>WBMZ01011744.1:0-65135 GCA_013400975.1 Atrichornis clamosus | reverse complement strand
TATATATATTTCAGTGCAATCATCAGATCTCAGAGACTCAGGGAAGCTTTAGAAAAAATCATGTTTCTTGCTCTTAGATTTTTCAAATGTGCTTAATTTCCTTTTCCAGCACCCAAAATACACATCTTATTTTACTAGTAGCTTTTAGTCAGAAATGAGCTTTGTTTAATTCCATGGGCTTTTTTACAAAATTTTAGAGATATATTAGACTGTTTTATAATATTTATAGTACGGCATAAGTATTTTTGTAAGTGTACTAAAAACCATACTGCTTATCCTCCTCTCTGTGGCTACAGAGAAAGTTTTCTATATTTTTCTGAATATAGTAGTGCCTCCCTATTGTTTCTGAGATCACTGGTTTCAGACATAGTTACTCATATACGCAAACGCACATGTGCAGACACGGTCATACACTTAGACTGCCATACAGATAGACAGCTTTCAAAGAACCTAATCTGCCTTTAGGAGTCAGGGTTAAAGGACCTTTGATGGAGATTAAAAATGTGAACAAAGCATAAGTAATAATTAATCAAAACAAAAGTGATTAGAAAACATCAAAATTGGTGAAAATTCTAAGAAGTATTCCTTATCCAAGTTAAAATTAGAAATTAAAATCTCTATTTTTTAATATCTCTCAATCAGAAAAATAATACTAATGTAAATGTCTTGATTTTGAAGGTACACATTTTGATTTATAGTTGCTAAAATATTTTAAAAGAAAATTTATTAAGAAGTCAACACTGCCCCAGAAATAATTCCAAACTGAAGAACACTGTGTTTCCTTTAGTGACGTTGAGACCTGGGGTTGAGAACATGGTGCTGCTTTCTGGAGTAGGTTTCTGCTTGGAGTTGGGATTTCCATCTGAAAGGACATGAGAATGGGGATGCTGGTTCCTCCAGACTGGCCCCTGCCTCGTGGCCAGGGATGGCTCGATGAACGTACACACACGCTCCAAAGAACACATAATAAAAGCCCAAGCTGTCCCCATCTTAAAATGCTCCATACATGCATTTTACCCTCATGCCTCATCTTCTTACCTAAGCTGCAGTTCAGCCCAAGAGAAATGATTTAGGATTCCACCTAGCCTACTGTGTAAGAATCACTCGCAACACTCAGGTCTCCTAGATTTTTTCCAGGAAGAAATCCAATTCCTTCTTTTTTTCTGAACACACCCAAGTGCTGGATTACACCTCTGGTGAGGTGGTAAGAGCACGAATAACTCCAAACCTTGCAGAGCTATCAGGGACACATTGACAGAGGGGTGCCTCTGCTGCTTCAACCTGGGCTGTAACAAACCTTTGACAAGAAACATTGCCCCAGAAAGGGCACCTCAGATCATGTGAGAGAAGTTAGGTAGACCAGGAGCTTTCAGCCTAGCTTGGATCTAATTGTCACAAGTGTCCACAGCATAAAAAAGTCCTGGAAGCCCATAAGACTGCATTGCTGTTTGGAGCCATGGCGATTTCAGGCTCCACTGTCCACAGTAAGTAGGAGTTAAGAAGAGTGAAGACTGCCCATCACTCATCTCAGAACTAATTCAGCTGCTTGTTTTGTAAATACTGGCATGGTAATTTTTGTGGTTGAAAAACTACTGAAGTATCCAGACAAGAGTAAGCAGTATTATCTGAAAGGGTCAGCCTGAAGGGAGATCACTAAAGTACAAGGAATGTTTTAGGGATGATCTTAACTCCTTAATTTTCTAAGGAGTTGCTGTCTAATGTCTTACCCTCTTTTATGCAACAGTAGAGAGTGTAAATGAAATGCACTGACAAAATCTGCAGATTGTACTGAACTGGGAGGCACCAGAGAAGAGGGATAAATACTACGGAAGGGTGTGGTGATTAGAAACATGATTAGGAGAAAAAAAAAGAGATTTATTCTAGGAAAATGAAAGTTAGTGGATATAAGCAAAATCAACCAATATACAGATACTTTAAAACAAAGATGTAGTGGAAAGCTTTTCATTGCCCTTCATTGTTTCTTCTTAAAATTCTTGTTGTTGAATTTTAGAGGTTGGGTTTGTTTTTTTTTTTTGCGAGAGGTTCTTGTCAAACAATGACAAGACCCAGATGTCCTGACTGGCCTACTTACTACTGCTGCTTGAATAACCATGTGTTCCAGGAACAATTTCCCATGCCACATCTATTTAAAAGGACGTGCCAGCCACACTAGATGGGCATGTATTAGTGAGATTCGTATGTCATTGTGTAGTATTCTACAGTGGTTTGAGGTGTATAAATGGTTGTTAGGCATAGAAAAATTATTTTCTATTAAGGCAAATATGGAATGGTACACTTTTTTCCAGACTTTGATTCAAAGACCACCAAAGTCAGTAGGAATCTCTGTGTTACTTGAGAGATTTAGATCTGGCTCACCAGGTGCTTTTCCCCTCATCTGCTTGGATGCGAATTCAACAAAACTGTGTGTCTTCTGCATTGGGAAGTCTATTCTCACAGCTAGAGATCCTTTCTGTTAAAAAAGACCAAGCTTGGAAGTGGAGGAGAAGCTGATCTAAAGCACAAAGCAAATTCTGCACTTTTAGTGGAGTTTTCAGCAGTGCAGTGTGTGTTTTCCTTTTGTTAGAGTGCCAAATGTGTGGTCTATTACACAAAGCAGGATATGGTCCTCTGCTCTCCTTTTCTAGAGGCAGTTACCTATAAGGTATGGCACTTTCTTATTTTCTTGGAAGCCCTGGCTATGTGTGAAATCAACCTCCAGACCGTATCTTTAGTGTACGAGTAACGTGGGAACGCTAAATTCAAAGACATGTCAGAAGGTCTTAATTTCACATGAAGGAGGATCAAGCTGAAGTGATCCCATGCTAATTGCTGTGATAGTATGCAAGACACCTTGAAATTTCTCTGTAATGCCATTTTGTTCCATCAACCAAAATGAAGTTATCATAAACTCTCACAGCCATCTGTGGCATATTTTTTGGTGACTGTGCATCATTGGGATGTATTCCAAAAAGTGTGAAGTATGATATTTAATAGGCCTGATTGCACACTACTGAAGTACCTAGAAGGCTTCCCATCAGCTTTAATGAGAGCTGAAACATGCCTTAGCTGAGCTATTTGGGGAAGTAGAAGCTTTCTAAATTACGTATTTCTTTAGCTCTGCAAAAGATTCTTTGGCGTCACTGTCTGCTCTTGGTGGAAAGCACATTTCCAGCCACAAAAAAAAAAAAAAAAAAAAAAAAAGACTGGTCATCCCACCTGACTAAGCATGTTGGCAAGGTAAGGAGACAATAAAATAAACTCCATCCTCTCCACTTCTCAGACTGTTCTGCAAAGTCCAGGAAAAAAAGTATATGTTTGTGACATAGCCAAAGGCTTAATAACTTAAAACTCGTGCAGTCCCAAAGGTCTTGAAGAAGAATAAATGCCGAAATGAGGGATGCCTACTCCTTCAGCAGTTTCCTGCTTTTGTAGCAAAGGAGCTCCAGCCCAAAGGGATCATTTAATAATAACTGGGAACACAGGATCCCTCAGGCTGTGGAAACCAGGGATAAAAGCCACAGTAGAGTCTACAGTGGGTTATCGGGCAGGATTATAGCCAGATCTCCAGACAACAGAGATGCAGATAGTAACAGGAAAGTCTAACAGAAAGAAGAGTTGTGTCTTCTCCTCACACAGAAACAAAGATAATTTTTTTTTGACAATGCCCAGGAGAAGAAGTTCAGTCTCAACACACACCTAAATACTCCATCTGCCTCACTAACAGCAGTTGCCTGTTCCCTCAGTGGGCAACGGGGATGGAAAATCTGGCAGGACTGCTCCCTGCCTCTGCTAATCCCACCAAGGTTGCCTCAGTCTCTTCCAGACTCATTTGCAAATAGCCAGCTCCCCTGAAACCTCAAGTGTGTCTAGACATTGGCTAATCCCTTCCCGTGTGCCAGCTGGGTGACATCAGCATACTGAATATTGCTACAACGCCCTGCACCAGCCATGTCTCCCGGCACTCAGATCATGTGCCTCTCCCACGCTGCTTTGCTGGAATCACTGCAGACTCAGGAACGCTGCCAACAGCTACCTCTTAGGGTCTCTCTGGAGCATGAAGATGACAGCTTCATAGAGCAACTCTGTGCACTCATGGGAGACTCTCTGAATAAGTAATCAAACCTCATGGCTTTCCTCCTCAAGGAACCACTGTGGATTCCATTTCTTTGTCAGTACTTAGCAGGAGTTAATCCAGATGTTCCAAATTTTTCATATCACTACAGTAATTTCCTTTTTTGGTCTATTAGCTTTGATCATGTCCAGGTAAACCTGAGGATTCAGGAAGTTGCCACTTGCCACAGCAGAAAATTCAGTGATCTCCTGCCACCTGGCTGATTGCTTACCACTGCACAAGGCTGTCAGCATCAAACAGGCTGCTAAGCACTTACTTCCTAAAAGATATTCTAAGTTCAATGACATTCTCATTCTCTATTATGTATAAAAGAAACAAGAGAGCTTGTCAGAATAAAGTCATTTTGTGCATACTCTGAAATACCTTTAATTGTTTCATGGCACTTAAATACTTAGAAAACCTTGAGATCAATAGATTGATCTTACTGAGTCATCTGTCTCCCACCTATTCAAATGTTCATGCTCAGCATTGTAATTATCTCAGCACCTTTAAATTGGCTGTTAGGAGTATCACAGAATCACAGAGTCACAGAATGGTTCAGGTTGGAAGGGACTGCAGGAGGTCATCTATTCCAACCTCCCTGCTCAAGCAGGGTCCCCTAGAGCACACTACTCAGGACTGTGTCCAGACAGGTTTTGAATATCTCCGTGGAAGGAGACTCCTGGGCAATATGTTCCAGTGCTCGGCCACCCTCACAATAAAGAAGCTCTTCCTTGTGTCCAGGATACCAAACCGATGGCTCCACCCCTTTTTATAAATAAGGCTGCTCTAGAACATTTTGCTGTGCAAAGTGCAGAGTGCAGGGAGAAGGCTGCGGAGGGGGAATGACTGAGGACAAGGCCATCAACTTTCATAGGAATGGAGTGGATCTCTGCCCTTCTGCTGAACCGATAAAGACTGCCTTGTTTTCCAGGACATCATGTTCATGCACTACGTGCAGCACTTGTATGTTACACAGGAAAACAGAACGTGCCACTGTCTGCTCAACACATTGATCTGTCTCAGTCCAATATCCTGGCTGCAAACATTGCCAATATTCAAACCTTCTGAAGATGAAAGATCCCCACTCTATGGATCCTCACCAATTATGCAGCAGTACATAATGTGATAAAATCTCCTTGTTGATCACCTACCTAGTCTATTCATGCCTTGGGTCAAGAGATTTAATTGCCTTTTTCATTGTCTGTAGTTTTAAAAAAGTATAATTTTTAAAACTGATCTCTCATCTTTGGTCTTACTCTACACTGAGAAGTAGTGGACACCAGAAACAGAAACAATGTTCAAACACCAGCTTCTGAGATGAGTTAATTAAGTTTTACATGTATACCATTTTAGTCAAATAAATAATAGCTGACTTTTACATCAAATGAACAATAAAACCAGATTTTATATCATCTTCTGCATTGTTATATCAATCAAAAGTCACCCATATAGATGACTGAAGACTGAAGTTTACACTATTAACAAGTCTTCCCCCCTCCTTTTTCCATTTCAGGTTCTCAACCCTGGCTATCCAAAACCTCCAAAGTAATATATTTTAGCAAACAAAATTAGGCAGTTGTATCATCCATTGTGGGATTTGAACCCATTGTCACCGGGGAGAAAGCTGCAATTTAATAGATGAAGATGTCAAACCATGTTATAGAAGCTCTTGCGACTGCCTATTTATCACAGTGTCATAGGGGTCCCTGGCTAACTGAAAGATTTCACTGTTTATTCACAGTGAAGACACTTAATTAATGACTAGGCCTAATCAGCCTGTTTTATTATTTACAGGGATTCCAACATGGCTTAGCTCAACTGATATGCAAACAAACCACCCTCAGCCTGCTCTAATTAATAATTCTGAACCAGACTCACAGAGTGGCACTGTCAAGTAGCTCTTTGGTGATTTACAACACCTCCTCCGTGAGAGTCACATTGCTTGCATGCAAATGAGCTGCCACCCCTGTGAATCCTTCATTTTAAAATACAATGTGCCGTCTTGTTGACTACAGAAATGCCCTTATCTTCACACATGACTTAATGGAGACAAATGTCTGACTTGGGCAGGTTTGTGGAGACCTTCATGGACACACACCTACACAGGATGTCACTTCAGAAATGTTTAGGTGGTGAGGAAGAAAAATCCTCTATTTCCTCTGGCACAGTTGCTGCAGCTGAATTCTTCCACCAAGTTGTCACCCTCAACTTACTCAAAAAAGGAGGGATTACCCATTGTTTTGCACTTGCTAAATTATTTTCCATGCTGCTAAGTAGATGCAAGGCAAGGAAAATGTGTCAGAGAAGTGGAAGTTTGTTATGAAATAAGTTGACTTCAACATCACACATAGATACTGGGTTATCTCACTGGGTGATTACATGCCATAGTGATCTGAAGATGAAAAGAAGCAGATTTTCTTCTTCAGGAGGTTAGGGACAAAATCACCATAAAAATACAAATAGGAATTAATGGAAGCAATTTGCATCTACAAATGATTGAGGAATGTTTCACATTTTGAGGTGAATTTTGTATTCACAGTGGAGAAACTGAGGAAAAGAGAATGTCAGAGAAGGTCAGGAAGATATGCTACCAACTGGGGATGGCAGCAGACCTCATTTTCTCTGAAAAAGGCTTCTAAATACAGAGGGAAAACATTATGAGGGAAGCAATATAAGCCAGATGAAAATAGCTCTTGAGTGTGAGTCATCCCACTTGTGACTGCTGTCCTATTCCATTGTGAGCCACCCTTGAGAAACACTGTAAAGCAGCACATCAGGAAGAGAAAAGATCTCCTTCAAACCTAATAACTTAAATGCAAAGGCAGTGGTACTCAGCACCTGCCATGTTTGTTCAGCTTAGGGAGCACACGTGGGCTTAGGTCTGAAAGGTGGAAGTTCTGTACCAGGAGCACGTATGCACATACTCATGGTTAGCTAAGGGTGTGCATGTTCCCAGGCAAAGCTGGCTTTAGTGCAAGGGCAGGTGCATCAAACTGCTAACACAAAATAAACTGCCTATTACACAGTATGCAGCTTCCCAGGTCTGGAAAGCAGGATGCTCTGCAGCACATGGAGGGCAAATGTTCCTCCGGGCTCCACGTTGCACCAGGCGCCTCATCCTTCACAATGATGGTACTGAAAGGAAGTAATTATTAAAGGGTCACTGTCAGTTTGAAAAGATGCTCCCTGCGCTGGTGCCACCAAGGTGTTTCCTATTCAGTAATCTCATTAACGAGATGGATAATGGAATGGATTGAATTTATTAAACATGGAGATGATACAAGCCTGGGAGAGGCTGCAACACAGTGGAGTACAGGATGAAAGCTCAAGTTTATCATGACAAATTGGAGAAATGGTCTGAGGAAGAAAAAAAATCAATTAATTCACTAAAAGTAAGTGTGGAGTGCTACATTTGGAGTATTGTACAGAAAAAATTAACCACACCAATGCAAGGTAGGAAATTAATTTCTCTGCAGTCATTCCACAGAAAAGGATCTGGTCCTTATAGTAGACTGAAAATGAAGCAATATTTGCTGCAGTAAAAAAAAAAAAAAAAAGAAAAAGAAAAGGAAAGGATCATGCCTTTCTAACCTCAAACTGCTAATGATTCCAGACCTTTTGTCCAGAAGCTAGAGCTTTATTCAGGAAAGACTGTTATGTGTCACTGAAAACCTCCTTTGTTTGTGCTATTGATGGCACAGTAAGGGTGGTATTCTAGGGCATATGAGATGGACTGAAATGCCCTACAAGAGCCAAGGAATGACATTGAAAAACACTTGTAAGATAAAGGTATTGAACAAAATTACAAATTACAACAACATGAGAAAAAAGAGCAAGGAAAAAAGACAAAAACATGTAACGAGGAAACTATCTATGCATACAATGTTATTTTTATTTGGTGGCCCAGAAACACTAATTATAATAAAATAAGTGAAAAACATTGGGGTTTCTGGGATTTTTGAAAAGCTTTTTCCGTTACAGTCAACTTATGGGCAGAGTTTCCTTAGATTTAGAAAGGAAATAGGGCGTAGCTGGATGAAGCAGACAGGCAAATGGACAATTTATCCAAATGCTATGCACTCAACTAGATAAAAATTATTAATTTGTAACCTGGCTATTAAGAACTGTCAAGCCTCAAGTCAGGTTGGCAATTCTCAAGTTTGAAAATGCAATTTGTAGTCTGCAACATTAAATTAAAAAGTCTCTCTTTATGTCAGTCTTCACTAATGTTTGTAGATGTAACAGGGACTTCTGGCATCAGTGAGCCTGCTTCTCAGTTATTGTTCTTCTTGGCTTGCAGCAAGGTTGAGAAGGAAGCAGAAATGCAAAGATATCTCTTCTGCTTGAGGTTTTTGGTATTGTGACACACTGCAGAGAACTGTCTAAACCTCCAGTCAAACGCAGGGTCTGCCAGACTCACAGTATGGTCCCTGGACACAGCTCTGTTCCTCTGTGAAGACAAGACCTGACAGGGTGATACAGGCATTTCTCTGCTGTCAGGGATGTCCCATATCCAGAGTGTGGAAATAGAGAGCCAAAACTTTCCTGCTGTTTGTTGTGAAGAGGTAAGTAGCGATAGATCCTCCAAATCCAGTGACAAAGGCAGTTCCACAGATGCCATGTACATTGGGGAAGGGGAAGAGCAAAGAAGGAAAGAGTGAGCCTTTCTCCTGTGTGACTTTGTGATGGGTCCTCGCACAAACTGGTGCGTTGTCTTTAGAAAAGGTTTGGGCTGTCAATGGACTCATCAATTCCTCTTGCCTAGTTGGCAAATAATTTGTCTGTGGGTGTACAGGGTAGGTAGAGGGTTGCAATACCAACATCACTTGCATTTGTAAGATCTGGAATTTTGTTGTAAACATGTTTAGGGTCCTTGCTGGGTGCTAATGTCAAGATACACATGCATAATTAAAAAAAAATTTTTTATACACAGAAGCCAACAAACAAGGCGGTAACAAGCACTTACCTGCACTGTGCAAAATGTGGCATGGTAGCTCTAGTTTGTGCTAGCTTTTGCAGGGACTCTGAGAGGTTTTTATACTTCACAGCAAGGGAAAACTCTTTGGTGTGTGCAGGAATGACTCCTACCTTGGGAATAATGGGTCTGTCCCCACCCAGTACTTTATAAAATTCTCTAAAATCTTCTTTTACCATTTTGCCCTAACAGTACTGTGTAGTAGCAGCATAGCAGGTTGTTAACTATGTTCATTACCTACTATAAGAATTTTCTGTAGAAATTTTTTTAAATTATAAAACCCACTACAGTTGTCTTGTGTTTGTTTGTGCTCTTGGTGGAAAAAGTTAGAATAATGTTTTCAAGTTAATTTTTCTGGTTTTCAATGTATAACAAAAAAAAATTTGTAACTTCTAATATTATCTAAGTATTGAATACCTTACATTGTTCTTGTTTTATGTAATAGTCTCCCTTTAAACTTTCATTATGCTATATGCATGAACATGTGGAAACATGCATGGAGTCACACCGATTACAAAATTTTAATGCTGAGATCTCCACCAGCTAAAAAGCATTTGAGCTGACACTGTGTGTTACAGCGTTATATTCCCATCATAGCTCCCAAGATGACTGTCTTGTGGACTGCCATCTTCTCTTACTAACCTAAGGGACAGTAGAAGAAGTGGAGAGCAACAAATTCACTCATGGGCTCCTCTGCAGCCCTGAAAGATTAGTACTGCATCAGATAGGGCAGCTTGATTTCCAGGGTTCTTTTAATCTATAATGCCTCAGCTGAATTCACCCAGGTGATGGCACCTGCCGCAGTGTTTGTCCACTATACTCCCATATTTTCTCCAAAAGGACTATATGAACAGTCTTGGGAAACACAGAAGTCTTTTTCATGGGATCCAATGTCCAAGGATAGAAGCAAGAGGCCACAAGGAGCCACAGCCATGATTTGGCAGTGTGCAGGGATGAGCACAGCGTGAGCCCTTGGGTGCAGAGCCCTCCGAGATCAGCCACAGTCACACCATTGCAGCTGCTAAGTCTGTACACTCTGCAGACTCTTAGCTGCCATGCAGTCACCTACAGCTCCTGGTATTTCTGGGAAATGATGCTTCTTGGGTTCTGGAATGAAAAGTATACTTCTCCTACAGAGAGCTTGCAGAGAACTTGATGATAACACTTTATCAGCAACACAATGATTTAGTACATACCATATAATTTTACCCTTGCAGATCCAGCGCCTGATTCCTTAACCCCTTTCATGAATTTATGTTAGACTTTATTCTGCGTGATGTTGAACATACACCTCACCTTTTCTGGAAACAACATATCTCTACTACACCTGGTTCCAAGAGTCTTCCAAAGAAGGAGAATTTCAAGCAAGGTTCCCTGACAAAGGAAACTGGTGCAACTACACTGGTTTCAATAAAGCTCTTCCAGTTAGAACCAGCAGACTTGATGTATGTTGGAGGAAGTGGTGAGGTAGAGAACAATTATTATTCTTAGTTCTTATGTCAATTCCTACATGAATATCCAGGTTCTAGGTCCTCACACAGACAATATAGCTCTATGTGAAAATACCCACCTTGTATTTTAATATATAAATTGTAATTTAATATATACTTGTAATTTAATATATAAAATATCACCATCACTTTTTTCTACCAGGTTCTTATATATCTGATATGATATACAGATATATAAATGTATGTATGCAATAAATTAAATAGGACAGTTGTCATGAAAAAAGTATTATCTGATTATAGTAAAAGTTAACTTCCAGGGAAAAATCATATTTAATATCATGCTAGTTAAAATATGTAATGCAGTTTCCAAAAAGAAACAGAGCTTGAATCTACAGGAAATTCTGAGTTAAGGTTTTCTCTCAATCTTTAGAAATCAGTTACTCTTTTATACATAAAATTCAATATTAGTATGAAAAGAAAAATTACATAGCAACCACAACTGAGACTGTATCAATTCTGTATTCTACTTTTCTGTGCAATGCATGATTATAGTTGTATGATTATGCTTAATCATTCCTAAAGAAATGCTGTCTTAAATGTTATATTCTTATAGAGCCTTCAAAATTGCGTATGTAAAATACTAAAAATAATCACCCAAAGAAATGACTGTATCCAAATAATCCCACAAAGGATAATAAAGCACAAAATTGCTGGTGAAATCACAAGACTAATTTCAGAATTCCTTCCATAAAGATTAAAAAAGAGAGTGATAATTTACATTTGCTCTTTCAAACGTAGCAAATGCTTTTATTTTTCACACGATTGATGACATTTTAAACATCATTTCTCCACTATCCATAATGAACCATGCAACGTCTGGCCCTGCTTTTGCGGCGTTACCTAGAGGATGGGAAGGACTGAGCAGCAAAGCTTGAGCAGGAGGCAGAAGCTCTGAGGAGACCTTGCAGGGGACAGTTCCTGCTGACCTACTGAAGAGCAAAGGCTGTAGAGTGGTGTCACTAATATTAAAGGAGCTGCCAGACAGAGCTGGAAGAGGCATCACAGAGTACGAACAAGAGGGCTTGAAAGTGGAGGGCCATGAGGGGGGAGCAAGCAGGAGGAAGAGGTAAGAAAGAACAGGCTCTAACAGCTCAAGAGACTATTAGAGTCATGCTCAGCTGTAGGGCAGCATCTGCACACATCAGTCCATCAGCAGTGGGCCAGTAGCCAGATAAGTCCTTGTCTCCTCCCTGGAATGGGAAATGGTCATCAGACCTGAGTGACTGTGACGGATGACTTCAAAAATTCTTAGGAAGAAGATGTGCTATTCATCAGAAAACCCACTGTCCAGGACTACTATACCCAGCTATTGAAGGCACTACTGTCTGCAAAATGTGAATTGTTTGAACAATTAGGAGAACTCCCAAGTATGAGTTGGAGGGTGATCTTTCACATTTTTTGAAAAATCACAGAATGCAACCATAAAATAATTTTGAAGACTACATGCTCTTAAACTGGTAGTCAAATGGAAGCCAGTGTGAGGAAAAAAAACCCCTAAAAAACTATACCTGCTCTCAAAAAGTTCTGGTTTTGAATCCATGTGAGAGAATCTATTCATTGTTTTGCTCATATTGAATTGTATCATCACTAGCGGGTTGTAGGAAATGCAGAAAATTTAGTTATAAGCTCTGTGTATAAAACTCTGATTTCAAGCACATTTTGTCCCATGCAGGCTGAGGAATTATGATTGCTTCAGAAATGTAAGTTTAAGGAATGATGGAACATTTGGGTGTGTGTATAGTCTATTGACAAAGGCAAAAAGTAGCCTATTTTAAAACTTATTCCTGAAGACTTAAAATTGAAAATAATATTTTAAAGAAAGGATTCAGTTAAATTAAAATGCACATGGAGTGAAGTAACATGTAGTTGTACAAACCCCAGGATTTAACCATGCCTCTTATGGCTCATTTCCTCAATAGATGGGTAAGTGCATTATTTCATGTTAGATCATTATGTTTTCTATCCCCCTCTGTTTTTCTGGACTATGAGTGTCATTAATTACGTTCTCCTATGCCGTTAGACACTGTAATACACTGTGTGCCTGCAAGCAGAAGGTTGTTAATTGCCCACCTGATATTCCGACTGTTCTGTGAGAAACTGAGAGCAAATTTCTAGAAGGAAGCTGGTCTTGGAAGTATAAAGACAGGCTGCAGGTTTTTCTAAGTCTCACCTGTGATGAGAACCCATCAGAAGAGAGGACGAGAGAGACCCTCCTCCCTGGGACAAGTGCCTTTTAGAAGCTGGCTAAGTTGTTGAGATGGTCATGATCTTCCCCGCTGAAAGCGCTGCTAATGGACGTGGGATGTCCACTTGTAGCACTCTGAAGCTGTTGATCGCAGATTAGACTTAAATTACTAACCCCAGGACAAAGTGAAGACAAAATGTTTTCACTGGTTGGCCCTGTATACTATGGAGCCTTTTCTTCCATGCAGAAAGGCAGTATTTTACATGAGCTTGAAGTGGCAGAAGCCCTTGAATCCCAGCTGGGAAAGCACCTAAATGTGAAGACCATATAGGAACCAGTTTAGTTCGTGATTTTGAAAGAGTTTTCTATGAATAGTCAAGAGAGAAGTGTGATTTTGCACCCATTTTAATGAAGACAAGAGAATAGGTGCAAAGTCATTTTTTCCTTAGCAAAGGAAGAAGATAACGTGAGAATCTTTGAAAAATCACACAGCCTATAGTGAATTTGCTATTGTGCTGGCTCCCAGTCCAAGCAAGTTCTGATGTTGGCTTTATCAAGATAAGCACGATGAGTTCCCTGGAGAGTGGAAGAGAAATAATAGGGCAGGTCATCTGTATATTTAGTTTTGGACATAAATAAAGAGCATCAGCAAATTTAGCTTACAGAGATCTCATTGGAGTTAAGCTTTAAGTTTAGGATTTTTACCTTTTGGGACAGCTTTAGTAGATGACAGTTGTGTCTCTTTGTCTGATGGATAAAATAGGTTAATTCTACAGGGAGCACTTGGCTGTGCATGTTGCTGATGTTGGCATGTTGAACACACCCTTAAGCACACACAGGGTGCACTGAAGTGCACATAACTCTGAAGCACATCTCACTCTCTTTAAAAGATTGGATCAGCCAAAAGTCTTACAGGGGAAAGAAAGACGCACATCTGATATAGGACCTGGGGAACATCTCATGGACATTTTGACTGATGGGAATTATCCCTACTACTGGAACCCATGGCTAGTCCATGGACAGCCCAAAGAGGACTAAAGACTGAGAGGATTGGGACATGCCATCTGTGGGAGATGGCTATGATACCTGAAAAGAGTCCTGAAAAAGTGAGAACTAAGCTGGAGTGCCAGAGGTATTTTTAAATGTGATTCATTACCTACACCAGCATCAAAACTACATAGAACTAAATTTGAGGGTCATGGAGAAAACATGATTGAGTTAGTAAATTGATAAAAGTGGAGGAGAAAAATACTGTGAAAGGAAAGATCTCATCTCTCCATACAGAACACAACTAGTTTTATTAAGACTATGAATGTCAGTCATTATTTATTTATGCATGTATTTTGCTAAAGGGTAAATCCAGACAAGTCAAGGTCTTCTTGTTACCATTAGTGGTACATTAATTGAAATATTTTGTTTTGCTTCTGTTTGCTGTCTGGATTATGTGACAGAGAGCTGTACACTTGTGCCAGGATGTTTGATGGGCTATTGAATTAATTCAGCATTACAAGACAGTAGCATCCCACCTTTCTTAAATCTTTCTCCTCCCTTCAGTACTTCTGGCTATTTTTGTCCGAGTCTGCTCTTGCTCAAGGTATCGACACAGAAAAGCAAGTTTTGCCAAGGTTATATCTCTGCACTTAATAAATTCTAAAAACTCTAAATGCCTCGTTCTTTAGGTGAGTTTTCTTCTGGTTTAAAGAGAAAAAAAATAAATTTAAAGAACAAGATCCTTTCTTATTGTTTTGTGTGGTATTAATTTCCTTCTCAGAGTAAATCTTTTCCCTAACTGCTCCGTCCCACATAGGCACCATCAAAACTGTTGAAGACTGTGCCTCTTGAAGGACTCAGTGCCTCCTACTGTGTTTGGCATCTTCATGTTTAAGTAGAGAGGTCTGGGAAATTCTCAAGGAAAGGAGTTTTATTTGAAAGTGCCCATTCACAAGGGAAGTACACCCTTGTACCAGAAAGCCAGCTCTTCCTGCCCTGGAATAGTTTCTGCCACAGCTGACCTCTTTGGGAAGGAGTTTGTTCCCATTTCAACTCTCCTCCTGTTCAATTAAATTGTAGCCCAGTTGATGGTATGGTGAGCTCAATTAAGATATGTCAGGTCTCCAGTTTTGAGATTAAAAAAAGAGTTTTCATTCAGGTCTAAATTACAGTCCAAAGGAGTGGACCTCAAAACCTGCCACTGCTCTGGGTGCTCAGCAAAGTTTGTTACAAGTTCTGCAACCTTCATCCACAGCCAGTATCACACAGTAGCATCTGTGATCCATTTAAAGTAAAATTTTTCTCCACTTTCTTAAGGGAGCATAGGAAAATGCTTCCCTTCCTTCCATTCCTGTCTTGCAGTCTTGCAAGGTGCGACTCTACTCATCAATCAGATGAGCTACTAGCATAAGTGTAGCCATATTCACCTCTAATAAACCCCTACGTATCCTACCATGGGATCTGACTTCCAATTGCATTGAGATACTAGAGTTTTCTGCTGGAAACAATGACTTTAGTCAGTGGAAAATACAACTCTAACGGTTATCAGACTGTCCCTCACCTGGAGCTTGCTTTTTGGAACCAATGGACTCTCAGGTCTCTCATATAATCCAAAATATTGGATTTTAGTGATGGAGAAACCATATCAGGAAATTGAAGTAGGTGTAGTGGGGCAGGGGGCTGTGCACACATAAAGACACGCTCCTGTGAGCAAGGTCTGAGACATGTACATACTTTGACTGATATCTCACCTAAAATGAAATAAATTATAAATTTGCCTTTGTTTTCAGCAGGAGATGGTTTTCATCTCTTCCTGCTGTATATCATCCATTTCAGTCTTCACTATGCATTTTATTGCTTGTTTTATGTTGAGAGAATATGTGGCCAAGCTGTATATTCATGTTTTTCAGCCTAGCCATACAGATGGTAGAAAAATCATTTTTGTTAAAATATGAAAGGATATGAGTAGTCAACATATCTCAGGAGAGTGATGTTAAAATTGCATATTTAACATTACTGTTTAGTTAGCCAATCAGATTAATGTTTCAACCATGTTTTTACCTCTAAAAAACCCACAAAATTCAGTTTAACACTGATCAAAAGATCATATTCCACAACAAATATCAATATGTGGACTGGAATCAATGAATAGGATTAAGAGAGAGGATTGTGATTCTGAAAATCCTGTGCATAACAGTGAGATTGTTCTCTCAGCAATGAGCTTTACCAGTTGGAGTGTGAGAAGACGCAGAACTTAGTGCACTAAAAGCAAAAGTCTCCAGAGCGCAACTGACAACTTCTGAAGATTAGAGAAAGTCTGGGGTCTTATTCCTATACAGGCTAGTACACTTTTGAGAGACACTGTTAATCCTGAGCTCCAAGACATTTTTTTTTGACATTTGCATTGAAACCAGTGAAGTGTTACAGAGCCTGACCACATGCCCAGATCTAATGCTGCAGAAGAAAGAACTGGGCCAAAGAGACTTGGGAAACATGAAAGGACCCTACTTTTAAGGAAGCTCCTTTTTTAAGTGAGGTGTTTATGAGCTGTCTGGATTTTTTTGAATTCCTGATGAGAAGCAGAAACCGCAGCAGAGCAGGCTATCAGGAGAGAAGTCAGCTGGGATTTTTCTCAAAAGGTCTAAATTAGAACAATTTATTATCTACACAAGTCAGTAAGTGATGGGTCTGGTTGTGGAAGGAAATAAGCAGCAACGTGCTTAAAGAAGGACAATGTGAATTATTATCCATCTGCTATGAGTAGCAGGGAGCGGAGCAGAGAGCAAAGGGACCTATTGTGGGTTCCTTCTCTGTGCTGTTCAGTTTCTCTTCACTGTTTTTATTCTCTCCCAAATAATGTGCTCTTTGAATAAACCTGTTTGATTCACTGCTTGTGAGCAGTGAATATATTGCTCACTAACTGTTCTGACAGTTTGATTTGGTTTCTCTCTGATTTTGAATGGTGTCTCAAGATGATATTAAAAGTGGACATCTAGATGCAGAACCTGGTGCTTGTTGCTGCCAGTTGAGGCTTGGCAAATGAGTTAACCAATTAAGTTGTATACATTAAATGAAGCTGTCACCAATGTGCCAGCCAGCTATAGTAAATGTCCAATTAGAAATCCATCCAGTATCTTTAATTCCAAGGAATATTTAATAAACACATCCTAATACACAGGAAAGCATTTGCCTACTGTGATGAAGTCACTTCTGGGGTGCAGCACAGGAGTTGTAACCACGTGAAACTGCAGGAGGAGAAAGTATATTAGCAGTACACATCTAATTCCTCTCATTTTTTGCACAATACCATGCCAAAATTTCTACAGCTAAGCAAATAATATCAGACAACATTGTATGGCATCTCCTTCACATGGGTGGCAACAAACAGCATAGCATAAGGGTTATTATAAATATCATGAATCTGTTTGAAAAAGAAGTCTCTTGAGTTAATGTTCTGAAGCATATCAAGTTAATACAACTATTAAATTTTTTCAAATACCTTTACAGCATCCTGAGAAAGAGCCAAGAAATTAATTCTTCTCATTTTGTAGCATTTGTCATACAATGAGGTCTACAGGCAGTTTACTAGAAATATCCTTGCAAATACTGACAGGTCTGAGTGAAGACTTTGTGGAAGCAGAGTTTGCAAGTACAGCCCTGTGGAATCCTGTGTTGGTTTCATACAGGCTTGCTAGAGTGGTCCCACTGGGCTCAGTTCTCAGGCTTCTGCATCTTCATCTGCAGACTTCAAGTAGCCTCAATAACAATGAATTTAAACTAGGGCATTTTTCTCTTAACCTGCTATTGTCAACACATACCCCAAAAAGCCCGGTTCTACATTTTACTTAGTAGGACCTCTTAGGTTTTATGCTAGAGGCCTTTTAATCCCCTTTCCTCTGCTCTTGTCACAGCTGAGATTTTCCCAAAAATAACTGTCAGTCCCACCCTCACATGGTGTTGTCGACTGGGGAGGACTGCTAGACTTCACTCACAGCCCCAGAGCTACCTTGTTTGCTTCCTGTTTCTCTGTAGAAAAAGCAGGGATGGATCCTGCTGCAGAACTGCCCCACTTACCACTCTTTAAAATCTCCCTCTGAAGTGAACATATTACTTTGGGTTAATTCTCTGGTTTGTCACTGTCCTTGAGTCGGGTAAAGTCAGTGAGCCTTCACTTTTGTGTTAAAAATCTGTAATTTAAAGTGTCCCAAATTCTGATTTTATGTAAAGTTAAAGTAAATGGACAGTCAGTGACAAAAACAGGTAGTAGTATAAATCAAATGACAGCGCTATTTTTCATGCCCTTTGTGTATATAAGTGCTGGGTTGGGGAAAGGAAGGAAAAATGGTATTGTGGTAGAATTGATTAAGAACATCTTTCTTGATTAACACTAAGGTGTAAGTAGCATTTAGGTAAAGTAGCCGCTTGCCCTTAAAAACAATGTGCTCTCATTTAATACATTTATCAGCAGTACTGAAGCACAGTGTGTTTGCTGGAAGCCTTGAAAACAGTCCCAGCTCTGAACTGAATGGCTGCTTTTGTCTCCTTTAGGAGCAGAAGGATTTTCCTTATCCAGGGAAAGAAAGAAGTCTTTTCAGAGAACAAGACTTTGTGCCAGAATCTCTGCCAGGAGTTATGGGGTTTTTTGAACGACCTGGAGAGTCCACGTCGCATTGGTAAATCCTAGAGGCGGTGAGGGCTGAGAAGACACGGCACCTCTCTGCAGGTCCAGGCACTGGCATCCACACTGCCATGCCAGACAAGCTCACCATGTGCAACAGGTTGTCCCTTCAGGGGACACAGCATCCTCTTTTGTTCCCTTCCCACTTCTTCCTTTCACTTTCACCATCTGCTCCAAACATCTCCGACAGTCCCGGTTTAACACCCCTGCCCTTGTAAAGTCGCACACTGAAGACAAAAGAAACAAATCTGAACTCTCTCCTGAGTCCAACAACACTGCTTATTAATCAGCCAGACAGTTCTTGTCTGAGACATAAGGGCATTCCTCTTGGGGGGAGAACATGCTGCTTCCAGGGAGATCTCTTCTACCATCTGCCCACATCAAATCTAGGAAACAGGATATTGGAAAGCGAATTCAGCACAGATGTATAACACATGAAGGTCTGTTGACTTCAGGGTATATTTGTATTGCATTTATCCTCGAGAATCTAAACCAGAGACAGCCTTTCCTCTCCTCCCAATTACCACTCCAATGTAGATGTCAGTAGACACATACTGTGACACCTAATTCAGATTTCATGAATTGTCAGTGGAATTGCATTATGTTTTTCATTTGTTATTTGGTTGTTGGTTTCTGCAAGGAAATAATTTACATGGTGATCACAAGACAGGCAACCATTATATAAATGGTGTTATAAACTGTGTTATTTTACCAAACTGAAATTCCCAGCCACCTGTTTGACTTGGGAGGATCACGAAGTTCTGCCTGACCAGAAAAAGTATATCCTTAATGTATAACTTCTGACAAATGTATTTGGAAAAGTATTTCTAAATGACTTCTTACTCTATGCTGCAAAGAGCCATAAAACATCGGCAATAGCAATAGCTATCGTGGTCAGGTTATCTCTGGGTTTGATGTACACAGTGTAACAGGTTAACTGATGTTAGTTTGGAGGAAGAATGAGGGAGACTGCAGTACCTTCCCCCTCTCAGGCCCTCCCTATTCAAGGAGCAAGAAGCACCCAGCAGACAGTCCCTTCTTAGGCAGTGCTTAAGCAAAGGCTCCAGGGCTGTGCTCGTTTAGTCCACTACATCTGAGTCTGTGCACATTTACCCAGGCAAATTGTTCCTCTTTTATCTGCCCTCCTCTCAGGCAAAGATATATTTTTAAAATAAATAAAGGAGCAAATAAGACCTTCTCCCCCATACACCTGTCCTGAAGAAGGCAAAAGCCCAAACAGAATGTGGAATTTTTAATTGTGTTGTTAGATACACTTCTGGAAGGAGCTCAATACGATAGTGCTTAGTATGGCACAAGCACTTGAATAAAATGTATCAAGACTAAATTTAAGCAAATATGATGAAAGGGGTTTTTTTGTTTGAAACATCTTGAACATGCTAGGTTTGCTTTGGTTAGCACCCATAGAATTAAAATATGTGGAAACTAACTGGGAAATACTATCTTTCTATTATAGATTAAGCCCCCTTATCCCTGTGATTAAAGAAAGTGCTTTTACCACTTCAGCAATCCTTCAGCAAAAACAAAGATAGAACTCAATATTCTTGATAGATCTTGGATAAAATGAAGACAGGCAAGAAAATCTTTCAGACTGGTTTTACAGGTTGGAAAGAAACAGGACTGCATATCTTGTCTTATTTCCACTCTTAATGGCACAGCGTAACCTCTGGCAGAGTCTGCTTAAGTCAGTGGAGTTGCACCAGGGATTGGCACCAGAGCTCATGCTCTGAAAGTACCAGTAAATGAAAGCCCAGACCTGTATTTCTTCACTGTTTTATGTTAAACAACTTCTTGTATATGACAATAGAAGAGGGAAGGAATCTTCCTCTTAGGCATTTTCATGCAAGTTCATACGATCACAGAAACGTGTTTTGGCATATGTTCAGCCTGGTCTCTCAGAAGAGGAGTGGTGAGGGGCTGCAGACCTCCACTGGCCAGAACAGCTGTCCTGGGCTATTTCTTGCTCAGGAGCAGAGGGGAGCCAGGACCCAGAGTGCCTGTTTCACTGTCTGCAGATGGGCACATGATCACACAGCGAGCACACCTTTTCCAGTGCCCGGGACAATTTAGCTCATACTGCATATGCACCGGCTGTACGTGCAGTTGCTTACTGTGCCCCTATCTCTAAAATACTTTTTCTTTTTTTCTATAGGATTTCTGTCTGACTGGCATGAAAGGTGGCGCTTGAGCTTTAAGAAAAGGATTAAGAATCAACAAAAGGAGTTCAGCTTTCAAAGTTTGTATAATAGCAGTCCTCTGGGCTTTTGGGGGGGAAGTGTGCCATTCCACTTCCAGAAATATTGGGAGTGGCATATTGCCTGAAATAACCGTGAGAGGCAGCAGAACAAGAGTGAACTTTCAGCACCTGAGATTTATGTGTCAAAAATGCCTCAGCCCTTGTACATGTTTTATGAGTGTTAAAATAGAAAGCACAGTCCCTATGTGTCAGGTGGTGAACGAGCAATACTTCTATAAGATTTAGCTCTTTGCAGGCAATTCTTGAAATTTCTTAAACTGCTGGAATTCTGAGTGATTGCTCCAAAGGGGTGTGAAATCTATATTTGGACTTCAGGCTGAGTTTCAGTTGTTAGCTGTAATTGCAGGGGAATTTTTGGTGCCAAGAGATCCTAGGAGGCCATGGGGAAAAAGGAGAAAAAAGAAAAAGGCAGTTGTATTTTGAAGCACAGTTGTTTAATAAACTGCTTTTCCAATAAATAAGTCTGGGAACCTCTTCTGCTAGACTGTGCCAGTGTGGGTAAGCCTGCATTTATACACGGAGGCTTGGCAGCATGGGTGCTTGACTCACCAAATATACAGTATAAAGTCTGTGATATGCTGAACGTGCCAAACTGACAGGCAGATTCTGTCAGCTTTGCTCCCGATGAGTAGCACTGTGCTCTGCACCTGACTATTTGAGAAGGAAACTACTACACAACGGAAGAAGGTTGTCAGTGTTGACTGAAATAAGCATGGGTCTTTTTTAAAACTGCTAATGTGGGCAGTTTCCTTAGAACGAGGAGGTTTTTCAACAGTCTTTGAAGACTTTCATTTTCATTTGTTTCTTACGTCATTTGTTTCCCACGTCTAGCTCATTTTAAGCAAGTACCTGCTTGCTGCTAATTTTTTGCAGCCATATTCTTAAACACCCCGTATACAACACTTGTCACAAGCATGCTGCTATACCAGTGCACGTGGCCATGCAGAGATTCATTTTTAGAGCAGGATGGTACTCCAGGAGCTGTTCTGAAAGCTACATGCGTGGGCTTAGAGAATATGCAGACTAAAAGAGGAAGGATAGCTCAATTAACAGCCTCCAGGGTCCTAATGTACACCATTGCACCCATTTACAACAAGTTTCTCTGCAGTTAGAAAGGAAATATTTTCCACAGTTTATACAAGTTCTTCAGTAGAATTTTATGGAGAATTAGATTTGTGGTTCAGCATTTTAAATATCAATTTAAGTTCTAATTTTAACATTACAGTGTTGGGTTTATTTCTACTAAAGTCTATAGTACCTTTCCTTAGGACTCCTTATTCCTGATAAATGTAAAGGACTGTTAACAGAAAGCATGGAGAATCCTTGTTAAACAATATATGTACTGCTGCTTCACCTGAGGGGAAGAGGTGGAGGGGGCAGGAGTTCACCCAGTCTGAGTGACTTCATCATGAATGTGACTCATCCTTGCTTGGATGTTAGAATGACTTTCTGAGCGTACTTCAGAAAGGATGAAAAGACAGCATTTTGAACAGTGTTTGTTTTTCCTTAATGGGATATATCAAAATAAACCAAATTCAGACTTCCTTTCCCTGGGTCCCAGGTGGAGAACAGAAGACATCCGCCTTGCCTATGTCATCTCTCCTCTTTCCTTGGGAAGCCAAAGTCCAGTTAGGTCAGTACTTCTGCAAATGATCGTGACTTTTGCCAGATGTCCACATCTGTGCTGTTCCAGACAGCAAGAGTTTCTCAAATGTCTTTGCAAATGTTATACTTGCTCTTTTGTTTGCATGAGGTGATCAGCAAAAGAGACACTTCAGTTAATGGTCATCAACTCACTCCCGTGTGCAAGGATGCACACTTTTGAGTCCCTTCCTGACTTCAACTCTTCCTGTCAAAAAAAAAAGGAGGCTTTTCCTGCATGTAGAAGTGTTGGTTATTCTTAGACTGTAGGGCCTAGTAGACTCTTTATATTCAAGGAGCAAACACCGCCACTATCATTATGAATTACGATTCCTGATGAGTCTAATTCTTTTTACTGCCATTACAGCAGATGCTCACATATCTATCCTCAGTGGCCAAATCAATCTTTCCAAACTCCTAATAAATATTCCAGGAAGAATACTAGACATTACAACGGCATTTCCTGGCCTTGGCAGAAGAAGATAGAGTTACCCCTTCAAGTTGGCTTTTCAGACAGCTTACCTGCAAAGCCTGAGGGACACCAGATAGGGATTCCTTGCTGAATGTTGCTCTTGTAGAGGCAGATATTCACAGCGACAGCATATTTCCCTGTTAACAGCCTTCACTACGGTATTTTTCTCTCTGTGGCTATGCCTCTCCTTTCAGCTTCATCCACCTTCAAATGCATGAGCTCTGTTGTGGTTAATTATAAACTTTGGGGACTTTTAACATGGGGAATTTCTCAGAACACAAATCAAGTGGACAAACAGACATCCCCTGACAGAACCTGAAAAATAGAAAGCCTAGTGAAATAAAACATACGGGTTGCTCAAAACAGTAGATCTTCAGAAGAAGTCAGATTCATAATCTCCCAAACTAGGTCGATTATCTGCAAATAGATTTCTTTTACCTGCTGATGTCTTTCTCACTGTCATCTATCAGATTAGCAACCTTCAGTTGCTAATCATCACCAGCATGTGTCCTAGAATGGCCATTCCTATTTTTCTGTCTCCTCCTGGAAATCCTGTTTCCTATGGTCTTCTTTTTTATATAAAAAATTACAGAAAACTAGAAAAAATTATTTCACATAAGTTTATGGCTTTGTGATATTAGCTTTTATCTTTCCTGTAACTCTTCTGGATACCTCTTTGATCTCATGTTTCCTTTGCTCTTATATTGACTCTTTTCCATTGCCATGAGAAACAAGAGGCCTTACAGGGAGTAAGGATTGTGACACAATTAGGAATGAATCTGTGGACAGAGTGCAGGTACATGAAAATAGGCAGTTCCAGCCCCAGAAGGTTGTCAGCCTGTATTAGTGAGTCTGGAAAAGAGTGGGACAGGAAAACCATGGAGTCATTTGGCTAGGGGAAAGCAGTTGCCAAATGGCTGAGTCAAGCCCTGTTTCCTCTACACTAGACAGAACTGTGTCTGAAATGCTTGGGGATGAAATGGATGAAATGTTGCCTTTCAGATCAACTTTAGGTTTGTACCTTACATGTTCTTCTGTTTTTAAGTGTTTTCCAAGGCTGCCTGAAGCCTTGAATTGGCTGCATTTTGGCATGGAGTTTGAATAAGACTGAAATCTAGTTAAAAAATATAATGAGATTCTGAAACTGTTGTGTTATTCTTAAGATCCGCTCATGTTTAGCTATCATTCTGTTTATAGAATACTTGTAAGGATTAGCACAAAACAGCCTGAGAGAAGCATATATCTTAAGCCATAGTATGCTTTGGGCCCAGAGTAACTTCTAGATTTCCTCCCTTTATATCTTTTTGTTTTGCTCGGCTTTCTGTCAGTCCAAAGAGGGTCTTTGCTGGTGCTAACATTGTTTTCAGAAAGTAATCTTACCTAATGCCCGCCTACAGCATGAAAGCCCAGCACACGTAGCAGGTGTGGTTTACAAGGGCATGACACCATGTGCAGCAAGAAGCATTTGAGTCCTCTCTTTACATATCTTTAATAAGAAGAAACAAACGAAGCAGAGAATGAATTCAACAATTGACTAGGCCAGGTTGGATGGGCTCCTGGTCTTGTGGAATGTGTCCCTGCCCATGGCAGTAAAATTGCAACTAGATGATCTTTAGGTCCTTTCCAACCCAGACCATTCTATGATTCTGTGACTTCTGCCCCTGTTAAACTCAGTATGGACCATAGCCTATGCATCTGGAAAGTCCATCCAGGTTAGGATGTCAGGCAGCTGGATGAGTACAAGCACATAATGGATATCCAGTAGTTCTCATAAGGACCACTCCAAGTATCAGTTGCAGTATAATGCAATTTTAGGAATGCTTTTAAGTTTCCAGTGGCCCAAAATGAATCACAATTTCAGTTTAAATATATAGGCTTCTTATGAGATATAAAGACTTTCTTATCTAAGAATTAGATCTACAAAAGGCATACTGAGCATACTGAGGGGAAGCAGTACCTGGAACAAGAGAAGAGGGAAATGAGATAGAGGAGGTATCAGTGGTGCCTTTCTCCTGATAAAAGTGGTCTGACTACCAGAACATCCTGAGCCAGCTGTACTTTCATTCTTGGTGTTTCCTGACTTGGGCCATGCACACAGAACTGATCGAGGGAAGCCCCCTCCTGCCTGATTGTGTGCATGTTGAAACTGTGCATGAACTGTCAGAATTAAGGCAGATTTGCTCAGAACTGTATATTGGGGGCTAGAGTGACTTGTAAATAATGGAGAAACCTCCTGTGGCACCTCTAGTTAGCTGAGATTTTAAGAATTTCACATTTAGACTGAGCCACACACAGCTGTCTGTTGTGCTCCTAAGTCTTATCAAACCAAAGGCCTTCCCTTATCTCCAACCTTCCTCTTCTCAGCAGGACCAACCTTGGCATGCAGTGCAGGTGAATCAATGTGGCTGAGAGGTTTCAGATGGTGCAACCTGTCACAGGATAAAACCACCTGAGCTCAAGCAGCATGGCAGAATGTCCATTTCAAGGAAGCCATCTGTCAATAAGAAGCTGGGATTTCAAATCAGTATTTCACTATTAATTTCTCAAACAGGAGAGCTGAATTAAGACTGCAGATCCTGGAAATTAGTCTGTAGAAACTCATCATCAGCATTATGGTGTAGGTGCACTCCAAATTATAGCACATAATATAATTCAGGCAAGTAAATATTCCATAGTCTAGTTGTACCTTACCTTTCTGAAGATGCCCAAACCAAGCAAATGTGCTGTATCAGGTATGTAACCCATTTCACTGTATGTGAGCACATAGGAACTCTTCTTCCTTACTGTAGAAATCTTCTAATATTCTAAAGCTCAGAGACTAATTACAGCTGTCCACACAAGCAGTTGAACATCTCTTCTTCTGTGAGTTTATGATATATTTCCTTGGCTGGATATTAATATTAGACTCAAAATAAACATGTAGAATTTGCCAACACCTCACAAATAGTCTCCATAGGAAATCCATAACAATGCACTTGATATATATTTACAGGTGAGATGGCATGCAACACTCAGTATTTCTTGTTGAAGATCTCTTATTTAGTTCTATTTTTCCTGGCCTTTATGAAAATTCAAAATTCATAAAAGGAAGAAAAAAGCCAGTCTGAAATATCATAAACCAACAACAGGTTACTTGTAAATTTCAAAATATCCTCACCATCCAAAGCCTCTTTAAATGGGGGTCATTTTGAGTCTTTACTGTCTCAGTCTGTTGCTGATTTTAATCCTCTGTTCTGGTCTTCGTTTTCTAAGAGTTGTGCTCCTCTTCTGTGAATGAATTTGAACCCTTAGAGGGGTGTATTGTCAAATCTTGCGGGGTAAGATCCCTCTTTCTTTGCAAAAGCGCAGCTCCTTATACTGCTCAGTAAAGTTACAGAGGTCAGTAGAATAAAGGTCAGGCCCCTATGCCTCCCTGGGTACAGAGTAAGGCCCAGAGCCTGCAAATGAACTTTTCCATTCGAGCATAACAACGAGGATGATAGGTTATATAGACATCAAATGTCCTATCTAAACAGATAATTAAATAAAAAACCATGACAACAATAACAATACATTTTTATTTTTACACCAAGAGATTGTGTGTTGTTTCAAATTTTTTTCATTCAGTTATTCACGGCAAAATAATGTTTAGAGAAAAGATAAAGGCAAGCAGGAGGCTGTAAGTAATGGATGTATAGAAAAGATGTCTTAAAAACAAGTATACCTGTGAGGAACAATTGGCAGACTGTTAAGACTTTTATGGATAATTACATTACACAGGCTCTCATAATGTCAGATGTAATACAATAAATTACACTGACGCTGCTCACTTTGGTGTTCCCTATAGTCAGCTAGAGCTATCTGGAAGACAACTTTTCATTTTTCTGGTTTGTGTAAAAATGATGCCTTTTTGTCAGGAGCTCCTTGCTTTGCAGAACACCACACAGCCCAGCAGTTGCTCCTCACAGCTGTAAGTAGATTACACCAAACTGTCAGTGTTGAAACACTGGTGCTTCTGTTGTCTTGCTCAGCTCTAACTCTTGAGCTCCTCCAAAGCCCTGAACTTGCCACAGTGGTGCCTGCTTGGGATGGACCCTATCCCTGAAAGTCTTAAATACACCAGTCATCACCTCTCACCCTGGGGCTGCCCTCCGTATTTGGGGGTGCTCTGCACCCTGCAGAGGGAACTCAGGATCTGGCAAGACTGGCTATCTACTCTATTATTTTCCTATGGAACCAATTAAATTCTGATGGGATTTGTTGGGGGAGGGGTGGTTTGCTTTTTGGGGGTTGGTTGTTTGGTGTTTTGGTTGTTTAGGGGTTTTTTGTTTGTTTTTTTGTTTTGTGGGGGTTTTTTAGCAGTATAGGAATATTAGTCGCAAAAAAAAAAAAAAGGGAAAAGAGGTGGCAACTCTAGAGCTGCTCTGAGGTAAGGATTGTGTTGGAGATCAGGCCCATGCATCTCATTGTATACTCCTCTGCATGCCCCAGTGGTGGAGGTCTATGATAAAAAGGTGTTGCTGTACTCAGCCCTGTACTCAGATGGGCTCTCCTTCTCACCTGGGTGCTAAAAGCAGACTCCTGAAGGGATACCTATCCCTGCAGGAAGGAAAGTGCAGCATCCATCTTCAGATGGAGGTCAGCCAGTATGTGCTGATGCTTGAATTACTGCCACACACAAAAGACAAAATTTGGGAGCAGAGGAATGGGGTAGATTTTCTCTAAAGTGCTCCCTGTTCACACAAGACAAGGATGGCAAACTGACAAGCACCACTTGCATGGTCGTTTTGTCTCAGCTTCTCCAACACCGTCAAAATAGTCATGCCATCATGAGGTGGAGGATCAGCTCTTTCCTGTCAAGTGTCTCTTTCTCTTTGAAATGATGCTGCTGAGCCTGAAGGGTTAGGAATAAGATGGACACTTACGCATGGAGAATTTCACTGCATTTATGGACACAGCTTGTAGCAAGTGGATTTTTCAAGCAGTGGGGTGAGGAGAGTACTGGTGAGGTTTACTGACCAGGGCCTTTTTTTTCACTTGTGTATTTATTATTCCACCTCACCCTCCCCATCCCAAATCTACAAGCCAAGTGCAAGAAAGCTCCCAGTTTGCTCAGTGTTTACCAGGAACATAGTCTTGCTCTAGGCATTTCTGGTTGTCATATGAGGCAGAGAGCAAAATAAATGCAGCCATCTTTCAGAGTCTGCTTGAGGAGCCAGTCATTTTATGTTGTAATGACATGTGCATTTAATAAAGATATAGAGTATTCTGAGGAGAGTAAAACTGCACTCTTATCTTAGAGACATATAGACATTAAGAATGAAGATTTCATTTAATTGTGGCTTGCTGGTGTGCACAATTTACCAAAATGGCAGTAAACTGCTATTGAACTGTAACATCTAAAGATGTCTAAGTGCTTGGATAATTTGTGGTTTTTTCCTCCTTTGGAAGATAGTAATAAAATAGCGAAAAAATAGGAAGAAAATATAGCATCAAGGCATTCAAAGCAAAGAGAGAAGTAGTCACATATTCAAGGGCTCTAATACAAGCATCATCCCCCGGAGAGGTACACCTTGACCCCCTTACCTTGGTTCACAGAGCCATCATAACACAATGACCACTACAAATAAATAAAATGATGGGCTTGTATCCCAGAGAGATGCAATCCGACAGTACTGGTGCTTTTGTAAGTTTGTGAGCCCTTCAACAAAGTTCCCATGGGTAAGTTAGGCTCAGCTTTCCTTAATTGGATTTCACAGGTCTCTTAGTGTGTAGTGATCCTTTCCTCTCCCTGGCCCCTCTTCCACAGCCAGAGGTAAAAACCAATGGCTGTAGTTGCACAGGGTTTGTGTCCACAGTTGAATCCCTTTATTGTCACTTAATGCAACTCTGAGGGTCTTGGTTCTGCTTGAGTGGCCTGGGGATCTCCCTTTAATCCCTGCCCCTTAGTGGAACGCCTTGGGAATAAGACCAACACCTCTTGACTTGCTCATGATGATTATCTGGCTGTAATACCTGGGCCCTATGGGACTGACAGAACCATTTGCATGTCTTAAGTGTCTGCAGTGGGGCTTTTGGCTCAAAATGACCAAGACTAGATGTAAGTCGATGGAGCTGACAGGGCTCTGTTTAAGTATAAAATGCAGCAGAGGCACTTCACACCCTGGCATAGCAGAGAGGGCCTCAGCTTGTGATGAGGAGACATGGCATCCAAGTATCTGGGAAACACTGGCCTCCTCACTAACAGAAGTGGTACCAGTCAGTGGTAGCTCCAAGATAAGGGTGTGAGAAGGTTAAAACAGGCAACCAGGAGAGGAGTTTGGGAACAGCACAGACAGCAGAAAAGAAGTGGGAGAAACCAAAAGGAAGATTCTGTGAAAGAAAAAGTGCTGTGTTTTATTCAGAGTTTTCTTATACACAAGTGCTTTTGTTTGTTTCGTACGGGATTTTTTTGGTTTTTTTTGATGGGTTTGATGCAAGCTATGGTAATATTTGTGTCCACTGGGCATGGCAAACATTACTACTAGCTGCAGAGATTTTATTAGGCTAAGCAATGGGCTCCTGTTCCTCAGAGTGGGTAAATGAAGGATACCCAGCAGTCACCTCTCTGCAGGGATGAAGCATGAGGAGCAGAGATTTTATAGATTGCAGTGTTACTGCATCAGTGCTGAGCTACCTGCTTATAGTGACATAGAAAATTGGCATCTGGGTAACATTTATCAAAGGTATTGTGTTGAAGCACAATCTCAGGACTGTGGATTATTCTTATTAATAGAAAGTGTAATCTACCTCTTGGAGATAACAAATAAGTAAAGTTCATAGCTATTATTACCTCCAGATATATTCAGTGTGAGTATTCATGTAAATTACATTGACTAGAAAATACTAATGCTCTGCCCAAGATAACAAATGTATATGTAAAATATTCTAATCTAGTGGTGCTAATGTTTCTAGGCAGGGTTTATTACACTATGAAATTTAGATGAATCTCAGAAGTGGAATGTTGGATGAAATTACCAGGTAGTGATGTCTTCAGCTGTGTGCCCAGGCAGGTAAATGGCAAACTGCAGAAATTAAGAACTCACTCCGCCATGAGAATCCCTCTTTCAATTGTCATCCAAAGACAGAACTGTCCACTTTCCTATGGATTTGCCAGTGGGATCTAGTAAACACAATAAATTCTTTCCTTTCTTTCTCTTTACCTTCAGAATTTCATTTTGTGTATTTGTTTTGCTATTTGTATTGAACTGCTCATCTCTGACACATCTGTTAGCAAGGAATGAATAAATAAAATCAAATGAGCTGAATGAGTTGTCTGAAGAATAGTGTGAAATTTACTTGAAAAATCATTCAGCAGTTGTTTGAGACAACAAAGCAAACCGAGAAAAGTCAGTTGCATATTTATAGAGGTGTTGTCAGCATCTTTCAGGTTGGTCTGCAGTGCCTCTCCTGATTTTACCACATGAAAGTGGGAGAGTTTGTGATTTTTGCCAGGCAGCTGTGCAGCCATCCATTACCCAGGACGGCTGTTCCAGAGCTCAGTGGAAAGATTTTAAATTTTTTTTTCTTTTTTTGGTTTAACATGTTACTTTCTAAAATGAGTTTTTCACTTAGTTTACCCCCAGGGCTGAGAGTTCAGAGCTCATACCCACTGGCCGCATTGTAAATTAAAATAATACCGTGCCAAACTGCTGAAACCATTTGTTTGTGTGCAGCTATTTATGCAGCTATATTTATGGCGGAGGTGCAAGGTGCTGGGCAGGCATCCTTGGACAATAAAATTCTTCACTGGTTTGTGTTAGTTTGCTGCAAGGTTTCATACCAGATTCACCAAAGAACCACACTTCTGGCCGAAGGGGCTACCCCAGAGGTGCCAGAGTAATTCCGTCAGCTGCAGCTTATGCCATCCTTGGCTACCTGGAAACTCATAGGGTTGTTAAAGTAATTTCTGGTCATACTTTTCGTAACGAATACAGCATCTAGCCAGGACTGCACTGAACCCATCGTGTGTTTCACACAGACCCTAAGCAGCTGTCAAATGGTGACAGTGTAGAGTCACTGCTGCGCTTGACCAGAGTTGAGACAATAACCTTGAGAGTTAAGGCTAAGAATGGATTTCCAGCCCTGGTGGACAGGAGACAAAAATATTGAGAGTGATAGAAGAAAACTACTTTTAGACAAGAATGAAAGGCAAATGCTATGAAAATGTCTGAAAACATTGATTCCACTTCTAAATGCTCACTTAGCAAAAATGATTGTTCCCTTCTCTTATTTAATGTTCAGTAAGTCATAATTTTCTGAACTTGGCCTTGTATCAGAAGATACAATATCTGAATTTTTATATCAGCAAAGAACAAGGACTGAAATTTTGGCCTGTTGAAATCAATGGAATTTTGCCATTGACATTCAATTGAGGCAATTTTCTTCCTCAGGCACATTGTGGATCAAGAATAAGGCATTAATCCTTTGATTTAATTTTTTTTAGTCATCTGCAGTTTAGAAAATATATTTATCCATCTGGGACTTTAACCAAAAGGAAGTGGTTTACAAGCAACTAAAGCATGTTCTTTCAAGATTTATAAAACGAATAAACTAGCAAAACCAGTATGTATCCATGAATAACTTCAGCTAAAAAAAAAGATGAAACAGAAAAACAGAACTGACATTATTTAAAGGATTTGTCCACAAATTTTTTTAAACACTAGAACAAAACTTGCTTTAACAGCAATGATGGTTTCAGGGTTATTTATATGGGTTTCTTTCTGAAAAAGCTGACTCAATACAGCAGACACATATAAAAGAAGTAAAATAACTTTTTATTTCTTTATCTTTTAAGCTTTATATTACTTTTTCTCTTGAATCATCAGTCTATCCTTCAAACTTTTTTGATGTCATTAATAGTGAAGAAGAATGAAAATATAGTTCTTAAAAATTATGTTCATTCTTAAAAGAATATTTTTTTTCAAATATGTTATATTGCATGACTTTATTTCTCAATCTTAGGCTCCTCACAGATACCATTTACTTTGAAGAAGCCTCTAATCCTTTCTTCTCTCATTTTCTGTCTCTTACTGTTTTGACTACAGAGAGGGAAAGAGGTTTCTTCTTTCACATTTTCCTTGACTGACCCATGAAAATGATGTATGGTAGAAGCATTAAAACGGAATATGTCTGTTACTGCCTTTGAAAATTAGTCTCTTTGTTCTTATGGCTGATTTTTTTTTGCAGAGCCATGATCTGTTATCCTTGTTTATTTTAAAGATTCAGTCACCTTCCCTTATTCCGTTGCAATTCTCAAAGTCTGGAGTACGAGCACCAAACTTGAGAAGTGGGCCCATGAGAACTTCAGGAAGTTCAACAAATCCAAGTGCAAGGTGCTGTACCTGGGTTGGGGTAATCCCAGATGTTAGTACAGATTGAGAGAAGAAGTCATTGAAAGCAGCCCTGCAGAGAATGATTTGGGTATTCTGGTGGACGAAAAGCTGGACATGAGCCAGCAGTGTGCACTCGCAGCCCAGATGGCCAATTGCGTTCCAGATTGCATGAAAAGCAGTGTGGACAGCAGGTTGAGGGAGGTAATTCTCCTACCCTGTGCTGCCCTCGTGATACCCCACCAGGAGGACTGCATCCAGCTCTGGGGTCCTCAGCACAAGAAAAATGAGGATCTGTTCGAGTGGGTCCAGCGGAGGGTGACAAAGATGATCCAAGGGCTGGAGCACCTGTCCTGTGAAGACAGGCTGACAGAGCTGGGGTTGTTCAGCCTGGAGAAGAGAAGACTGCAGGGAGATCTCATTTTGGCCTTCCCCTACTTAAAGGAGGCTTATAAAAAAGAGAGAAAGTGACATTTTATATGGGCAGATAGGACAAGGAGGAATAGTTTTAAACTGAAAGAGGAAAGGAGATGCATCATTACCTATAAATTTCCAAAGAAGAACAAATAGGAAAAGTAGAGTAGACAAACTCACCTCTGACTGCAGTATATAAATTAAAGTCTTCGGGGCAGTTATGAAAACAGTCTTTAGTCCACCACAAAGCCTGTATTAGTTATAGGAACTATATGAATACATATAATATATCTGGATTTGCAATGTTGAATCATCTTCAAATCACCATCAGCTGATGTTCCAAAAAGGATGTTACCATGTCATATTTACTTACAGTCTATTTAATTTTAGTAGGTGCCACATATTTCAATGAATCTGCTTTTATTGCATTTGATATCTGTCTGTCTTGAGAAGCATCTATTCTCTTGTTCTTAAGAAATCCTTTGATATCAGTAGGAGTCAAGACCAATAGAGAGCCAACATCTGAAATTCACAGGCACAGATACCAAAAAATGTTGATACTTGTTGATAGGCACTGATACCTTTCAAACTTTATAGGCTATACACTTGTAGGTCACAGAATCATAGAACATAGAATCACAGAATGTTAAGGGTCAGAAAGGAGCTTAAAGATCAATTAGTCCCATCCCCCCCTGCCACAGGCAGGGACACCTCCCAGTAGACCAGGTTACTCAAGGCCCCATCTAAGCTCACCTTAAACACTGCCAGGGTTAGGGCATCCACAACCTCCCTGGGCAACCTGTTCCAGTGTCTAATCACCTTCACAATAATGAATTTCTTCCTAAATGTCCCCTTTTTCAGTTTGTACCCATTATTCCTTGTCCTATGTCGTGGTTTTGCAAGACCTGTTTTTTTGGTAGCGGGGGGCTGCAGGGGTGGCTTCTGTGAGAAGTTGCTAGAAGCCCCACCATCACGTCCTGCAGGGCCAGTGTCTGGCTGGCTGCAAAGATGGACATGCTGCAGGCCAATTAGAAGTGGTAATGCCTCTGTGATAACATATTTAAGAAGGAATTCAAAACAAATCTGGTAGCACAGTTCTAATTCCAACCAGGGAGGTGGAGGGTGTGTGGGAAATATGTGAGCTAAAAGACCAACATGGAGAAGAACCAAGGTCAGGTCGGAAGAAGATACTGCAGGAGGCGGAGCCGAGATTCCTCTGCAGCTGGTGGGGAGACCGTGGTGAGACGGGATGTCCCCCCCTTGAAGCCCATGGAGGACCCCGGGTGTGCAGAGACCCACGTGCAAATGTTGGAGCAGGGGGGTGCTTAGAAGGACTGCAGCCTGTGGAGGAGTAACCCACGCTGCAGCAGTGTGAGGGCCGCTGTTGCCCGTGGAGGTGGACTGATACTGCACCAGGTAGCAGAAGACTGCTTGTGATACGGACCTTTCGGAGGGGAATGGTTCCTGATGAACTGCCTTGCCTTCCAGAGGGGACCCCACCATCCAGTAGGGGAAGACTCCAGTTCTTGAAATATGAAGACCTGGCCTAATTCCCCCCCCAGTTTTGGGAGAGGGGAAGAAGGTGTTTTTTTCCACAGCTCATATTGCTTCTCATTTTTTTTTCTTTCTGTTGGTCTTAGTATAATAAATTTATTTTCATATCTTCAAGTAGTTTGCCTGCTTGCCCATAGTTTCTCTCGACTTCTTAATCACAAACCTAGTGGACACTGAATTTTTTTTCTCTCCTCTGTCTGGCTGCAAGACGGAGGAGTCAGAGAGCCTGGGTAGTTCCTAGTCTCTGGCCAGGCTCAAACCAAAACACCTATCACTGACTAAGAGTCCATCTCCAGCTTCCATGTAGGCCTCCTTCAGATACTGGAAGGTTGCTATGAGGTCTCCACACAGCCTTCTCTTCTTTAGGCTGAACAGCCAAAACTTTCTTAGCCTGTCTTTGTAAGGGAGGTGCTTCACTCCTCTTATCAATTTTCTGGCCCTGCTCTGGACTTATCCAATGGTTCCATGTCCTTATAATGTTGGGAGCCCCAGAACGGTATGCAGTACTCCAGGCTGGGTCTCACAAGAGCTGAGTAGAGGGGGAGAGTCACCTCCTTTGATCTGCTGGCCATGCTGCTCTTGATGCAGCCCAGGATGTGGTTGGCTTTCTGGGCTGTGAGCTCACACTGCTGCCTCATATTGAATTTTTCCTCAACCATCACCAAGACTTTCTCTTGGGGTCTGCTCTCAATCACTTCTCTGCCCACCCTGTAGATGTGTCTGTGATTTCCACGACCCAGGTGTAGGACCTTGCACTTGTCTTTGTTGAACCTCATGAGGTTTGCATCAGCCCATCTCTCAAGTGTGTCAAGGATGATATCCCTTCCCTCCAGCGTCGTGACTGCTCCACACAGCTTGGTGTCGCCAGCAAATTTGTTGAGGACTCAGCTGATCCTGCTGTCCATGTCACAGACAAAGAAGTAGGCACTGACATCTATAGATAACATTTTGATATTAATAAGCATCAATGCCTTTCAAGCTCAATAAGAATCCAAGCACGTTGTTCTGAAGAAAAAACTTTTTGATACTGATAGCAATAAAGATGTGTAGATAGTGAGCCCTTTTGATATAGCTAGGCATTGAGACCTACCAATTTTGACACATACCTAATTGTGTTTATGTCAATAGGTTATTACCATAGCAATGTCAATAGACATAGATACCTTCCCATCTCAATAGGCATTTGTTTCCTTTAGTCTCAATAATTTATTTTTTTTATATTGGTACAAATCAAGGCCTAAAGATAGCAAGACTTTCATTATTGTAGGCTTCAGTTCCTACCAATTGTACAGAATTTTAATGATTGCCTTGCAATGTACTAGAAGTTAAAATAATGCTGTATGCTCCCCAGCTAAATAGTGCTGCAAATTTGTATTTCCTCAAAATGGAAGAGTTTAATAAGAAATTACGTGAAATAATGAAAGCTATTCTTAGAATAAGAAAATTACAGAACATATTCCAGTTAAAAATTATTTTTTCATGAAAAATTATCTAAGTGCACATAAATTTCCTGATAAGTATCAGTGTAATTGTAAAAGATCATATAACATGTAAGAGTAATTGTAATGTAATTAACCACTAATCACTCAATTTCTTTTTCTCTGTCATGTATGTGTATAGATAGACAGAACAATTAAAAAGTTATAAAAAAGTTCACGTTGATTTATACAACTCTGATTCAAAGCAGAGCAAAATCCCAGATGGGCAGCAAAATTAAAATTGCACCATGGCAAAAAAAAAAAAAAAAAAAAAAAAGTATTAACTTAGTTTCATTTTTTTTGCCTTACTTTTTCTGAAAGCCTGTAAATTAACTGCTACTTAGGGTTCTAATACAGAGCAAAGCATTTGTTATCCACTTAGCAGTGCTACTCATCTTAGCTATGGAAAATATCAATGTTAGTGCACTTTCACTAAAAAGCACTCACGTATTTAAAAAAAAAACCAACAAAAAACAAACCATAAACTATTTAGCTTTGATCTAAAATCCAGCACTTATATATAAGAAATGTAACTTGAAGCTTACTAATGCATTTTCTATGTCACTTCTATTTGTATTGAAATAAAAATAAAGTTACTTCATAGCAAATGCACTTATTAATTTATCCTCTAGCTCCATCCTTTTCAGGAGAACCTAAATTTCTTGCTATTTTTGTCAAATTTGTTAAGGTTTGCATTTCATGGGCTTCACTGGCAATGTTTTGGTGAAATAATACTGACATAGCACAACCTAGCAATGTCTGTAGATCACTGTGTTTAACTCACTAGTTGTTTTATAGGCAATGATATTGTTCTTTTATACATCATTACAACTTGTTACTGAGATGCTGAAAAAAACCTAGAAAGTCTCATGTACCTAGGTATACGGAATGGTGAGAAAATTAGGTTGGATCCTGAAAAGATGGGATCATCCACAACTGGCAGGACTTCTTAGGGGCTCACCTTTTTCAGGCACCAGTATTTTCATACCCACCTGTTGGTGTGCAAATAAATTATTCACTGAAATAATTGTTTTGTTTCCAGGTAAACACTGAGTTTTGGAAGTACTTTATTTTTCTCTCTCTCTTTTTTTAAGTTCAAGCCATTTTTTAAACTGCAAAGCTGCAAGTGATTGAAGGGAGAGGGCTGAAATCATTACGTAGTCTCAGAGCCCCAAATCTTGACCTCAGTTTTTCTTGGATGTACTTCACCATTTCTGTTTATTTCACCAGATATATTTATCCTTTTAATTAAATCGTGTGCTTGCTAAAGCTTCTCAGCTTGAAGCTTTTGGCCCCTAACACGTTATGGGAAATGTAACTTCCTTCTCATTTTCCCCTTTGCTTCCATGCTGACTGGGGGAAACCGCGAGAGGTGGCCGCGGTTTATGGGCTGTGAAGGCAAGCTTTGCTCCTGGGCCTCGGCTGTGGCGGCTCGCCAGGGATGTGCTGGCAGGCAGCAGTGCCAGGCACTGCATTCACACAGGCTGCACAGAGATTTCCATGTATGTGACCACACATCAGACGTCACCCTTAAGTCACCATGAACTCAGCAATTCAGATCAAGATGAGATTGGTAGCCATCTGTCATCTTCTCAGAAAGCTCCTCCTCAGTATTCCTTTTACATCGAGACACCATGGAGGGAACGTGTGTGCCAGTAGCTAACTGCTTCCCAAGAAAGGACTTGTTCTCTGTGGTTATAACAAGATCATCAGGGCTGCTCTTTGCAAGCTCAGCTAACAGGTCTGCCTACATGTTTAAACCAAGCGTGGTTTGTTTCCTCCCCCTCGTTCATGTGTGCCCACTGTGAATTGCACATCATCCTTATTCACAGTCTGTACAATCAGTGTCAAGCACTTGTGTATCACTGAATCCTGAGTGGCCTGCTCCTCTGAGGATGTTACCTGTTGTCTATTCCTCTGAGTCATCCTATATTGTTCATTTTGTCACTTGCTAATTTTGACTCACTGAGTCCTCCAAGAGCATGGGTAAGTCAGGTTGTATGCATATTCTTTATTTTATTTGAACTACTAAAACATGATCTATTTTCTCTCTAACTAACACTGAAGATCCACATGGTCGTATGACCTTTGCTTGTTGTTCCAATGAGAGTCGTGGAGTCTTAATGTGGCAGAAATCACTGTGAATTATGGTTGCTTAACTGGCACACCAGAGAATCAGCTACTGTCCTCTGTGGAGCCTGGGAACCAGCTGGTGTTAGGTGCTGTACAAACACCTCAGGAAACAAAGTCTCTGCAAAAACTATCTCATTCAGTCAGGTCAAGTCATGTTATGCCTACAAGCTGAAAGTCACAGCAGCAGTTTTCAGCTTTTAGTACTCCAAAATTTTTATTGCTAGTTAAATAAGAGCAAACTGAAGTCTTCATCTCAATGAAGCCTATAATTTTGTGGGACCCAGTGGCTACATTTTTCACATGGTTGTAGGAAGGGAATGAAATCTCTGGACAGCACTTATTACCCATTCTCCTAGGCATTCATTCCATATTCTGATAAAGATCAGCCTTGGGCTTTCTGGTTATTGATCTCAGCCAAAAGGCAGATCTCTCAGCTCCAGCCAGCGTTTCTTCTAATATATTTTCCTTCCAACATTAATACTCTTTCTAATTTCAACCTCAAGAAGCAGCAATAAATTGCAATCTGTGGCTTTAGCTTGTAAGAGCAGAGTGGACCATATGAATATGTGTTGGACAGCTTGTCACAGCCTGCTGCAAAATCCAATTATTTCTGAGGTTATTATACCTTCCTTCACTACAGCTATTCTAATAGAGGGGGTGGGGGGGAGATAAGGTTGAATGTCCACCCCAGTGTTAGAAAAACTCTAAATGTCAAATAATTAGCTGACATGCCATCAAACTTGCCTATATTATCTGATGAAATGCACTGGGGAATTTGAGCTTGTTATCCAAACTGATAGGCAGAAAATGCTGATGTATTTGTCTGGACGTCAATAACTTTGAAAGTTTCTTTTAAATACAGTTGTGTGTCTTAATTGCCTTGATTGTGCCAAGTCCTGGCTTCTTCACTGGGTGGGACTGTTACAAACTTGTAGTTCTTCTGGTGGGCTATTTCCTCATAGGCAACAGAATCATAACTGTTGGCTCAACCTCCCCACAGAGACCTGCCAGGAGAAATGGATCTGTTGATCCAAACCCGAAATGATTGATACCAAGTTGAGATATCATTATTGGGCTTCTTCTGGCACAGTCCACTCATGTGGTGTCTTCCCTGGGGTCCTGCCCAGATACATGGGGTTTTACTCTATCTCAAGTCTTAAGCAAATCAACTGAGAGTACAAAAAAGGCAGGATAGAAAAGGAAAGAGCATTGGGCCTGCTGTTCAGTGAGTGATACAAAAAAGACAAGCTCATTTTCTGGTTTTAACATACAACTTTCTGAATTCTTAAATATCTGGAGGAAGGGGTTGCCGTTCATATAGACAGGTTTCAGGGGCAATCACACTTTGGCATACATAGTTTATTATGTGCACTGGTATTGTAAAATCTCAGTTAATTACTGTGAATTATTTGCTTATTGTGGCTCCTTGGAATTTATGGGACAAAGACCAAGTTTAAACAAATCTTTTTGATCTTTTAATGGATTTTGTAAAGGCAAGGGTAAGAAAGTCCCATCTGTATTTCTACATTTTTGAACATTATTAGAATTGAGGTTTTCTTAAGCTGTTGATGTAGAAATGAAAAGGGAATTTCATTTGCATTAGCTAAAGAGCAAGTACCAATCCTAGCATTAAATGTTGTTACACAGCTCTGTGAATGATAATAAGCCTTTGTTTCATTATAGAATTGACATCAGTTTTTCGAGATGATACTAACAGAAATGTTTTGGAAGCAGTTAGTGTTAAACAAATGGTCTGGCTCTTGGGTGACATTAGCTAATCAGATATAAAGGATGGCTTGAAAGATAGGGTAAAAACAACTTAATTTGTAGACTGAATATAAGTCAAAGGGCTTTTGCTTGCCCTTTATAGTCTGGAGGAGTTTTCTCAGAAACAAGCTAGCTAGATGAAGAAAGAAGACAGTGACATTTGTCTGGATCTGATCATTGTCACTTGAATTTGTATGCACCATATTAAAATTTTATTTTTATTATGAAATTCAAGTTTCAGTATTGAAACAACTGAAAAGCTGGAACTAGCTTCTGACAATGGGCTAGCAAGTCAGCTCATGGCCATGCAGGCAGCCTTGAACTAGCCACCTCAAAATTGAAAGGCCAAGCCCAGACCAGGTCTGGAAATTTTTTGGTGTGGAATAGAAATGTCAGTGGGCAGAAATTCAAACACAGGAGGCTCTGTCTGAACATCAGGAAACCCTTTGTTTTACTGTGAGGGTGACCAAACACTGGAATAGATTGCCCAGGGAGGTTGTGGAGTCTCCCTTCTTGGAGATAATCAAAAGCCACCTGGACACAGTCCTCATTAACTTGTGCTAGGTGGCCCTGGTTGAGCAAGAACCAGATGACCTCCACAGGTGCCTTCCAACCTCAACAAGTCTGTGGTTCCATGAAGAGGGGTAAGGACTAAGGGAAAGAGCCCACCTCATTTTATATTACCTGGGAGCTAGAGGTATATAATGATGTAGCTTGGCAGGCTGACTCTGTTAAGAGTCACTGTGCTGTTGTCATAACTCACAGTCCAGCCTCTTCCTCAGCAATCTGGCGAGAAACCAATCTGGATGTCAATAGGTCTGAATAGGGAACCTTTGGCAAAAGTAAAATTTACTGACAGGCAAAATCCTAGTAGTCTGCCACCCTAAGCAGTTGTCTACCCTGCTCATGGCTTAAGACAGTCCAGTCTACACCTCATTTAGGCTATGTTCTTATGCATCCAAATGCTGTTTCTTCTTGACTGTATGCCTTTTCATAGCCCAATGAAGCTCTCCTCCAATTGCACATTTTTTAGTAGCTTCAATGTGTCCTGCCTTAAAAATTTCTGAAATCCATTACTGGATAATATGTTTTTAGCAGAAGCACAACTGGAAACATATTATTATGAGTGTCACTATTTTCAAACTAGAGTAACTACAGTGAATGCTTATCCTGACAAGATTCAAAGGGTTGCTGAAGCTTTTCTATAACCTATAATTGGTATCATACTTTCCACAAGCTCATTATATTGCATCTGTGAAAAATGGTTTAGTGGTAGACTTGGTAGTGAGAGTAACGCTTGGTCTTGATGATCTTAAAGGTCTTTTCCAACCTAAACAATCTCGTGATTCTATGATTTTGTAGCAGATAACGAGTTGCCTTCATGCTGAATCCGTCCATTCTGCAACCACAGTCACAGCACAAGGTGCTGCGACCAACAGTATTTGTTGCTGACATTTCATGATAAGCTGAGTTCAGATTCATTGAGCAATACAAGAAATTGATAAAAAATTGATCATTGGGCAGATGTGATCTCAAATTTGGCTTACATTTGAAAATTTTTTCCACATATGTATTTACAATTCTAAGGAGTGAAAAAGAGTATAATCTGTGGAAATCTGCTGAATTGCCCAGTAGATTGTTAGTAATTGAATGGTAACATCAACACAATTTCTTCATCACTTAGACCCTGTGCAAGCTTAGGCTTGATTCCTGACAGCTAGTTTGATCTGATCTATGCACTTGATCAGCTTGGGACATTCAATACATCTACTTCACATATTCACATTGCTTTGAGCATGCCTTTCATGTAGCAAAAGGATGTGAGTGCATCTCAGATGTAGGAAAAGGGCTAGAAAAGTACTGCTGTGCTTGCACTGTGCTCTGGTTCCCAAGTTCACTCATGCCTCTCAAGCTTGTCCCACAGATACCTGGAGTTTCATGGTGATCTCTGATGAAAGTTCTCACATAGTTGCGCGTTGTAGACACTGAATATTTACCTTGGTTCAAAGAGAGAGACAGGCAAATTAATGATGTCTCTAAGTTCATACAAACCATGGACACACTAGGAAATCCCCATGATATATAACTACTGGAGATAGGTGAAAAAGTAACTGAGGAAGAAAATTTAGATATGAATTGGAAAATTTAGATATGTCCTACTCTTCTGCTCTTCCCTAAGCACCTGCTGTTGGCTATGTCATAGTGGTCTCTTAGCTGGCTCTTTGGTCTGACTCAGTATGTCTGGGTTCATGCTAAAAAGCTTAATTGACTCAAGATATTCCTCACTTATGCACTTTGAATTGTTCCCCGGTGAATATGCAGAGGACCTGGGTTCCTGTATTAGATGACTGAAGTTTGCAAGTATGCCTCTACTGCAGGAGCCTTGGGAAATGAAGAGCCCTCATAGCAGAGGAACAGATCTGCTCAGTTTGGCCTGTCAGCCTGATGAAAATATACAGGAAATTATTTACCCTGGCTCTTAATTGGTGGCATGAGATTCTTTCCCTTTGTAAATCATCTCATCCTCCTCTCTTTGGAGCTGCTGTTAAGGAGTATGAGATGGGGCCTGAGCCCTGAGTCTGTTTGTATGACTCAAAGCTGCAGGAACATTATTTGTCAGAGCATCACCCAGAGCAGGGACTGTGATGGGTCTTGCCTCTAGCAAGTATGTCAGCTCACACACCCAGGTCAGGAACAGCTTCCCCCAGTGATGTGAACTGATAAATGTCATCTGCCTTCTTTGAGCTAGACAGCAATGAGCCAAAGTTTTCCTGCACTGGAAATTCAGATTTAGATGTCTGAATTTGAATGTTTGTGACTCAGTCCTTTACAGGAACTACCTGTAAGCAAATTAATTTAACTTTTTAAAAAAGTTAACGTCCAAAGACAATGCATAGGAAAGATTTAACCAAGATGGCTTAGATGACATTATTCTGGGAATAAAATACGGCCTAATTGTGATTTGTGTGTTTAAATAGAAATACCTTTAAATCATGGTCAATCTGATATAAAGTTATATTGCCATTCCCAAGCACTGTAAGATGTCGAGGCAGGCTACAAACATCCCCGATGTACTTTCAACCATGTATTGCTCTTTTTTCCCCTTAAATAAAGGTTTATTTTTAAATTTGCTTTCTCTTTGATTGTTTTTACCTACAGAGATCATGTTTTCTCGTCCTTCTTTTATATAAAGAAAGTGAAAGACAAAAGGCCAAATTCTTACATTGGCAGCTGTGGTTTCTTGGAGAGAGGAATAAGAAAAAAGAAAAAGAAAGGTAGAGATTTCCTTAGAGGATATGGCAAGATTTGTCACGAGCATTGAAAAGGGTAAAATATTAATGGAAATCTGACAGTGCAGTTCTCTGAAATGGAAAACTTCATTTTCTATTGCTAGCATAAGTTCCCTGAGGAGGTGAGGTGTTTGCTTTTACACTACCAAAAATATTCACAAGCAGTCCCCAGAGAGGAGGGAGGGAGGGGGGGAGGAGGGGAGGAAGGAAGGAAGGAAGGAAGAAGGAAGGAAGGAAGGAAGAAGGAAGGAAGGAAGGAAGAAGGAAGGAAGGAAGGAAGAAGGAAGGAAGGAAGGAAGAAGGAAGGAAGGAAGGAAGAAGGAAGGAAGGAAGGAAGAAGGAAGGAAGGAAGGAAGAAGGAAGGAAGGAAGGAAGAAGGAAGGAAGGAAGGAAGAAGGAAGGAAGGAAGGAAGAAGGAAGGAAGGAAGGAAGAAGGAAGGAAGGAAGGAAGAAGGAAGGAAGGAAGGAAGAAGGAAGGAAGGAAGGAAGAAGGAAGGAAGGAAGGAAGAAGGAAGGAAGGAAGGAAGAAGGAAGGAAGGAAGGAAGAAGGAAGGAAGGAAGGAAGAAGGAAGGAAGGAAGGAAGAAGGAAGGAAGGAAGGAAGAAGGAAGGAAGGAAGGAAGAAGGAAGGAAGGAAGGAAGGACATACTTTGTTGTTTCTACTTTAGATATAAAGACCAAAGGACAAACCAGTTCCTGGTATTGACAAGCCAGAAAAAACATCAGAGGAGAGGAAGAAAGGGGGAAATAGCTCTCCTGGAAACAGCTATGATTAGGCTGCAGGATGAGACATGGAGACTTTTTCTTCACTTTCTCTTTCTCTGGACACATCAAAATAACCAATTGCCTGGAGAGCAAGATAACACATGTAACCTCAAAAAGCTCTGAGCTTTATATCCATACTCACTCAGTTTATTTAGTTACCCATTGAGGAATGTTTATTGTTAAGTCATTTGCAGAGTATTTAAACACATGACAGCACAGCCTTAGCTCTGCATGGCCTTAGCTCTCATGCTACCTTTTTATCAGCTGGAAAATAAGCATAATGGGTAATTTTAACATATTTAAAGTGATGAAGAAGAGAAAAGTGTCTGTTTCTGTGGTGTCTTGGAGACAGTCCTGCCACAACCTTGACTCTGTAGGGAGGAGGATGGCCTGATTTCAGCACAGAATGGGTGGTTACTCTGCTGAGATTGCTGCTGTGGCCAGTCCAGCAATTAATGTCACTGAGGTCAGCAAGCAGACATGAGGTGGTAATGACTTTCAGTTGCCGCTGACCTGCCTGGATCTTAGCCAGAGACTAGAAATTGAAATTTTTGCAGGCTGCTAGCAGTCCCTTTAGCTGCCTTTTACTTAACATAATTCAAGCTGTGGAACAACAGAACACAAAAAAATAAAAGGCAAGCAGATGTTGCAGGGTTGATAAAGAAAGAGGCAAGAGCAATGGGAAATTGGGTTGGCAGGTAAATGATGTGGAGAGATATAAACCTAGAAAGGAGTAGTTTCAGTTATCTGTATGTCACTGTTATTGGTTGCACACCTATCCCACACAGTTTTAATATTGAAAGATCATGAGCAGTGTTTGGTTCTCAAATATATAGGGTGGATTTTTTTAAAAGCAGCTGATTCCCTAATTCGCAAAGCAAAAGATTTTTTTTTTTGGTTGGCAATTAGCAAAAGAGGGTTTTTTTTGTTGGCAATTAGTAGTGCTGTGGTGAGTCACTCCTCTACTGGTGCTTCACTTGCTCCCTTTCTTCCATAAATGCTTCTAAGAATAGCTGCTATAGAAATAACTTTCATCTAGGGGAATAGCCCAAAATAGCAAACTCTATCCCTAAAAGTTATCAGACTGATTAGTCATTAGCAGACTATTAGACTGGAAAGAATAAAAGCCTGAAAGTAGCTAACAGATGTGTTTCTTATCAGTTTATTTTTCACTATGATTTATACTTAAAAAGTGCAACAAAATTTCAAGAAGTTCATGTTTCCATAGAACGGAAGTAGAAGGAGGTTGATTTCCTTAAGATCCTTTAAGACATTGCTGAAGTCATGTTGGCAACATTGTGCTTATAAGAAAATTATTCTGTCACAAAAAAAAGAAAAATGTTTGAGTTTCTTTATATCCTGATCCTGCTGGTTTTGTCTTTGGTTTTTATTTTTGAAAAGAAATACATGGGCCAGGAAGAGGTGCAGAAGCTGTGCCTATGCCAGAAGACACGTGTCTTCTGTGTGCTGAATTTTGCAGACAGCTATGGTGCTTTAGTAACTCATGTCACTCCAGTGACACCAGCAGAACTGGCAGCGAAATTTTGACTGAAAATCTCAAAACACAAGCCCCTTTTTACTACAGTATCAGTGAGAGGAGGACAGAAAATGTGCTTCATGCAGCAGAGAGAGTGGTGCCCCATAGACTGAACTTGTGGATTCAGCCCATCTAGACCAATGTAGTTTTGCACAGGCCTGTACATCTCAGTGGGCCTGTCAGTCTCTTTAGATTCCATGCTTTAAATAACAAGAGTTGATTTGCCATAGTGATGTTTCTCAACTGGCTAATCTCCAGGGATTTAAATCCAATGACTTTTTATGTGGCACCTTCTCTAGTTTATTTAGCCCCTCCAGAAGGTGTGAAGGTAGCTAATAGGTGTAGATTATTTATTTAGCCAACCAAGAACTTCACAGTTCTCACCTATTCCTCTAGGCTTTCACAACTAAGAAGCCCATGTTATGCCCCCGTGTTCACTGGGGTCTCAGTTCAACTGTGTGGGAGTCCAACTCTCCCTTCTTTTGCAAGTATCTTCTCAAATCAAGACAAAGTGTAGAAATAGACCCATTCTCTTCTTAAAAAATGCAAGCTGTGTAGGTCATAAAAAGTAACTGAGTCAAAGCAGCTGATGCCAGGAGAAAAGCCTCTTAGAACAGAAGAGGTAGAGAAGGAACAAATGAACAAGCGTGGGTAGACGCACATTGAAGACTATGCACTGACCTGTGCCATTCTCCCTGCCACCCATGCTGTGCACAATGTATGTCATGTTCCCAGGAATCTGACAAGGGGGAAATCAGAGCAAATGCACTTCTGAGCTATCTTTTTGTCTTAGGTTCTTCTCTGAACATTATTGGAATTGTTGACCTGCTTAGGATGGTTGAGTGTGGTAGCAGCACAAGTTGTCACAAATTGCTCAGTTCACCATCCTGTGGCTTACTGTCCCCTCAGGCTGGCATCTTCCCAGTCAAGCTGAGAGCTGAGTTTAATTTCTAACATAATGATTTGTTCACTGTAGAATTGGACAGTGGTAGGACTGACAAGCCTGAAGTTCGCACCTTGTGGTGTTTTTGAAGGCAGGTTTACAGTTCTATGCTTCCTCAGTTTGGCAGCCTTGTTCACTGGTTTATATGCTCAGCCAGGCTAGCTGATGTGAATCATCAGACAGTTTGGTGCTTTGCCTCTTGATTCCTAAATCACAGTGCTTGCTACTATGACAAATTCTGATACAGTGTCTTCTCACAGACAAAACAATGCTGTCCTCACAGTTTCTTCTGTGCAAGTTCTTGATACAGGAACGCATGCAAATTTGGTAATTAAGGACTAGTAGGACTGTGGTTAGTAGGTGGTGATTTCCTCCAGAAAATTGAAGGATTGTTCATGGCAAGGGCACACAAGAGCAGCAGATGTGCTGTGATGCTAAGAAAAATTATGATGGGACAAATAGCATTTGTTTGAGGTGCTGGCAGCATCTATCCCAACTAGGGTATATTGGGTATATCTAGGGAGTGAAGGGAAGTACAGTCAAGGTCATTCATTCCATCAGACTTTGTATCCTGGCTGTATAGAGTAGGCTTAATAGGACCACTGAGCGCTGTATCACTGCTACCATTTCATCACAGTTCAACATCTGAAAACTGAAAATTAAAACCTGTTTCTGTATTATCCCTGGGGTCAGCGCTGACATATTTATTTTCTTTTAATTAGTCGCAGCCAGCTCCAGGCTGGGTCAGGGAAGGCTGAAAGTGAGAATCTCAGAATGAGCCTTTAAGTCCTGCCTTACTGCATGGGGATAAACAGAAGGGTATCTGACTCTCTGAGCTCCAATACTGTGTGGACTCTCCTAAACATTAATTCCCAGTATAGCATTTGCTACAAAGGGTACACACACCATTAACTCTCAAAGAGAGAAGAGCAGTCTGGAAGCGACAATAGAACTTGTATGTACATTTATTTTTGGTTTCAGAAAAGGTATCCCAGGCTGGGTCTGGATACACTGCCCCTTCTTATTCCCACTATGTTCATGGGAGGTTCCCCTCACAGAGTCAGGCACAGTTCCACTCACGGCTTTGTACTGGTGCAGGGGTTCTGAGAGCCCTCTCAGTTGGTGGTAGCCAGAAGTGCCACACAGCTCTCCCACCTCACCATACCTGCAGTGAGTAGAGGAACCGCGGTACCAACAGGACACCAAGGGGAGCAGCTTTTCAGGTGGCACAGCAGGTGCTGAAAAGGCCGTTTTACTTACATTATTGCATTCATTATAAGGTCATTCCCAGTGATGGGGGAGCTTCACACTCCCCTGGTGGAGGGGAAAGGACAGGGGAGCACATAAAGGATTAGATACTGAAATCCTCTGTGAATGTCTCATAGGTGTGGGACAGAGGGGACTAAGTGGATATTTCCCTCTGTGCCTTCCTTTGCACAGAGAAAAAATTCAAGAAGAAAAATTAAGCACTGCAGTGATTTGCAAAGATAATTAGAACATGGTTTTGGTTAATGTCCTCAAACAAACAACTAGAGTAGGAATTTTGCACCAATTGGTAGAAGAAGATAATGAACTATTGCAGTTATCTGAAAAGAACTGGCAAAGATTTCTTCAGTTTATTTTACTGACAGTGTTTGTGTCCATTTTATGTTTGCTTCCCATAAATATTCTGGCAAAAAAAAAATTACTGGCAAGAATATGCTCCAAAACAGTCAATATTTTAAGTTTTTACTCATAACAGATCTGGAATCCCTGAAATTTGCACCGAATGCATTCACAGAGACATAATTATTCAGTAGAGGCACAGAAATACCATGTGACTAACACATTAAATCCAAACTGGTTTGATTTTTATTTTGATTTTTGAAAACCTACATAAAGTTGCTTACAAACAACCTACAGTTTTTGGAAACTACCTTCAGAGTAAGTAAAAATGAAGAATAAGGTAGGAATGTTCAAGGAGATTTGTGGACATGAAAGAAATATACTACATGTCCAAGTTTATTATTTTAATTTTTATGGCTGAAAATTTAGTTACTTAACTCTACTGGTTCCTACAAGTCTGTGAAGTATCCAGGTCCCAGTATGGTAGATATTTCAAAGTTATTTTTCCTAGTGTTTGCCATAGAGTTTTTCAGTTGAAACAAAAGATGTTCTAAATAAATGCAGGGAAAAAATTTGCCCCATCACCATTTTAGTGACACTACATTTTCATTTTTTTTAAACAGTAACTTCTAAGCTAAACTTGTTCTATAGTTGTGCTACCATTAAACCATCTTATCACTGCTATTTCATGTGGGGCACTGGACAGTCCACACTCCCTGTAGGTTTTCTCTGACCTTATGTAGTTATCTTTTACCTCATAACTGAGTGCTGATCTCACAACAGCAGTGCTTCCTTCAGCAAACCATTTTGCAAATGCATATTCAAATGCAAATGCAAAAGCAAATCATATTGGACTTTTCTCCCTTCTTCCTCATTCCCTTCATCTTTCTAAGCTTTTTACTGGTTTACTTGTTCTTTCTTTCTGGTACATTAAAAAAACCCCATAGGCTGAGCTGCTTTTTTCTGTTTCTTATTTTACAAATCTTCTTGTTGAGTTGGATGTCTTGACAGCTGAAGAATAGAAGCTTCAGGTTAAGACTGACCACTGAAGAGAGGCTTCTGTACACAAGAGCACATCATGCCTTTTGTGCCACAGAGGCTCTTTGGGACCTTCTGCAATGTAGCTTCTGACCTTCGAACAGATCAACACTTCTGCCCAGCTTGGTGTCATCTGCAAGCCGATTGAGGGAGCACCTAATCCCTTCATCCAGATCATTGATAAAAGTATTTAACAGTACAGGCCCCAGTACAGAGCTATGAGAAACACCACTGGTGTCCAGCCACCAGATGGATTTAACTCCATTTACCAAAATTCTCTGGGTCCAGCCATCCAGACAGGTTTTTACCCAAAAAAGAGTACATCCATCTAAGCCATGAGTAGCCAGATTTTCCAGGAATACTGTGGGAAATGGTGGCATAATCTTTACTAAAGTCCAGATAAACAACAGCTGCAAGTCCTTCCCTCGTCCAAGCGAGTTGCCTTGTCATAGAAGGAGATCAGTTTAGCCAAGTAGGATCTGACTTTTCCTCTCCAAACTTGCTTCTTGCCTTACTTTTTGACCACAAAATTAATTAATTCAGAGCCTGACCTCCTACCATATTGCAGGTAGGAACAAGAGCTCCTCATTGTCCTCAATTTAGCTCTGGTTCTCTTGCTGGAAGGCTTTTATTTCCATAGATAATGTTATGGTTGACTCACTCCTGTCGCTAGTCCAAGACTTCCACAATCCACTGTGCCACTGAAGTCAATGGAAGCTTTGCTATCAAATGAGCTACAAACCAGAGGCAATCCATAATTTGTTAACTCTGATTGCTACTTGCAACTTGCTCTGTACTGGCTGCAGAATTATTCTTCTTTGCTAATCTGTATCTGACTAAAGGCTCAGTCAGCACTCCCCCTTCCCAGGGAGGTTAATCAGATAACAATTGCTGCTCTTTTGTGTCAGAAATAGGGGGTGAGATAACATAAACACTACAAAATTTAAGCTAAATAACAGGTTCAAAAGAGACTAAACCATGGATGGGTATCTGCCCTGTCCAGCACAGAGTCAGTAGCACCAAGGCTATCCACACGTTTAACACGAGGAGCAGCAGCAGCTCAGAACAACCTCCACCATCTCCCGCTACCACGGCGCTCTCTGATCACCTCCCGCCTGCTTTGCATCTGACTAACAGCCAGCTGCCTCAGCCCTGCGCTCAGAGAGACTGCCCAAAAATTCATTTAAACCAAATGGGCCCTCATTACTCTTAGAGCCCTCTCACTGCAGCGCAGCATGATGCTGGGACTAGGTATTACTTTGTTTTAATCAGTGCTGCTGATATTTGAGAGAGGAGAGAGAGCGCGAGGTTTCCCCTGCAGTCTTTAATGTGGCTCTAGTGAGTTGTTGTTATATATTGGGCTGTGTCTCAGTATAGAGGCTTGTTTGACAGGCCCTGTCATCATCTACCTCCAAGATTATCATTCATGCTGCTGGAAAGACAACTTTATTGGACTAAATATTGGCATGTGTGTGTGTGGCCCACACAGGTAAAGATTCTCCCTGGGCCGTGTGTCTGAGTCACTGCGCGTGGGTGTAACAACTGCACTAGTTATTATTAATCTCTCTGAAACCTCTTTACAGCGATTAAGGGAGTACTGTATGAAAGCAATCTGCTTTGTGGGCTCTCGCCAAGGAAGACCCACTAAGCAGATTTTGTTGGATCCTTCAGCCAAACTGCTCTTTTCTTGGCAACTGAAATGCGCATCAACATAGATGTAATGTCAATTTTCAGCATTTTTGTAATGTACTTTATTCAAGCTATTTGGATGCTACACAAACTGCTAATTCAAATCACAATATTTAACATTGCCAGCCACTTTTCTGATGTGCCAGTGTATATAAATAAACCTGAGCAGGAGACAGGGGTCACATTTAAAAGACATATAGAAGGAAAAAAATAGTGTGTTCCTTTTGCTTCCAAACCCCTTTTTGTGAATAGGGCACTTGAGTGAGGGATTTCAATATGAGATGAATGACAGATATATGTCAGCAGGTGATGGACACCCTGCAACTGTGGCCAGAACAGATCAGCAAATTGTCACGGATATGCTCAACTTTTGCTCCAAGCTGTCATTTGGGGATCAGAAGAGCTGAGCTTTCACTGAGAAAGCCATGAAGATGAGGTCATGTGGCAATGGCCTGTAGCTGCAAGGAAGTTCTGGTAACCCTGGTTTTGGATTAAAATAATGATCACATAGAAAGCTTTAGCCTGTGTGCATCACTAAACAGGGCAGGTTGACTTCAACTTCCTCGTTGACTCAGAGGAAGACTGGTAGGTTTCATCTGACCCATTTTCTTTGAGCTGTGATATCTTTAACTTCTATTTCCTCCTGTATATATATATGTATGTATATATAAATATATATATATCTTTTTTAAAAGCTCAGACTTTTTTTCTCTTCCCATTCCCATTTTTAGCAATAGATCAAAGCCTGGGTTTACTACTCAGCTATGTGCCTCATGACATCTTGTCCTCACATACCAGAAAGTGACTGTCTCTAAAGAAACTTTATGAGGTTAAGTAAAGCATAGTTAAATAGCAACAAACTGAAGTTTTTCCATCCTTGTCTGTCCCAGAAGGACTAGGCTGGGAAAAAACAAGACACTCTGAAAGTAGCTAAAAACAAGAATAAAACAGAAACCAATCTCAAGAAGAGAGGAAAAAAAAAAGAATCTAACTTTAGGCAGAATGTCAAATAGATATTTGGAGTTCAGAGTGCTACACCAGCCTGACTATACTTTGACCACCTACAGCAGTTTTTGTATCACCAGCTTTGTGTCATTAAGTAATTAATGATGTTGTGGTGATGTGCCATTTTCTTCCATATCACTGCATTCACTACACTTTATATGTCATCATTTCAGTTTCTATTGCATTAAAGTATTTAAGACAAGTCAGTTCCTTTCTGACTTCATATATTCAGTGTGCACGGGTTGTGTTTGGGTATTTTTTCATGTTTCCAGGGAGCAAGTGATCCGAACTGCTCAGGTAGCCTCTGAAACTAATTTCTTCCATCTAGAAGAAAAACCAGCTTACCCTTAAGAAAACAGAAAACAACAGACACACAGGAAACTCTTTGCTGGCTTGATTTTGTGGCCCATGTCACAGTATCATAGAATCATAGAATCACAGAACAGTTTGGTTCGAAAGGGATCTTAACAACCATCTCATTCCAACCCCCTGCTGTGGGCAGAGACACCTTCCACTAGACCAGGTTGCTCAGAGCCCAATCCAGCCTGGCCTTGGACACTTCCAGGGATGGAACATCCACAGCTTCTCTGGGCATCCTGTTCCAGTGCCTCACCACTCTCACAGTAAAGAATTTCTTTTTAGTATCCAATCTAAGCCTACCTTCTTTCTGTTTGAAGCCATTCTCCCTTGCCCTGTCACTACATGCTCTTGTAAATTGTCTCTCTCCCTCAGTCTTGTAGGCTCCCTTCAGGTACTGGAAGGTGGCAAATAGGTCACCCTGAATTCTCCTCTTCTCCAGGCTGAACAATCCAAATTCTCTTCTGCTTTCCTCACAGGAGAGGTGCTCCATTCCTCTAATCATCTTGGTGGCCCTCCTCTGGACTCACTCCAAGTCAGTGTCTATCCGGTCTAGCCTGTGCTGCAGGCCCCAGAGCTGGATGCAGTGTGCCAGGTGGGGTCTCACCATGCAGAGCAGAGAGGAAATGTCCCCTCCCTGCTTTTGATGAAGCCAAGGATATAGTTGGCTCTCTGGACTGAGTGCACATTGTCAGTTCACATCCAGCCTCTCATCCACCAGCATCCTCAAGTCCTTCATGCAGGCCTGCTCTCAATCTGTTAATCTCCCAGCCTGTGTTCATACTGCAGGTTGACCTAATTCAGGTGCAGCACTTCTTTAAACTTGGACTTCTTAAAACTCATGAGATTCCCGTGGAAGCACTTCTTGAACTTGTCCAGGTCCCTCTGGATGGCATCTCATTCTTCAGATGCGTCAACCATACCACTCAGCTTGGTGTTTGAGGGTGCACTTGATGATGTCATATCCTTCTGCCTTCATGGACATTAACCATAAAATTGCATGCTATTCACATATAGAGAGTTATCTGGCTGTATAAAACTGTGTCTCCTTGAGGGACTTGCAAAAAGGGCTATGTAGTCAGAGTATCAGCCTGCCCCTACAGAAGGCAGAGGGACTATCCTTGCTTTGCCACATTTGGTACGGTGCCAGTTATCCCATTTTAGTTTCATCTGTTCTATCAATCTGCACCAAGAGGCTGCCTAATCATGATCTTGCCCCTCTCTAGTGCTCACAGAGTCATTGGTGCAGTAGGGTGAAACAGCTTCTCCATGGTGGCTGTTTGGAGACAATGTGGCAGACAATGTTGGGCAAGCCTCCTTTTTTCCCCCTGCAACCTCAAGTGCTAGAAACAGTACTTCAAATACTACTAAATAAATAGGATGATGAAGACTTGGCTAAAAGAAAAAAACCCAAATACAAGTATGTGTGTTAATTAAATCACCGTATCCAACACCAGTCCTTGATGAGTTACCCTGTGTTAACAGTGGAGGAGAAGGGGAAGTGTTAATGACCCCTTGACCTCCCCAACAAATCCACACTTGAAAGACAGGGGATTAAAATGTCTTAAAAATCATGTGCTAGAAACAGAGAGAGCTTAACATTTTCCTTATCCTGATGTCAGATGACTTTCCCAGCCCCTACATCAATTATACATACTCCACCAGGTAAAACTGGAGCATGGGAGTGCTGGTATGTTAAAGTAAGATTTCTTGTGAAAAACCTTAGGTTTCTTGACTTGGCATGGCTCTACCTTACTGCCTTTGTCTAGGAACTACTATGAAAACTCTGAACTACCGACACAGATTATCATGACCCTCTTCTCCATTTTGACCAGTTTTCCATTTTGTGAGTGTGGGAGTACATGAACATGTGATCATCCTGATGGAGAAGGCCCCTTCCATCTTTACAGACCAGTGTCAATAACTTGTACTGCGCTCAGTCAGCTTTTCTTCCTGAAAATGTGGTAGGAATTCATCCAAATTCCCAGCTCTGCTTAGCAGCATGAAAAAAAATTAAAATCAGGAAATACAAGCATAACTGTAACCTACCTGGTGAAAGAAGGTGAATATAAAAGCCTACCAAGTAGTAAAAAAAAAAAAAATTAAAAAGAGTTCAGTGTAGTAAGAAAGAGAAAATATAATAATCAGCATGCTAGAATGATGTGTGTTAACAATTATAAGGAAATATTTTATAAGATCCAACAAAAATAAAATCAAAAAGAGATATTCAAATTATCTAAACCCAGAATCCCTCAGAAAGACCAAATCCTTTTGCATGTTATTAACATATGTCTATGTGACACCATAAAACCTTGTCTGATATTACAATAAATATGAAGAGGAAAAAGCATTACCTCAAAACATCAGCAATCTGCCTCTTCAGTCTTCCAGTAATACAGTTATAACTTCTGTGACTAATGCAAATGACTGAAGATTTTTACAACCACCATGTCTGCACAAGACTCAACTGCAATGAAATTGCCTTCTAACTCCAGAGAACACAAAATTTAACTTGTGGCCATCCTAGAACTGCTTGCACAGTGCCACATTTGTACTAGGGAAAAAACTGAAAAAACAAACTAGGCTCACAATTTTTTGTTCGTGTCCTTTCAATTCTTGTAAAATTATATCCAGGAGCTTGGAAATGTAACTTATTACTTAATGTTACTTAATATATATATATATATATATGTATATATTAGTTATTATATGTTAGTAATTATATAAGTACAAATATACTATAAGTACAAAAACATAAGTACAAATTATAGTACAAGTAATTAGATAAGTACAAATTGTTACAAATTCTTATATAAGTACAAATAAATTAAAAGTAAGTTTGATTCCTGGAGGAACCCCTCCATTGCAATCCACTGAGTCTGAAGCCAGCTGCTGCTTTCTCACCGAATTGGAGGCAGCTTCAAATCTTGGTTGCCCTAAACATATTTCCGAGGTAGTATCAACTGCTCCAAAGCCTTTTGAGAAATTCATAGCATGTGTTGGTCCCTTATGCTGTATGCAATGATACATCAGCTTGTGGGCTGTTGTGGCTCTCTGACTGGTACTTATTTCTGCCATCCATAATCACCTTGGATGACATCTCACTGTATGAATAGCCTCCCTGCAGGAAAAGAAACAAGCTGTAGGTTCTGGAGCAGTGTTTGCAGAAAACCAGCGTGATTCATCCTGGTGGGGGACCTGAGTGCTCAGCCACTATGGGTGCTAACCAGCACATGTAGAGGAACACACTTTTTGTTTCCAGAATCTGGCTGCAGACTCTGAACCAGGAAAGTTTATGGGCTGAGGCTTCATGAGGCTGTATTATGAAAAAGGACTGTGCAGCGTCAACAGCTTAGAAGACTAAACAAAAAATGGGTTATATTTTATGCTGCAAACTTCTGAGTTTACTTTAAAAGCTGTTTTTTTCAATTAATCTACATTCTATTTCTAGTAGAGTCAAAATATTTTCAACAGAAAAGTAATGTTCCAAACAGAAAGGTTATTTATCCCTTTGATATTCTTTATCTATAAGGTGTTTGTATTTCTGAACAAGGTACATAATATACAATATGCTGGAAACAGTACATATACCTCCGTAAGTCTTCAGGACAACAGGTGAATGAATTCTTCAAATCAACTTAGAGATCAATTTTAGGATGCTAAACATTTTTCCTGTTTGAAAACTCATTGTTTTGCCATACGTGCAAGGGAGATGAGGGACTGAAAATGGCTAAATAGCCACATTTGTGACAAATAACCTTTGTCAACAACAGTCCCTAGCACCTTTTCTCGAGGCAGGAAGGGTGTGAGGGGGAGAGATCCAGGCACAGCGACCTTCCAGGAAGCATCTCTTGTCGAGCCGCTCCTGCGGGATTCGCAAATCCCTTCGCACACACCAGGCACTCCCTGCAAGGTGTATGCAGGCAGGCACACGCACACACACGATCCAAGCAACCAGCGGAGACAGAGAGGTGGGAGGAGCCCCTTTGTTTAGCATTCTGAGGTTTAATGAGGAGCCATATTTCAAAAGTTCCAGTGACAAAAAGCCAGCAGATAATTCATGTAGAAGATTTTATATGGGGGTAGAAAGGGGCGGAGAGAGCATCAGGGTCCAATGAGGTGAAGGTCCAGGGGCAGAGATAAGGTGGGGTGACAGGGTTACATCCAACAGGGGAAGGAGAGGGGAGGAGAAAGGGAGCCAGAGCCAATGGGGAACCACACAAGGGAGAACTTTCCAGAACTGGGGTAAGGGTTTACAAATGATTGACAGAGGGATTAACATAATGGGGTGTACACCAACTAGGGAACAAACCATTACATTAACTTGGGGGAGAACCATAAGTCAAAACCGTAGGATACACCAAAGGGGGAAAACCGTAAAACAAGGTCAGTTTCAACCACCGCAACAAACAACAGGAAAAAAACCCCCAAAAACCACAACACCCTAAAAACAAGCACTATTGTAAATTTTATATTTAACAAAACAGAAAAGTAATTCTGTCTCTCTTTGGCAATCATCCATCTTCAATATTAGTCATTCTCAAAAAGACACACAGGAGTGGTTTATCTGAAAGTCCTTTGAAGAGCTTTTCTACTGTCTTCCCACATGAGAAGACTTGGCCCACTCTGCTATAAAAGCACAGAGCAGAGCAGGCTGTACTTGTGAGGAAATCAGTATTGCTTTAATTTCTTTGTGTACTGACATCGTTGCCTAGTGATATTCTTCCCTTTACCTAAGGGCACATACATCTCACTTCCACAAGAAATCATATTACATCAGGGCCTAACACATAATTTAAATGAAACAAGACACCCTCTTTAACTGAGCAAGGTGGAGCCCCATTTGGACATTCGGATGGCATTCAAATGTCCAAAGGTTTGAGAAATGGCTCTGGCAGAGAGTGGGAAGCTTGAAAGAGTATCTTAGGGCAGCCACAGCCATCTCTAAAAGAAGGATGGTGACAGCCCTGGAGACTGTGTTGTGTGCAGCTCAAAAGGCATAGCTGCTTTGCTTCCCCTGCTGTCTGGTGAGGAGGGGGCAAGAGCACCCCATATGTACAGCAACACATGGTGGAGCTGATGTTTTGATGCTTGAGGACAGACAAAGTATAAAGAGCCTCTCTGTGCTCAGTACCCCGTTCTACACCAGTGCCCAGATTCAGCTCCCTTTCACGTCTCACTCTGCCAATGCAGAGCAACTATGAGAAAAACTGGAGGATCCTGCAGGAGGTAAACAGCACTGCTGCTAGTTTGGATTGTGAAAGCAGACAGGAGTTATTTCCAACCTGAGGGAGATACAGCTCTCTCATGTTAAAGAATGGGAAGACCCTTCCAGCTGCAAAACTGTTAAAAACCCCATAGGATTTCCAACTGTTTGTTATTTTGGATTTTTTTTATTATTTTAGGTCTGAATTTCTGGCTTTGATTGCAGATCATTGCTGTAATCCTATGTAATAGGATCTGTTCATGTCTCTCGGTCTCTGGCTGTGTTTTGTTGCAGCTGTGTGGTGTACATAGCAATTAGCTGCTGTGGTACTGTTATCTCTAGTCTTTAGCATGCTTTATTGTACTTCTCATGCTCCATATGCCATAGAAAGTCAGTCAAGGTCCTAATCTCTTTATACAAAAAACCCTGTTGAATTTTGTGAAGCCTGACACATACTAAAATGCCTGATGAAATTCCTGTGCAGTTGCACTTACATGTAAATGTCTGTGCACGTGAGCACACGTATGTGTGTTCGCCTGTGAGAAGACAAGAGGGAGAAAACAGTCTTTCAAATCCACCTGAGCAATCCAGGAGAGAATATGATTAGTGCTATTGGCAATTCAACTAAAATATGTTGAAGAAACAAATTTGATTCGTATCTGCAAATAGTTATCTTTTTCTGAAGGCAAGTTTTCATAATAAGTATGCAAGATCTTCCACAGCAATGTAAGCAAACATCAGTAGAGCCCCAGCCTTGCCTTAATTATTGTGATACATTTTTGTGCCTTGTAAACAACTATTTATTACCATGTTTAGATCAAGAATGTGGGAACAAGGAACTGTGACTGATTAAAAATTTCAAAAATTAGGAAAAAATAAGACTAGACTCTTAATAATGAAGAATGTGGTCCACAGAATTACTTTCATGAGCAAGGTTTTAGAGAAAAATATAATATTCAAACAGGCACATGCTCAGTAATTTGGATGAACTCCTGATCCCACTAAAGCAAGTAGCAAAACTAATTTCTAAATGTGTCATGTGAAAAAATAAATATTTCAATGCAGTTTTCTTGTATTTGGACAAGAAATTTTTTTTTAAGAAAGGATTTCAGTAAACCCATTGATTTTTGGTAAAATTAAAACCTCTCTCTTACAACACAAACTGAAAATAAATATAGCTTTGCAGGAACCCTGGATTTTTTTGTTTGTGTGGTAGGGATAAATGTAATCAAAGTAAAGCAATTTCAATAAAAAGGCTTTAAATAGACATTTTACATCAAGTTCTCTTTCCACTGTCTCCCTTGACAATAATGCCACCGTATCTCTACTTCCTGCAAATGTATGGCTGTGACTTCTCTTGCGGAACTTCAGCACCCGTAAAGGCTGAGGTTTCAGTGTTGCCTTTCCTCCAACAAGCCATCTACTTCATGACCTGCCCATGTTACTAACAATTAATGAAAATGATGAGGTCATGGAGGTAACTCCCTGCATTCCTCATGAATGTGGTGTTGAACAGAGGTGCCAGAGCCAGGGGGACTCCTCCCTGACTGTCTTCAGGAGGGCAGCTTGTCATGTTCACAGTTTGATAACAGTTTGATAGGCATTACCATACTGCTCTCACCTGCCTTTGTAGATGCCACACAAGCATTACATCTCTACAAAAGGAAAATGACTGTGCCACCTCAGATTATAAAGGGTAAACTGAAAGACAGGAGTGGTTGCAGGTACAATTTATTTGGCCTAAGGTAGCTATCCATAATATAGGTGCCCTCTACAAACATGGCTACCCTGAGGAGGCCAGAAAGAAACAGTTATCTCATCCTAAGACAGAAATAAAGTAAATCTAATGGATTGCACTCTAGACACATTCCCTTCTCTTCATTTCCAGCTTCTGTAGGGAGACAGATATGACAGTCTCAGATGTACAGTAAGTCATCTGTGGTGAGGTGACATCATTTCCACCCTACATGCCAAACTCACAGAAAGCTTGCACTCCAAGTGAGACTTGCATCCAGGTCTCCCAAGTACTAGACACAAGCTAACTAAAAATAAATCTTCATTCAGGACCACAGGGCACAGGCGTGAATGGACCTCTGTGTATGCAGTGTGTCATGTTAGGAAAAAGAAGGACAATGTTGGGAAGAGGGGAAAGGGGGGGATGCTATTTCAGCAGTAGGACTTCCCTTGGACACTCTTGGAAGCCTTCACCACAGGGAAATGGACATCTCCTCTTTCAGCTTCACACACAGCAGAATTCAATGTGTGCAACCTGGAAGCCAGGGTGAGCTTCCAGTAGAATTTCCTACAAAGGAGGAGAGACTTAAAAGCCTCCTGGCTGTTATCACAGTAGCTTAGTTTCAAAAACAGAGAGCAGAAAAAAATCAGGCGGCCAGTATTTAAAGGCCTTTGAGAGTCTCTGCTGTCTCTACAGCCCTTCTAACAAAACGTTTGGAGAGACTTGGTGGCAGGGATTTTGTGCTGGGCACAGCCCTGCCACCCCTTGCAGCACAACCAGGCAGTAGGGACAGTTCTGGGCTGGTCCATCCATGTCTAAAACATGACACAAGCTGGCACTGTTCTCAGCAGATGATCCACGTACCCACAGTCTTTTCTCCCCTCTAAATCAGTTTTCTAGGACTCAGCTGAGCTGTTAGCAGAAGATTGCTGTGCTGCTCCCTCCACCAGTGGTGTCCTGTCGCTGTTGAACCACTGGCAGAGCGAGAGAACCAGGCTGGATCGAGTGAGGCAGAAATCTGAATTTATTATTTAATTCTAAAACTTATATAGACTTTCCAAAGGTCGTCCGGATTGGGTCAATTCATAACCTCCCCCTAGGCCGCTAGGCCAGGTAGAATGTCCATCTTTCCAGAGACAGTTTTCAATAACATCCAAGCTTTTATCTCTATTTACAAAACATAGAAAAAAGAAGAGAAAAGTTCCCGTGGGAAAGGTCTGTGTTACCACAGTGTCCTATGCCAGCAGTACCAAGGTGCCCTCAGGAGCATTAAGGTTGCCATGAGCAATGAGAGGAGAGACTGAGCTTTTGGAGTTGGATATTTTATTATGTTGTGTCTGTAAGAAAGGCTGTTTGTCATACTCAGGTAAGGCAGACACAAGATGTTGCTTAGCTATATGTCAGGATCACAAGCTAGAGGCACAAAAATGTAAGCTCCAGCTTTGCCTTTATTGCTACCCCCATCCGTCTATCTTTTGATATTTTTTTTTAGAGCAACATTAATTTTCTTTTTTCAGTCACTTTACCTTGTTTCCCACTCTTTTTTTTTCCTGCCTTCCCTGTTCCCAGAAGAATGTACAATTTTGCAGATGGATAAAACCAATTTCCAATTGCAGATGACAGGAAAATCCTGCAGGTCTCATCTTTCCCCATCCCAGCCAAGGAGAGCTGACAGAAAGTATGAATCATTCCACATCTTTTAGTGGCCGTGTCAAACCTACCTGGATTTGAGCCACAGTTCAGAGTTTGTGTCTGGTTCTCCTGATATTCCCTGGGCAGAGGCAAAAGGCTGTTAGACTGGCTTGAACCTCATTTCACAGACACAGTGATGGGCCATACTTCTTGGCAGAGACCAGCCCTGCCCTGTCTGGGGTTCTAGTAATGTTCACTGATCCCTTTTGGGAGCAACAGGAGGGCTGAGGAGACACCAAGGGCTACTAAAGGTCTGAGTCTTAGGTCCCTCCAGACACCCTAATCCTTTCTGTTTTTGAAGGCTTTTCCTACCATCATATCTGTCTGCACTGTTTTTTGTTCTCTTGTCCTTCTCTCCTAATGCACTGTTCCACCACCCCCTTTCCAGTAAAATGCAGCACAAGGAGGCAGAGCAGTCTGGCACTGGCCTTTCGATATATTTAAATACTAGCAATTCAGTGAGCTGGAAAATTGTAAATCTGCAATTTTATTGAAAAAGTTGGCCACCCTGTTCTTTGGAGCCATGTTCAAAGACAGCAGCATAATTAATGGACCTTTATGTGACACAGAAGCAAAGAATGGCACATTTTATTAAGACTGGTAAGATGGTTTTTTTTAGTTTCTAAGAAACCAACTTTCCATGTCTAGTTTTGCTTATTGTTACATGAAAAGAAAGGCTGTTAAAACCATCCTGTGCAGGTGAAAACATTGTCACATAACCTTTGTTTTCCTTTGAACTAACATGGATGAGGACAGCAACTGGCACTGAGGGATTAGTAATGTCTTCTAACAGTGTGTTTGTGGTGCCTACTCTGGACCTGTCTAGACACCTTCCTAGCATTTTGTGTAACAGCATTTCAAACCAAAGCAGAGACAGAGCAGTGCTGTCAGCACAGCTCATTTTAGTTATAAAAGACATGCTTACTTGATATGCTGCTGGGAAAGTTAAGCAAGACACACAAGTCGTAAAAACAGCTTTCAAGTGGGCAATATAAAAGGGGGGGGGCAAAAGCCACCAAAGTGGAAAATAAAGGTGAAAGGCTTCCAAGGTAGGACAGGAGTTTCACATAGAGGGGGAGTATAAATGAAATGAAATAAAGCTTGCCATCATCCTTTTTTCCAAATGTGGGTGGGCTGACAAAGCTGTAGTGAATTATGACACTGCTGTTAATTATGTGTGCAAAGAGCTACTAGACAGATGACATAACCCAGTCTAGAGGATAAAAAGGCCACAAAGCTGTACAACTGGCCACAGAAATATGGAAGGGGTGATGAGAGATGAAGCACCATCTTCTTTAGGGAAACCCTTTGGAATTTAGGGCATAGTAAGAATTTACAGTGGAGTACCTCCTCCAGAACAACTAAAAGTTCATGTCTTATTATTTTCAGTAAGAATACTTTTTCTAAATTAGCAAAGCCACTTTAGCAGGAACATTCCTCCAGAATAAGTCCTTAAGCAAGTAAGCCCTGTGAGGAAGAGGATGCAAAGAGAATGGGGAATACAGCAACTCTAGAGCAAGTTCTTGGTTGCTGATGGTCACTTGCCTTTTCTAGATAATTAAGACTTCCTAGCACCCAAATGAAATTGTTGGCTGGGGCCTGAGACTTCAGTGCTCTTAGGAAGAGTTCTGCCAAATAAAGATAACTGAAATGCCAGGTTAAAAAAAAAAATCATCTTCCACCCTTTCTGTTCTCCTTATTCTGGCAGTTCTGTCATTCGGTCTCTGTAACACATCTGTCACTCAGGAGCTGAGTCATGTGCTTAGTCCCTCATTTACACAGCAAGCCCTGCAAACATTGAGTGTAGCTGAAAGGGTGTAAGCTAGTAGTATCTGTCAAGAGAAACTATTAATTCAACCCCATGATATTTAAAAATAAAGTAGAAGAGAATTTCAATTTATTTCCCTACCTATATTAAGCTGCATCATTTATTAATATAGCCTATGTACTAAAATAAGATCATCTGCTGTGAGCTTGGAAAACAAATTATTATTGCCTGTTATCATCTTTACATAAATATCTGGGAAATTTATATATTATCGTTATATTTTATCAAGGATTCTCTTTCCTGTTAGCCCTACAGCTTCCCCAGATTCTCATTTTCTGTGCTCTCAGTAGTTGCATATGGTTATAGCAAATCAGACCTGATGAACCACAGGCACTTTCACACTTGTTTCCATATCTGGGTGCAGCACTCAGTGAGAGGAGCCACTCAGGCATATGTCCTGTAATAAGCTTAGCTCCAGTGATTTGGAACCTCCTGCTTCAACAGCTATTTGCCCATTTGTTTTCTTACTGCAGCTCTTTGATTATTTTCCTCCCTTTGACAGAATAATGAAAGCAGCCAGAGGGTTTATGTACCACCTCCACCAAATGTTGCCCATATTCCAGTAGTCAGGTAGGAAAATGGGGAGATGGTCAGGAAAAAGGTTCCCACTGACTCTGGAAGTTCTGAGGATTGATAAGCACATATTCTGCTGGAAGAGGGACTAACAAACATACAGTTAACAGCTGTGGTGACAGCTATGTCCCAAAACAGCTATGGTGACTTGTGGTGACCTCTCAGCTGAGGTAATCCATGCAGCAACCGGCAGTCTCCATTTTCTCTCTTACATGGAAATTGGGATAATGATTTTTTACAGTATGTATCCTCAGTAATTATTACAGAATTTGGTTTAGAAGTACATCAGCGTAAAGGTATTTGAATACTTTAATCCATCTCAGTGAAAATATCACTTACAACAAACAGGCAACAAACCTAATGCAATAGCAGAATAGAAAATAAGGCTGAAATTTTACAAACAAATGTGTGACCAAACATAGGGCTTTGCGCAACACAAACATACAGCAAAGATCCAAGCAAGAAAAAACTAAGTCTTATCCCTGGCCTAAAGAATGCCAAGTCATATAATTTCTGAGGAAAATTCAAGCAGACTTCCAGTAAATTAGGCCTTATTTCCTTCCTCTCAAGCCTATATCTTAAGCACACAAGCTGATCAAACGTTTATTGCTACTGAAGATACAGGACAACAGCTGTGTTGCCTTCTGAGCCCCAGGACAGCACAGAGAGAGCTCTACATTTGTCCTAATTGGAAGCAACTGAAAAGTTTTACATCAAACTGTTTTGCAACAGAGAGTTGAGCTTTCAGTTGCAGTGAATTATTCATGAAATAGTTCTGCTTCCCACAGAACATTTCAATTTTTCATTGAAAACCTGAACAGGCAAACCAAGAAACTGCATGAAATACTTCAATTTTGAAGAACCATTACAACACTCCAGAGATCTCAAGTCCCTCCCGTTCCCATTCTAAGTCCCTCCCATACCCATTCTTTGTTGGTAACTTTGCCCCTCCATCAAACTTCATTTCCCAACAACACTCCAGCCAGGCAGCAGTGCTGATGGCATATCTTTCCACCTATGTGAGAAAAGAATACTGTTAGTCATAGAAGATGCAACGAAGTCAAGGAGTCATCACTTTGTGGTTACTTGTTGAGACTTGAAATCTTCTACCATCTAACTCAGTTGTTGTTTCCGTTGGCTAGGGAGGAAAAACACATGAAGAAAGGGCAATGCAGAAGAAAAATGGGCATGGATCCTTTCAGCCTACTCAACTGCACCAGCTAGTTTGTGTAGGAAATGAAGCAGAGCTACAAAGCCCTCCAAAAATGAACAGGAGAGTCACTGAAGTATGAGAAACCAATGAGCTGAAAAAGAAGCCACTCCATCTTGCTCAGTGACAGCCATAGGAGGTGTCAGACAGCTCTCACAGAGACATCAGCTCGGCAGCCAGTCTAAAATCCAAGGTGTAAGAGAAGCAAATATGTTGTGTGAAGGTGAACTTATACCCAAATAGCACAAAGAGGACCACAAAAAAGTACAAAGAAGATTCAGAAGAGCAGTCTTTGACATCCTCAAGCCAAAAGTATACATTGACAAGAAAAGCAACTTAAAGTCAATTGCTGACTCTACTTGCTTTCTAGACCAGATTGCTTTTGATTTCTCCAACCAGATCTCAGCCAGTCTAACTTAGCTGATTTCATTAAAATTCATGCCCATTTACCTGTTGAGCCTCTTGCCCTTAGAGAAATGGCATATTATTTAAGGTGAAAAATACATACTTTGGTTACGCTAAACACCTGTTCAAGCAGAAAATACCATGAGCTGGAAGCTTCAAAACTGACAATGCTTCCTCCCAGCTATTAAAATAAAACAGAGGTAAAAAGTTGGTTTCACTCCTGAGATCAAAAGAAAATCTGGCATTTAGTTTTGAAAAGAAAAAGGAATCATCTGAAGCAAGGTGAAGAGTAGGGATGTTAATGTAGGGAAGCTCTTAAATGTATCTGTAAAGAGGATCAGAGATAAACATGCAAAAGGAGTTTGACATATTTCTCAGAGGAGAAGTTATGAATGACTGGATATGTTTGAAACTTGGTGCGATGACTTTCAGAACCAAAAGATCAAGAGATTCTTGATCAAGGGAATCTAGGAGAGGCAGAAAGAGAAACATAAGTGAAGGAATACAAGCTCATAGCAAAAAATATTTCTGGCTATGTTTCAGGCCCTTTTTCTATGTGGTGGGAAGGAAAGGTCAGAAGCACGTGCACACCTGTCTTTGAAAGGTGGGTAGCATCCATAGATAGTGTCAGAAAAAGTTTGATTTGTTTTGGTTTGAGCCTGGCCAGAGGCCAGGAACTCCCCAGGCTTGTGAACTTCCCCCCTGCTTCTCACAGCCGGAC
>WBMZ01011743.1:49993-73933 GCA_013400975.1 Atrichornis clamosus | reverse complement strand
CCCCCCAGCCCTCACTGCCTCACCCCTGAGGGTCCTGTAAGCTCAGAGGTCTGTGCTGAGCCCCCCAGCCCTCACTGCCTCACCCACGAGGGCCCTGTGGACTCAGGCGGTTGCACCAAAAAATAAAGGCGATGTTGTTTTCTGGGCTGAGTATTTTTTTTCCTACCCGGCACTCACAAGTTTATCATGAATGACCCCTTTTCACGGATGTTCCCATTCTGAATGGGAGAGAAGCAGCGCTTGAATCTAGAAAAATCCCCTCTGTGCAGAGCCAAGTGCAGCTGAAGGAGGGTGTCAGCCAGGCTGCAGCCGCCCGGCCGGGAGCCCTTGTCCGTGGGCTCTCTGAATGGAAACTCGCTGTTCTCCCTCCCCTGTCTTGGAGGAACTGGGCTGGGGTTCAGCAAGGCTTGCTTCCAACCCCGTTGTGTTTCACTCTTTCCTCGGGCTCCCTCTCCTGCCCTGGCATCTCTCATCCCACAGGAATTCTCTTCCAGCCCAAGGCTGCCCGGGCTTGGGGGACACGATGCCCTCAGAGATGAGCGTAGCAGCCAGGCTGTGAAGGCGTTTACCCAAGGGGAAGCCAGCAAACCCTGGATTTTGATTTTTGCAGTGCTCTGCTTCTTTATGTCTCTCTTTTACATAAAGATGTTTGCTTCAAGGGCTCATGGCAAGTCGGAAGGTTTGAGTTCCCTCATTTTAACGCAGTCAGAACTGTCCTTTCCTTGAGTCTTCCCGTGGCAGTGCACGGGAAGCCACGTGAGCATCCGTGCAGGTGTGCTGCTGTAGCTGCACCTCAGTGCCAGGTCCTGCTCTCCCAGCCCTGTCCTGGGAGCAGTGACAAACCCCCAGCACGGGCTGGCAGCTCCCAGGGCCGGCGGGGCCACCTCGTCCTTCACCCACCACCGCCTCGGGAGTGACACTGATGGTCTCCAGCAAGGAACCCACCCGTCCACCCCCTGCAAGCAGGATGACAGCTGCCATGAAGCTTTTTGAGGGGGGATAGGGTTTAATGCCCTGGAAAATCCAGGACCCTGTGGAGCATGCAGAGGATTCACAAATGGGGCGCGTTGGCAGGCACGTGTCATCCACAAGGTGCGTGTGGAGTGTTTGCTATGGAAAGCAGCACGTGGTGCTGACATTTCCTCCAGACCTGGGTCTCGGCCCCCAGATAATGTGAGGTGTCCTTGTGCTGCACAGTGTCCCTCATGCCATTTGCTTTGGGGAGCTGAATCCAGGCACTTTGGGTAATGCAGGTATTTTCTGCCGATGCTGAGGCCAGGCCACAAATGTTGCTTGAACAATGTCAATGTTGGTTGTGTACATTCAGCATCACTTTCAGCTCACACCTGCGTGAAGCAGTGTTTGCTCCAGCCTGGTTCCAACTGGCCAGGCAGGAGTGGGATGTGCAGGGTCAGACAGCACCCTGCCTGCCCAGGATGCCACCTGCGCACCAGACATCCTTTTGGGGAAGTTTAAAAGTGTTTCCTTGGTGGGTGCCTTGAGCCATGTCCTTCACCTCCATATCCATCTGCCCGGCAAGGAGGGATTCTGTCACCCTGGGGGTCTTGGCCACTGCCAAGGTCATCACTGGCAGATGTAGGGACTCGTGACTTGCCTGGGAGATGGATGGAGGCATCGCTTTCCCACAGCTTGTCATTAGTTCTCTCTCTGGAAAGGCTTAGCAATTCCTACCCGGTAAATTATGAGCCATTCCTCAAAAAAGTGGATGAAACAAATGGGACTAGAGCATGTCTTTTTTGCCCTGAGCTTTAGCGTATTGATTTGGACATATTTCCAGGCCAGGAGTAATCAATTCTTGGGCAGAATAAAATAATTTCAGGCAAACTCTTCGAGCGACTTGTCATTAATTTGCCTTTTGCCGTCTCTCGTTGAGGCCAGGCGAGATGCGCTCGGCATCCTCGGGAGCGCTGCCCTGGGGATCTCCTGGGGCTGCCAGGAGGGAGGGAGGGGGCCGCCGGGGCTAATGAATGCGCTGTGTTTGCTCATCTTTACAGAGTCACTTATTACTGCTAATTGGGAGGGACAGTTCAAACAGGCACAGAGGAGCAGTTGTTGCGGGAGCGTGACTTGGGTTCCAAGGAGCGGCGGGGAGCACCGCGCTGCCCGGCCCCGGCCCCCGCGCCCGGCCGCATCCTGCCTTTGTCGGGACCCCCTCTGGAGCCGGCGGGCCCGAGAAGTGCGGGCAGGACGAGGCGTCTCGGGGGCCGCAGCCAGACGTGCAGCTGTCCGGGACGCGGGGGAAGTCACCAGCTGACGGAAGGGGTGGGCTCCCGGCTCCGCGCACGGGGTCAGGGATGTGCTCCGCATTAATGCGCCCCGCTGCGCCTGGGCTGCTGCTCCTGGAGAGCCCCTTGGATCTGGGGGGGCACGCTGGCACTGGGAATGCGTCCTGCCTTGTTTGGGGGCTGCTGGGCAGGGCACAACACGCTCCCTGTCAGGAGGGAGATCTCCCCTCCAAGCATAGACGTATCTCATCTCTCCCAGTTATTTTTGCGTTCAAGTGTTCTCATCCAAGCTCATATTCTTTCATTTATTGCTGCTTTCCCTAATTAAAACCTTTTGGATTATTACTCTGCACGCCAAGCGCTCCTTGCAGCTGGGTACCAATTCCATTTCTAATGCAGGATTGACCCATTACACTCATTTTTAAGAGATTTTTTTAATGTTACTTGGGGGAAACAGCTAAGCATAAATGTTTTGGAAATAAGAGGAAGATGGGCTTTGTTTCTTGGCCACGCTCTGGGTTTGTAGTGCAGAACAGCCAGGGGGAGTGGGCTCAGGGAAGTGGGTCCAAGGGGCTGTGTGGGAGGGCACTGCCCCTCTGTCCTGCCCAGGGTCGGGTCCAGAGGTGCCACGTCCCCTCAGGCTCAGCGTGTGCCCAGACGTGTGGTGAAGCAGAGGGGTTCCCTGGGTGGGCTCAGGGCTGCTGGTGGGAGGTGGGAGAGGATGGAGCTACTGCCTTGTTTTGAGAAATAGGTCTGGTTTGAGCCTGCATTTCCATTTTTGCCTCTTCTTTTCTTTCTAATATAAAAATGAAGGTTGGCACAGTGAAAACGAAAGGCTTGGTTTCTCTTTGAATGAGTAATTCCTCTCCCTTAAAAAAAAACAACCCAAACCTCCTGTTTGTGGTGCAGGAAGGTGGAGATTATGTGCATCTGCAGCCTGACTTTAAATATGCTCCAAAGGCGTATTATGCACACGTTGTCCCTGAAGAGGATAAACCTAAGGGAACAATCTTAATCTCAGAAGTTTGCATCCACGGCTGAAGCACCGGCAGAAAATGCTCCACGTGTGGCTGGAATCCTGAGCACTCCTCGAGAGCCGTGTGAGCCCTAGCCCTGAGCAGAACAGCCAACAAGAGACATTTTTTTCCTTTTTGCGTGTGTGGCAAAGATAAATCGAGTTTGTTTTGCAGCCCATTCTGCTTTAGGTTTCCTGTGTCATAACTGAATGAATTTGTTGTTCATTGATACCTTAATATATAGGTTGTTGGGGAGGGTTTTTTTTTTTCCGAGGAGGAAAACAATGTCCCCTTCACTCGTGGCTGAATGGATTCATTTATTCTCCGTAACCTCCGGAAGTCATTTATTTTGCCCCGCGACAGCTGCAGGGTCTGTTTGTGTAGGAGGGCTGCGGGTGCTTGGCAAGGCCCTGTCCCTTCCCACTGCCCGTGCCCAGCGCCGGCGGGGCCAGAGCGGGCGCTGGCTCCTCGGCAGCACTTTGGGAAGAGGCTGGCAGAAAACTGCACTTCGCCCATCAGAAATGGCTCTGCTCTGCTTGGGGTGAGGCCATGGCGCAGTGCTGCTCTCCTCTCCCCAGGGATGCTCTGGGCTTCTATTTCAGTCCCTCTCTGTGTACTGTGAGTCGCTGATGAGTCCTAATCAGCAGCAATTTAATTAATATACATGCCTTTACAGAGGTTGTGCTCCACTGTAGCTTAGCAGTAACTAAGGACTGTGTGGTGGGAACCCGGGATATTTTCCCTTTATTAAGGAAGGAAGGGAATGGCTTGCCGAGGACACGTCAGTGTTGGTCCGCTGTACCCTACGGCCAAGTTCAGTGCCAGAAACTTCTGTCTATTTGAGTGGCCAAAATAAATTTTTAAATCTCATTCTTCCCCAAAAATACTTCCAAACACCCCACAGCCATTTCCTGGGAGAAATGGGAGGGAGGAACTTGTGCTGCCATTGTGTCTGGTGTGTTGATGTGTCCTCTGGCTCCCTCCCTTAGTGTCACTCCTGGGCTTCCTTTGCTCCGGGGAGAAGGGTGAAAGGGCATTAAAGGGAATAAAGAAGGAACCCCTCGATAGATGTGAGACTCCAAGCTGTGGATCCGTAGTCAGCAAAGTGTGTGATGTCCACTGACCTGGAGATGCTCCCGTTGGAACGGTGTGCCCTGGTACGCGTGTGACTTCCCCAGATCCCTGTGGAACAGGTGTGACCTAAGTGCCGAGCTGGACTGAGGCTTCATTCCTCCCTGGTAAAAGATTGCAGGTCATCCATGTCCAGCCAAGGTCTCCTCCTTTCCCACTGCGCCTTGTCCCTTGGCACCCAGAGGAAAACCGGCTGTGGAGGTTTGGGGTTGCGTTCCCAAAATCAGAGTCAGTTCACCTCCCGTTGTTGTCCTCACCTGTGACCACCACCTCCCTCCCCAGAGAGCAGCTCTGGGCTCCTGCTGCCCTCGGGCGCTGGAGCCAGGATGCTTTTCCCTGTGGGCACAGCAGCCCCATCGCAGCGTGTCCGGGGCAGTGTCCATCAGCCTCGGCCCCTCGGGATGGGGGGCACAGTCTGGCCACAGGTGCTGCCCTCCACGGGAGCTGCTCTCCACAGGTGCTGCTCTCCATGGATGCTGGGTCTCCGCGGGCGCTGGGTTCCAGGGGTGGGAAGGGAGGATGGAGCAGCTCGCTGGGCTCGGCTCAGGGCTGTTCTCTGTCATCCCCAGGCTGGGAAGGCAGCAGCACTGACCAGCTGTGCTAATCAGAAATAATGTGCGGCTTAGCAGAACTTCTCCATTAAAAGGTTTTGGGAATAATGTATAAAATGAATGGTTGGGGAGGTGGGGAGGGAGGGGAGCCCCGGCAGACCCCGGCACCGAGCACACAGTCACGCTGCGCCTAAACCTGGAGCTGGGAATTGGTTTTGATTTTTTTTTTTTTATTTAAAATTCAAATGTCTGATGTTCTTAAATTGAACAAATGATATTTTAAAAAAATATATCAGGCTCCAACATCTGCAGATTATGATTTGCATTTTGAAATTGGCTGCTTGAATTGAACAAGGATGAATACTGTCACTCTTCTTTCATTCGCTCCGTTTATTTAATGAAATGCTAGAGGTCAACCCTTTGTCCTTAAATTAGTTACTATAAAAATCTTTTTGTACTTTTCTGCTTGTTATGATGTCTTCTAAGCAGAAGAAAAGGTTGCCATTAATTATGTCTTTGTTGAATATGGATATCTATTCAGAGTTAGTTAAACAGTTTCAAACAAAATTAGCATCGAGCAACTCGAAGGCCAGCTTTAGGTTGGTTATCAAGAATTTTTTGCTAAGAGAATGCTCTCCTGCAAGTGTGCATTATCTAATATATTCAGCTTTCAGTTGCTAATTTTTTTTCCAGATGAAGATGGGCTTAATTGAGGTTGTGCTTTTAAGTTTGTAGAGCTCTTCAGCATCTCATACAAAAGCATCTAGAGGCTTTTCATTTGTCTTGAGTATGTTTTAGATGTACAAATATTATTTACTTTAAACTCTAAATCAAAAGGCGCGCTGTAACTATTTTAAATAAAACATTATTCTCTGCTGAAATATATATAAATTCAAAGGGGGGCTTTTTTTCATTATCACTTAATTTATGTGAAAGAGCTGCTATTAACAAATTTTAGGATAATATTGCAGTAGCAGTTTAGTCACTGGTCTCAAACAGGCATTTAGTCATGTAATTTCCTTGTCAGAGATAGAGGCTGTGAATTACGGGTGAGATACAGCTCCAGTTTCACGTGTGACTGGGAGCTAAGTGCCTCTGGAACAGGGCTTTGGAGATTACACCGTGCTCCTTGTTGGGGAAGTCGCACTGTGCCGATAAAGCGCGGTTTTTCGGGAACAGCCATGCGGGGTGGGTGCCCGTCTCCCTGGTGAGGGGTTTGGGATGGTTTGTTTTCCAGTCTCAGCCGGTGCCACCTGCAGTTCCCGGGGCAGATCCCGGTGGCTTTCAGGGGGTGACAAGGGCGGGTGGTCCCCGAGATCCCCGAGCCAGGGATGCCCATGCCAGGGATGGGACACGCTGCTCTCTGCTTGCACCGGGCCCCAGGGACCAGACAAAAAGCCCTTCCTTGCCCCCAGAAATGTTTCTTAGCAGACCCTGATAAAGCAGAGCCCCCTGGCAGGTCACCCACAGTGCCTGTAGGGGGGCACCCACGTTTTGCTGGCCATGGGGCCTGGGCAGCGTGGAGGGGCCGTCACCAGCCCGGTGATCCAGCCCCTGGTGGTCCAGCCCCAAGCCAGACAATAACGGGCTGGGGAGCTGGGAGCAGAGAGAGGAGAAAAACCTACAAGCAAAAAAAAGAAGATAATTAGGAAAAGTAATAAGAAAATATAAACGTGGTAGCAGAGGATTAGTCCTAGTCATTGGAAATGCAAATGATCTCTGTGCTCGCTCCCAACATCTTTTTTCTAAGCTTGTGTTTCAGAAAGGATTTTTCTCTCGTTTTGTTTTTTCTCCCCTTTTCCTCCTCCTCAGAGCAGCAATGCTGCTTTCCCAGCAGCATTAAATATTCCCCAAGCTGAGATGCTAACCTTGTAATGCTTTTAGGTATAATATACAGATTTTTTCATTTTAAATGGTAGCTCATAATGACATTGTGGAGTAGGGATCCCGAGTCAGCCTTATTATCATGGTGTCTCCTTGAGCTGAACCTCTGAGAAATGTGAAGGGGAGACCTTTTGGAATGAACAAATCCTTTAGCTGCCTATAATTATTTATTAAAATAGGCGACCAGGATAAAGGCCGGGGAGGGGGAGGGAGGAGCAGCATTCCTTTCCCTGTCGGTCCCGCCGTGCAGGCGCACGTAGATACACACCCGGGGAGCCCGCAGAGCCGGTGCCGCGGCCAGGCTTGTCCTTTAGAAATATGAAATAGTGCGTGTGCAGGCGGAAAAGATAAACCGTGCCCAGGTGACACGTGTTGTTGTCAACCGAAGGGACAAGGCTGCGTCCTGCCCACTCGGAGCGTCCTGCCCTGCACGGCTCCTGGGGGCCCTCACGGCAGTGCTGAGCAGGCTCGGGAGGAAGGTGGGCACGGACCTGTGTTTGTGGCGCCAGGGGAAAAGGAAAGGATGGCAGCAATGTTCTCCCACTCTGTGTGTGAGCGGTGGGAGCGAAACCTTCCTTCTTCCTCAGCTGGGTAAAAGAAAGAGGAAAAAAAATGCGAATAAACCTCCCTCCCCCCCCCAAGTAAAACCCAAACAAAACCCAAAACAAACAAACAAGAAACACGCAAAGCAAAACTCCTCCGAACCACCAAGCAAACCTTGCTGGGATTTCACGGAATGCTTGCACCGATGGCTGCACATGTGTCCAACTGCAGCAGCAGCAGCCGGGAGCGCCGCGCTGCCGAGCGCGGCAGCGGTGCCGTAACCCTCTCCCTACGTCGGGAGAAATTTTATAAACTTCGGCTACTAAAAAAAAAATCTTTGGGGTCAATTTTCCACTTGTGCCTGTAGCTCTTGAACAAGTACTTTTATGGTTCCTTCTAACATACAGGATTTATCTGCAGCTCTGTGAAGGGCTTTTACATTTAATCCAGCGCTGAAGTAGTAATTTGTTGCCGGCGCTTCCTAGCAGGCTTTTCTTTTAACTTTCCCGGGATGCGGGCCCTTTGTGCGGGCTAATCTGCGCCGCACAATGCCGGGGCACCTCGGGGCCGCACCTCAGATGTCCTCCCGGGCCGAGGAAGGGGACTGGGTGAGTGCCGTGCGAGGGGAAGGGGCTGGAGGGCCGGGGCTGCACCCACGGGCGGCGCGGGAGGCCCCGGCACCGGCGCGATCCCGGCGCGATCCCTGACGCGTTCCCGTCCCGACCCGCCCGGGAGCTGAGCTTTTTCCACGTGTGGGCACGGAGCCGTCGCTGCACGTAATTTATAGGAGTTCCTGTGCCTTTTCCACAACATCTCTTTTTTTTTTTTTTTCCCCTGTCCGCTTGGATAATCATTTTTTAAAATCAGTTTTAAAGTTGGGAATAACATGTTTGGGTTGTTGGTTTGGGTTTTTTTTTCCTGGAGGATGCAGTGCTACAGGCTGTCCGTATATATTTTATTATTTTTCAGGGAGGGGAAAAAATCATGGTAAAGGAAAAGCCAACTCTTTTGCCAACTCTTTATTTTAATTGAAGTGCACACAGTTTTTAGAATAATTTTTAAAGGGATAGTTTCATCCTTCTGCCTTGCAGATGCCTGTATTTTTTGTTAAAAATAGTATTGTTTTGATCCCGGGTGATGAATGAATATTTTATTCCAGATACAAAAACGTCTTGGGGATATGTTTGGACATAGCAGAAGCATGTGAAATAGTGCCCGACAAATATGAAATAGTCTCTCATAAATAAAGATACCAAAGCTACAGTATTAAAAATGGGAGCAGCTCTGCCTGCCTCCCTTTTATCACAACATTTCTAAACTAGACTGATATCACAGGAGGCTTTTTGGTGATGGCTCAGGCGAGAAATGTTGCTTGAATGTTTACATGAATTATGTCTGTACTTTATAACTTGTCCAGGGGTAAACGGATCCCCTCTCTGCGTTGGGCAAATGTCAGTGTGCCGCAGCACCTTCTGCTTCTCTTGCGGTGCCGCGGAAAAACCTGCTTTTGGGAGCTGTGTGCCCCAGCTCTGAGCAGGGACAGTCCCCCTTTCCCTGCCAGCAGCCGCGGCACAGGTGTCCATGAGTTACAGCCCCAAGCATACGGCTCCAAAAATCTTTGTGAGCCATAAAGAGGGGAACCCGCAGGTACGGCGGCACGTGGGGAGCTTTATGGGGATGATTTAGTGAATATGAGAACATATTTTGTGCTCCATTGTTTAGACTCAAGAAGGCATAAAATCTTTAACATCTATTTATCATGTAGCTATTTTAATGTAAACATTTGTCTATTTGGATGAAGTGTTTTCATTATTAAGCTAATTTCCACATGTTTCAGATAGACTGATGAGTTCGAAGCAGAGCACTTGCTGATGAGAAACGAAATTCGGCCGCGGCTCAGCCTGCTGTCAGATACATCTTCATTAGTTTTTGTCATTCACTGATGGCAAATGCTCTATAAATGAGATGACGATCAGGTCCGCCTTGATAACTTGCCTTATCTCATTAGTTTTCACATCAAAGTTAATCAGCAATGTGAATTGTAATTGCTGGAAGAGACAATGCAATAGATCACTCGGCCTTTTTTTTCTGCGTGGCATCTTGAAACATCAGCAGGCTGGTGTGAGTAGATAGGCTCCGAAGGAAAATGATGTGGAAAGCATAATAAGCAAGCTGCTCGGAATTAATGAGCTTACCCAATAAGAAAAGAATAACCAATCAATGTGAGCTGGGCAAATATAATTTAGGAATAATTGCTTGATTGGTTGTCTATAGTAGGCTGATTTGACCACACACAAGGATTAAGAATTAAGATGTCAAGGCAAAAAATAATTTGGCAACTGAGGGCATGTAATTTTTTGTTCCCCTCCCTTTATGACTGAAAGCGATTGCTGTTTGATATGTTATTCCCCGGGAATGGAAACATTAGACGGGCGCGCGCCGGTGGGTGGGGTTTTTTCTCTCCTTTATGCTCCTTTTATCATACAAGGCCTTTCAAACCTCGGCGGGGACATTGCAGTACGGGACATTAAAAACGAATAGAGGGGGGGGAAAAATAAAACTAAAGAAAAGCCCCAACCGTCTTCATTTGTGAGCGCTGCACGGAAAGGAGCTGCGAGCTGGAAGGGGCTGTGCACACAGCGCCGTGCCCGGCTGTTTGCAGAGCCCAGCCATGCCCCGCTCCAAATCCAAATCGGTGGCGCAATTCGTGCGCTGCGCACGCTTTCTATATAATTTTCCCCACAGCCATTGGCCAATTAGTAAAGAACCCTTATATTCTTCTATCTAAACTATGGGGAAGGTTCAGCCAGAAGGTAAATTTGCTTTGATCTACATTACACCTAATTGAGTCACCACCAATGTCTCTATCCCAACATCAAGAAATGTGAAAATGTTAGATTATTTCACTGGGGATTAAACCTAATTTTCGCGTGTTCTGCATTAACCTATTAGGCTGACTCATCTGCATTGCTAATGCGGCTCAGGCAGCTGTCACTGCTAAAGAAAAACATGATCATGCAATCCTTGAATGAATGATTCCAGCTCTGATTAGTGTTAGTGAAGTTAGCTGAGCCCTGGTGATAAGGCAGGAAAATTCCCAGGTTGCCAATAGCTTTGAAAATTATCAGACTCTGGGCAAAATGTAGCTGGCGGCGCGCAGGGCCTCCCTCCGAAGGCGGCATTATTTAAGGCCGTCTCTTCGGGCTGCTCGCAGGAACGTGGCTGCTGCTTCCGAGGGGCTGATGCCAGGGGCGCGGATTAAAATGCTAATGGGAAACGACCCGAGCCGGCCCGCCGCGGACAGCCGGAGGTTTTTCCCTGCCTGGCTGCGTTTTGGGTTTAAACGCCATTTCCAGAGGGGAGCGGCGGCGCTGCCGGAGCGGCTCCAGCCGGGATAAGGGGCTTGCGGGGCCAGCACGGGCCCCCCGGCCAGCACCAGCCACGGCCCCGGGCTGGGCTTCGCTCTTTGTTCACAGGGCACAGGCACCGCCGTCAGCCCCAGCCATTCCTCATCTCTTTCTATCCATCAGATTTAAATAGTTAAAAAAAAAAAAAGCAACAATGACCCATCCCCTTGAGATGGGAAAAATTTAGGAGTGAGTTATCCCTGAGCAATAGAGCCAGGAGCCAATTTAATCCGATTAGCGCCTGCCGACAATGGATGCTCCTCGCCCATTGTGGACAGAGGCTTTCACTTTATTTGTTTCTATTAGCCAAGAATCCAAGATATCGGAAAAGTGGAATTTTGCCTCGACAACCAACAGAAAAACAAATTGAGGAAAATAGTCTAAAGTGTCAATATTGATCTTCTGGCCCTGATTGTGTGCGGAGAGGACTTGTTGAGTGCCCGAAGTTTGTGGCTCCCGTTCCTGTGTGCTCCTGATGCTCCCTGTCGTAGGGGGTGGTGGCAGCTCTTCCCGCCGGGATGGTGGGTGCAGAGGGCAGGAGCTGCCGAGGCGGAACAGAGGGATTTCAGTGGGAAAAGAGTCGCAGTTGTCACCAAACCTCAGCGCTGATAGGAACTGTAGCAGGGCTTTAGACTGACAGGCACACGCTCATGTAATTCCCAGTTCCTTGGAGAGCGCACTTGCTGCAGGTGCCGGCAGAGGCTCCTTCCCGTTGCATTCCATGGGAAGAAACTTGTTTTTACATACTTGGAATGCATTCTCCTGTCTCCCAGCTCACAGCCCAGCGTGGCTGTGATATCCTGACTGCCACGGCATCCATCGGAGTTGCTGGTGGTTCTCCCCCCTCCCTGTGTGACCGTGGCATTGCTTTGGTGAGGACAGGCCCCTCCCGGGCTCCGTGTGGTGCTGCTGGAGCCGTCTGTGTGAGCCAAAGGGATTCCCTCCAGCTCAGGCCGGCTTCGTGCAGACCCTCAGGGGGTCTCCAGACAGCACCGACCTGCTGGCACTCTCCTCAGGGTCTGCTGGGTGTCTGGGTTGGAATCAGGCAGCACATGGATCATCATGGCACGGGTGCTGGGAAAAGCTTCCCACAGAGCTGCTCCGGGCTGGCAGGGCTTCGCTGGGTTCTGTCGCTGGCTCCACTTGTAGCACGGCGACGTGGGAAGGTTGGTCCGACCAGCCCCGACTTGCCGCAAGGCCTGGCTCGCTTTCCTCACTCTCTGGGAAAAGCAGGATGCCCCTCAGTGCTGCCCTGCACATCCGCAACCCCACAGACATCCCCGAGAGCTGGTATTAAAACACAACCCCCAGAGGCCCGGGGATTCCAAGGGGAATAGGAAGAGAGGGATGTGTGGCAGCAGGAGCACCCCCGGGCCCCAAAGAGTCTCCCTGGGGACCCCCACCATGGGCTGGCAGTGCTGGCCAGGGCAGCTGGACCTGGCCATGCCCTCGGGCTCTTGTGGTGCAGACCCATAAGCTTTGGGGGTTTACCCCCAAGTTATTTTCTGCCTGGAAAAGCAGGGACCTGTGTTCCTGGCAAAAGTGCGGGTTGGGAGAGGTGTGTTTTAACATCCCAGGGCCCTGGAGTAGCCGCAGGCTAGGATTCTGTCCTCCTGACCCACATCCTCTGCAGGTCGGGGTGAATTTCCCTGAGCACCCATCCCTCTGCTCCCCGGGTGGTGCTGCCCTGAGTTATTCCCTGGAGCTACCCCACGAAAGGTAAACCTATCCTAAACTGGGATTATTTTCCTCCCTTCTGTTACAGGGAGCGGCTCCAGGTGTCAACTGAGCAAACTCAGGATCAGCTGCAGTTATTCCAGAGTACATGTCCACGTGCAGAATGTTCCGGAACAGGTATTTCACTTTAAATTCATGTCCCGTCTTATTCCAGAATATTTTCCCTGTGTAGAGGAGCACTTGGCTGGGGTCTCTGCTTGCTGCCGTACTAGTGATAAGATGGATTGGCTGATCTAATAGGTCTTTTCAATCTCTGATTTTGAAAGCTAAGATTGGGAAATTAATTTCAGAAAGGTCAAAACAGAGCAAGGCTATCCTGCTGCTGTGTGATGGATCCTATTTTTTTTTTTAAATCTGCCTATTGAAGGAAAGGTTAGTTATTCAGCATCCTGCAAAAGAAAGAAATAAATAAAGCAAGCCGAGGAACACAAAAGTGTATAGATCTGCTGACCCATTCGCAATCTCCAGTTAATGAAAATGCCGGGGACCGGGAGCGCTGAGAGGCTGCCGAGCCGGGGGCAGCGACCCCGCGGGCGGGGAGCGGGATGCTCCTCCTCCTCCTTCTCCTCCTCCTCGTCCTCCTCGTCCTCCTCCTCCCGCACAGCGCGCGTGGCCGCAGCCGCGGTGGCCGGAGCCTGGGAGGTCTGCTCCCACTCCATCCCGCGGGGGGCCGCCTGTGAAAACGCTGAGTAAATCCCAGGGGTGTTAACAAAAAATCCAGCCCGGGGCACCGGGGGGGCTGGGGAGGGGCAGCGGCGTCGCTCAGGGGCCGCTCGGGTCGTGGGGAGGTTTGGGCAGTCGTGCCGTGGGTTAGCGGGAAGCTGGGCATGGTTTTAGTGAGCAAAGAAACAGAAAACTCCGAAGAAAAGCGGGGAGAAAAAAAAGGGAAAACAAAGGCTTCATACTGGTATTTCTCTGCTTTTTATTTGTTCTCTTCCAATGCACAAGCCCAACAGTAAAATGAAACGTAAATTGCTTCAGTGGTTTTAAAAGCCAGGGAATCAGAGGGAGAGCAAAGGGGCTGCGTGGGGAGGAGTCACTTCTTAATTAACAACAAAACAGATTACTTTTGTTTGTTAGCTTTTTAAATTTTTTTTTGCCTCTCCACCTGCTGTATTCAGTAACCTGCTGAGCTGCCCTTCCTCTACGCCCTTCTCTTCTTAAGGGTGAGGATGTTGGATTTTGGGAAGCGGGGAGAAATCCACTGGTTTCAGTAGCACCATCAGCCCCTGCCCTGTGCCAGGAGCCCGGGGACGTTGTGCTGTGCCTGGGAGCTGCCACCTGCGGAGAGCCCTGGATGAAGCCGGGTGCCTGCAGTGCCTGGGATTCCTGTGCATCCCCACATCCTGCTGGGATACTGATGGGAAAAGCCAGGGCCTGTTCAGGGAGGGTTGGGATGAGGAACAGGCTGAGGCAGCTGAAGAATTGAACTGCAGCCGGTCCAGAAGTCATGAGGGACCTTTCCCTGTTGTGTTCAGGACAGACTATTCCATGAGCACTAACCTGGGTCTCCTCTGAACAAACCCAAGGAATTCTGCTATTACTCTGGAGGTAGGATCCTGGCTGGAATACCTAGCCATGGCAACATTAATTAACACACTCAGATGTAATTCACCTTTGAACCTGTATGGGCCAATCTCACTTTACAGTTCCCTCTTTACAGACAGATACTAAACCCGTATGGATCCGGGGCTGTCCCATACGGAAGCGTGCTTCCCAGCCATTCCTGAAGCTTTTCCTGTTGCTTTCTGCAGTCAGTTATACAAAACCAAAACAGGAATAATGGGCAAAAGAAATATCTCCAGTTGAGGATTGTGCTCACAAGTTCAATAACAACTGGTAATTATTAGTCAATATACACGAACAATTCTTTTAACACATCAGGCCTCACTGGAGATAAAGGATAACTTGGGAAATGGGTTGCATATTTCCTTCTGAGCAGAAGATGCCAAGGAAAACGCTGGAGCACACAAACCCATCTGGCTCCTTAGCAGGGTTATCTTTTCCCAGCAAGGAATCCCGAGCAAGTTTGGCTGGACGCCAGAGCACCTCTGTCAGTTGGATTGAGGTGATTGCCAGGCATCACTTAGCCTGTCCTTTCCAAGATTTCCCTGGCTGCTAATTCCAGAAACATGGGGGCAATTCAAATGTAAAGAGGTTTCCATAGTCCCAAATATGTCCTGCTTCCCAAAGCTGATGCTGGAATTAGGCGTGGATCCATCCTCTAGCATCCCACAGGCTCAGGAGCTGCCGGCGGCTCCGGGCCGCGTGTGGGGCCGGCTCTGCCACGGGTTTGTACACAGGGAGCTGCAGCTCAGCAGGCTCTGGGAAGGGCTTTTGTAGGGACACGTGTGTGGTCCCTCGACACGGAAAAGGCGGTGGAGAGCCACCGGCTCCGGGAGGGTCTCCCTGTCCTGCAGGGACTCGCCGTGCAGCGGCTTTCCCGCGGGATGCTGTCACCCTGGAGCTGCTTTCCCAGGAGGAGGTGCTGCAGGTGAGGGGCAGGAGGATTTTTAACACAAATTGGAGATTTTGGCTCTTTACCAGCATGTAAGCAGGGCTCGTTCCTCCCTCGCTGCAGAGACAGGGCCAGGGCTGCCACAAAGCAGGATTTTTCCAGCGTTTTCTGTCCTTTTACCTTTTTTGAAAGCCCTTATATGATATAGAAGCTGAGCAGAGTTCTTATACCTTAGGCTCGCTTCCTGCAACTTCCAGAGGAGTTTTTCCCAAGTCCTTGTATTCCTCCCCTGTTAAAGTGTACCTTTACCTGCAAGAGGATCCAGGTGTCCAATACTCAAGCTTAGGGCCAAAAAGGCTTTTGGGGCTTACTGTCCTCTCATTATTTTTTGGTATGTGTTGTGGACTTTTTCAAATTCAACCACTGCTTAACCACAGCATCCATATAATAATTTGAATGTTTTATTTTTATCAATATAATAACTTCACGTTGAGTGCTCACTTGTAGCCAACTGGCACGGAAGAACGCAGTAATTCTTGGTGAGGGTGCTCGAGTGAGATGCCACAGAGGTGCAGCTCTGTGGGCACGGCCGGGGGACGAGCAGCGCGTGGGGCACGAGGTCCCCAAAATCTGTCCCTGCCCAGCACGTGCTGCCACGTGGCTGGAGCTGCTCCTCCAGTCCAGCCCCGACTGACTCCTGGCTCCATCGTGGTCCCTCACCCCTCTCCCAGCTTTCCTGGGTGCTTTGCCCTGGCTGAGGGTCCCAGCCCGGCGCTGCTGTGGGAGCTCCAGCAGGTCCCGGGAATGCCGGGGGGAATAGCTGCAAACCCCATTTAAATAGGGAGCTGGTGGGAGGGAGAGGGGAACATTTACTGCCATCTAATCCTGCTCAGATTTTCTACACCATATGTCTGAGCAGCAGAACATGTGAAATGTGTACTAATTACTCTGCCTGTGTCATGTGTGTATATTTTATATGCAGTCCCTGACCTTTTTGTTAATAACTTCACATTATATTCATTGACCTGAAACAAATTGAATTCAGTGGCACTCACTCCAGAATTGAATTACATAGTCTTCTTAATTGGTCTCTTATTTAAATGTGGAAAAGTAACAGTTTACCACCTGTAATTATTTTTTTCCTTAAGAAATTCCTGTGGAGAGCATGCATGTGGTGTGTCCGTGCACACGTGCTGGGCTGGCGTCCGGGGGGAATTACCACAGAAATCCCAAGCCTGACTTGCACCGTGGGGCAGAAAAAACCCGAAAAGTTCCGTCTCTCCGAAGCAAAACCTCTTGTAAAAGTGTGTGAAAGCCCCGGGACAATCTCCCCTCCTGCGGGAAAGGGCAGCCCCGGGCCGGCAGCTCCTCTCAGCACCGGCCCCCACGAGCCGGCTCTTCCCCCCTTTGGCAGGTCCCGGCCCGGCCCCGGGCACGGAAAGCCGAGGGGGGAGCTCAGGTGCTGCTCCGGGAATGCCGCCCCGCACGGAGGAGAGTGCGGCCGCCTGAAATCTCCGCTTTGCTTTCATCCTTCCAAGGCTGAGTTAATTGCCGAAGCCGCGAGGAGGAGACTCACTCTTTACTTACTATATTTAACTTAAAAATGCAAATGTTATTAGTGTCCCGATCAGCGATAAGAGTGCCTTTGTGCCAGGCTTTAACCTCCATTAGGGGGGATTAGGAGAACGTATCCACATTGGCATTTTCCAAGTGTCACTGTGACAGCACTTGCTGCACAAATGCCTGGCTGTCACACTGAGGTTTATCACCAGGTTTTTTCCTGCGAATGCAGACTAATAAGCCCAGAAATTACAATTGCCTCCCTGCCGAATCTGTGATAGGCGGAAATAATGATATCAGTGCCCTGCTAATCTCCTGCCTCCGCGCTTGGCACCAGCCTATTGAGTCACCTGTCATACGCCGCTTTGATGAGGCGAATTCAATCTCTCAGCTATAATGACAATGGAGCCATTTTAATGTTTGGAAATGATTATGTGAAGGTTTCTCTTTGCTCTGTCTTGGCAAGCAAACCAGGTCAGCGTTCCGGCTGTGTCTCCCGCCGCCGCTAACGACTTGGAAGGAGCCGGCCTGTATTAAGTGAATATGCCAAGTTATTAGAAAGGAGATGCTGAAGGCAGCTGGAGGGGGGAGACTCTTTTTATTTCCTCTTTCACAGCAAAGCGTGAGCCTGAGAAGATGCTCCATACACGTGAGCACCTCACACGCGTCCGCGGTGCCCGCCGGGGTGGAGAGCTCTGCGTGCCCGCAGCCGCCGGCTCCTGGCCCCCAAAACCCACCTGGGAATCGCTGGCTTTGCACAGCAGCCTGCAGGGACCCTGAAGTGTGTCTTGCCGAACAAACCAAGCGCCCAAACCTGTTCCAGGGGTCGGTCCCTCCAGCCTGCTCGTGTGTTGGGAAGGGGGCTGGTGGGGAGCTGCAGCCGGGGCCTGGCTGGGCAGAGAATCTCGTGTGTGGGATTCCTACCCGGGTGTCGGTGTCAATTCATTTTGTGGCAGAGACACTGAATTTCTCCTTTTCTCAGTTGTCTCTGTCACAGCCCAGCCTTTAAACAGGAGCTGAACTGTTTGTTTATTTGAATGTAAAAAGAAAACAACTACATTTCCTCCAGCTGCCGGGGCTCCCAAATTCACGGAGCAGGGCATCTCCAGGTTGAACGAGGGTTTAAGTCCTCATGGAGAAGGGCAGGGTCTGTCAGGGCCCGCAGCTGGAATTCCACAGGCTGGGTACAGTCTGGGGACTCTCCATGCTGCCCAGGCTGGATGGCCTCTCCCTGGCACCTCCCTGCCAAGGTCCTGCGGGATGTGTGGGGCGTGGCCGTGGCCTGGTCCTGCAGAGAGGTGCACATCCCGGCTGGAAGCGATGCTTCCCATGTGATTCCCATGGCCACCGCTCTGCAGGGAACCTGGCACTGAGGTGTGGTACCCCCGGGAAGGGCAAGAGGTCTTCGTCCTGTTCGCTCAGGCCCTCCCTGCCAGGCAATGAGTGTTTTATTGATATGACATTAATTTTCTGGAATCTTCACCAAGCCTTTGCTAAGGGAGGAGTAAAGCAGCAGGATTTCAGATGTCAAGCTTTTATTGAGGTGAGTGTTCAAGGCCGCCCCTGCCTGGGTGTTCCGGGCTGCTGCTGCTCCGCTCTTCAGTGGGTGAAAAGCAATTGTTGGGCTGGAGAGAGGACGGAGCAGACTCCAATTGACCCGCGCCGCGCAGGAAGTAGCGCTGAGCCCGTTTCACCGAGGGCCCTTCCAAAGAAACCTTCTTTATTAGGGGTGAGTGCTGAAATTACCTCAAGGAAGTGGCTCTCCGTGTAATAACTGTGCCCGCACGAGTGGCGGGCACGGATCGAGGCAAGGCAGCAGATCCGGAGATGGGCCGAGCGGGCGTCGAGCGCCGCGGTGACGCGGGCACGCGGGGCCGTCACCTCGCCTGAGCTTCTAGGGATGCTCCTGGCCAGAGCCGGGCTCTGCGTGGTCGCTCTGGGGGGAGTGGGATGGCTGATGGCAGAGATGCCCCCAGGACGCTCAGGGGGACCTTTGGTTTTGGTACGTCCTGGAGGAGCCCGCCTCGGGGTTGGCGTCACCCCGCTGCTCCGGGCAGCCTTGTGCCTGCGTCGCAGGGAGCTGGGTGCCGCCACCCCCAGGCACCCCCACGTCTCCCCTAATTAAGGCAGCCAATCTAATTAGGGCGGCGCCCCGCGCGGCCGCCCCGTGGGGGCGCATCAAAGCCGGCGTGGGGCGCGCGCGCGGGCAGCGCAATTACCCAAGTTAAGAAAACATCCCTGTAATTAGCGAGGCAACTCCAAGCACAAGGAATGGAAATTAGTCACAGCGCAATAAATTAGTCGGTGCATATATTACGTGCAGGGAGCACCCCGGGGGCCTCCTGTTTGCAAGGCTTTGGTTTGCAGCCCCATGCCTCTCAATAAAGCATTCATCCCTAGGTGATTATGTGCCAGCAAAAGGAGTTTTTAACTGAATTACAAATTTTCTTTTCTAATTCTTTTGTAGGCAGAATTGGGATCCCTCACTTTTTTCTCTCCTTTTCTTTTTTTTTTTTTTTTTTTTNNNTTTTTTTTTTTTTTTTTTTTGAAGGTCCAGGGAGCAAAGCCACTTCCCTCCCCCTTCAGCTAATAATTAATTTTCAGCTTTTCAGGGTGCTTCAAGACCCTGCATTGTTTGCTTTAATTAGGAGCGGTAGTTAAGGAACTATTTCAAAATCCCTCCCCAATTTTGAACTATTTTAGCTGTCGTTTCTTTCCTGGGGGAAGAAAAGGGGAGGGCAAAGCAGGAAATTGGACTGTAGCAGCACATAACATTTGCATCAAAATAATACAGCCGGCAACAGAAAATCACAATCACATCACTCAGAAGGAAGGAACAGAATACAAATTAAAGGAATAATGTAAATTTTTTGCCATTAAGCTTCAATGACCATTTGAAATGGTGCAAGGCACAAAGGTTTTGATGAGCATCATCCAGTTTGATTATTCATACTTGTGCTTCTGCTTGAATTAAAGTAGGAGTGCTAGAGCCTGTTAGAGCAAAATATTTGAATTGGTAGTGAACTCTCACCTTTACTTGCATCCATTTACTTTTCAAATGAATACCAGATAAGTTAGTGCATTTTATAATCGGCCTGTTTTCCAGTGAGTGCTGTCATTACATACCAATTTCTTTTAGAAGTGCTTCCTAAGAAACATTAAATACTTACAAATAAGGACGTGTCCATCACCGGCAGCAGCCCTCTCCGAGCAGTGCCGGCCGGCGCAGGCAGGTCGGGTGTCCTCCCAGCCAGGGCTGTGCGTGCGGCTGGGGCTGCCCACGGTGTCCAGCCCCTTTGCCAACGCCCTGCCTGGCCAGCACAGCCCTCGCCCGGCTGCTGGCAGGAGTTGTGTTCTGCCCTGCTCTGCGCTGCTCGTACCAGCCCTCTGACAAACACAGCCAGGTCCCCATCCCGCAGAGGGACACTCCAAAGGCTCCTGGCTTCACAGGGAGCGCTGCCCCACGCTCAGGGAAGGCCCTTGGCAAAGGCCGAGCCAGCCGCTCCCGCCGATGGAGGTGTTGGGGTGTGGCTGTCGCAGAGCCACGTGCAGGAACATCCAGGTTTTCCAGCAGCAGGTATGGGAAGAAAGCAAGGCCAGGAGCTGTCCCTCGACTCCCAGCCTGCAGCTCTTCTCCCCTGAGCAATTGCCACTTTATCCGGGTTCCAGCACTCACTCACAAACAGGGAGCACAGAGGGCTTGCAGAGAGGAAAGAAGAGTATTTAACGTGGTTCTTCAGGTGCTGCAATGTGAATCATTACGGATGCAGAAAAAGCAAGGAGCGTTAGGGTGGGGTAGCAGGATCCAGCCTGGAGAAGCTTCCCTGGGGCCTGATCCGACCACTGTGAGGGGCTGGCAGGCTTGCTGGGTGCCAGGAACCGAGGAGATACAGTAGGATTTTTAAAATTGAGGCCATCGATTGATGGTGCAGCAGGAGAGATTTAGATGGGATATTAGGACAAGTATTTTCCCCCTAAGGGGTGCCAGACGTTGGAACAGGCTGCTCAGAGCAGTGGTGGAGTCACCGTGCCTTGAGCGATTTCACAGATGCTTGGATGTGGCACCTGGGGACATGAGTTAGTGGTGGCCTTGGCAGTGCTGAGGGAACAGTGGAACTTAATCTTTGAGGGCTTTTCCAACCTAAATGATCCTATGGGCTCCTGCGCAAAAAAAAAAAAGCAAAAAGGCAGCCTCAAAATCAATGTACAGAATCCCAGAAAGGTTTGGGCTGGCAGGACCTTAAAGCTCATCTCATTCCATGGGCAGGGGCATCTTCCCCTAGACCAGGTTGCTCCAAGCCCTATCCAGCCTGGCCTGGAACACTCCCAGGGATGGGGCAGCCACAGCTTCTTTGGGCAAACCTAATTTGCTACATAAAAATGAGGTTATTCCTAATGAGCAACGAGCTGGTGACGCCGCTCAGAGACGTCCTTGCACTCCCTGGGCTCGGAGGTGTCCGCAGAGCTCCTGCCCCTGCGCTGCCGGGCCGGCGGGAGCGGCGGGGAGTCTCACCCTGCCCCGCTTCGAGGTCCGTAAAATGCCTTTTATTAAAACGAGGGAGGGGGAAATCAATGCAGCTACACATCAAAACCCAGCAAACCTCCGGTTCAGCAATTCCCGAGCAATCCCTCCGGAGCCAATGAAGGCCGGGTTATTTAAATGAGAAAGGCCGGGGATGAATGCCTGCCTTTGTCCGGGCGCTTCCCCAAGGTGATCTGGGTTAAACCCGTGCTCTCAGGGTTAATTATCAGCTGCTTTTCTTTTAAAAATGTTTTTTTCCTTATTGACACAGGGGGGTTGATTTATGTAATATCCATCATAATTCCCAGATTTCTGTAGATTACAAGGTTATCCCCATGCACCGCTCTGCCGGCGGAGGGGCTCCGCGCCGGCCTCCCGCCCCGCTCCGACCGGGAGAGCCGGGCCGGCCGCCACCGCCCGCCCTCCCGCTCCCTGGCCCTCCTTAATTAGGGATCTTTAATACACGGTGCTCTGGGGTGCAATTAAAACCAAATAAAACAAAAAGGCAGCATGGAAAAGCGCAGCCCTGCTCTTTCCTTCTGCTTTCTCCCGCTCCCTGGTGTCCGTGCTGCCTTTCCAGCCCTCCCAGGGATGGCTTCTGGGGACCACCAGCCCCAGCCCAGCAGGAGCCCAGACCTGCTGCCCCACTGCCATTCTCCCCAGATGGGGGAATGCCCCCCCGTGCACGTGTGGGGTCACAGCCCTGCACATGAGCCCAGAGGTGCTGTGGGGTCTCATGGCCCCGTCAGTAGTCTGACAAACCGGCTGAAGAAGAGGCCAGATGGAGACCCAGCTCTCCAAAGGAGCTCTTCCAAGCCTGAACACCCCGGGCGCATTCCTGCGGCAAACCGTGGCTCTCAGGGATCGTTCCACTCGGCTGGCTGAGGAGAAAACTGCTCTGGTAGGAACCGTACCGTGATAGTTGGGAAGCGGACAGTGACGCCCCACCACCAGAGCTGATCTATTCTCCTGCGCCAGCGCGGGCAATTGGTCTCCACCAAAGCAGAAAATGGAGCTGGCTTTTCAGGAGGGTTTAAAATCCAGCGGCTCTGGAGTAACCAGATGATTATTTCGGTAATATTTCTGTGGCCAGGCCACCCCCTTTCCTTCCCAGTGGTGCCTGTCTGCAAAGCAGATACCCCACGGGATTAAAGCAGAGCTCCCCATTAAAGTCTGGCTTTGGTTATCAGCTCCCCACGGCAGCACCGCTGGGGTGGGAAGATGCTGGTGCTTCACAGGAGCGGCCGGGGGGGAAGTGGTGAAGTTTGAGAGCGGCAGCCTGAGCGGTGATGAATGGAAGGACACATGTTCTGGATTTACTCAGAAATCAAGAACATCTGCCAGGGTTTGCTTTGGAAAGGCAGAAATGAGGGGGCTGCTTGAGAGTGAGGGCCGGGTGTTGCTGCTGAGGACCAGGAGAGCGACGTGGAGTGACACAGCCAGCACCGGAGCGGGGCTGGAATTAACCCACACGCGCGCGTGGCTGTGGGACGTGCGCAGCCCCACACCCGTGGCACTGCTGCAGTGTTGGGGCGCACGCCCCCTCAGTGCCTGTGTCCCGGGGGTGGGCAGGAACCAGGAGAGATGGACAGGGACGGGTGAGGGCTCAAAGGCGAGCCGGAGCATCCCTGCGCTTCCTTCCCGTGACTCCCGGCCGTGTCCCAGCTGGAGGCTGCTGGGACAGAGGAGTTTTGCCGTGATCCCACGCTAGGTCGCCCGCATGCTGAAGCGATCCTTGCCCAGTTTGCTGCTGCTCCCTTTTCCTGGCGCACTTGGTGCAGCGGGAGTCGGCTCCTGCGATAAATGGACGAGGTTCAAAAATATGACTCCTCTGAACTTTGTAACCTTACACGAAAGGGAGTAATTCTGAGAGCAATGGGTAAAATTCAATTAACTGAGATGACAGAAAATAATCTACTGAGCGCGTACATCAGGCAATTGGAAGCTTTCATACCTTTCAAAAAAGGAAATAACCTATTTCTTTCCTTGTTATCTAATGACACAGGAGTTTATTTCTCTGGAGGCAGTTACAAATCTACCTAATGGGGCCTAAACGCTGTTGCCAGGCAATTAGGGGTTTATTGTGTGGCTAATTCTTTCATTTCCGTGGCGGTGATCGTGGTGACAGGCAGGCTGTCCCTCGGCCGTGCTGGGCACGGTGTGTGCACCTGTCCCCGTGTGGAGCCCTCCCCGGCCCTGGGGGTGCCTGTGCTCCGAGTCCCTGCCCAGGGCACTCCCGGGTTTGTCACGCCGTGACTTATTTGGTGTCTGCTCCGTGAGTTATCCCGTTTCGCTGAGCTGATCCTAAACGTTCCTGCGCAAACCCTTTGTGCAGCCTGGGCAGCTTTGGTTATGAATGAGCGCAGAGACACACGCAGGGGTGTTATTTATCTAAAATATATAAGCAGGAGGAATCTTTGTAAATCACAGGCTGCTGTTATCCTGGGGTTCGTGACAGCCATATCTTTTTTTTTCCACAGAAACTCAGAATACATTAAACACCCCAGGCCTTGGAAAGGGGCCTTTCAAACCAGTACAATTGCTCTATTTATCCCATTCCTTTAGCATTTAATATCTGAAGTCTGTTCTACACAATCAATCTTAGAATTACACTATCAATCTTAAAATTAAGATTTAAGCCAGAATTTATTGAGGGAAGCTCCTGTATCCGCCTGTAGGAATATTGTTGTTTATGACCTAAGGAATAGGGTGGTTAATCCTGGAGGGGGAGCCTTTGGAAAACTGTTTTATATTGGGCTCTGCTCATCTCGGGCCTGTTGGGGAGTACTGGCACATGTGTGGGCAGGGCTGCGCCTGGCTCGGGATGCTGCAGGAGGATGAGGGCTGGGATGCTGCAGGAGGCCCGGGATGCTGCGATGAGGGCT
>WBMZ01011743.1:0-49561 GCA_013400975.1 Atrichornis clamosus | reverse complement strand
GGGCGCGGATGCTGCAGGAGGATGAGGGCCGGGAGGCTGCAGGAGGCCTGGGATGCTGCAGGAGGATGAGGATGGGAGGCTGCAGGAGGCCCGGGATGCTGCAGGAGCATCGCTGCCCTGCAGTGGCACCTCACCAGATCATTCCAGAAGGCCCCTGCTTGGGCTGCACTAATCAAGAGCTGTACCCAACAGTTTACTACAGCATTTAATTAAACAAATTTACCTTTTGAGGGAAAACCCATCGCAAGCAATTTGGGTTCTGGTGTATCACAGCCTTTTTTGAGGTTACTAGTGCTTTTAACCACTGTCTAAAGTGCAGGCGGTGTTAATTAGCATATTTAGGATTAAGTAGATTTAGCATGCAGTAATCATTCCCTAATTCAGTAAGAACTATCTCTGGTGAATAGTGGACATTAATGACAGTTGCAAGAGCTTAGATATTACATAATCACTAATTACATTCTGCACAATTAGCGGAGACTCCTCAGTGTGAATGGCTAATGGCTGATTTGTGTCAGCAGCCTGTTCTGGCTGTACAGAAATATAAACAGTCTGCATAATGTTCTGAGGGAATTAGCATAGGGAAGGAGGTTATCCATGGAGCTGGGAGGCTGGGGGGAGCGCTGATGGATGGGGTGACCCAAAGCCAGCGTCGTGCCTGGACATAAACTGCCCTTCCTCACGGATGACCTGGGGATGGCACCACACACTTTGAGGGTCTCATGGGTTCCTGTGGGCAGAGGGGAAATGTGGCACCCGAGGGAGTCTGGGGTATTCCACGGAGTGCTGAGCAAAGGGGTGCAGAGCTGGCACCCGCAACCAAGCCCTCAGTCCTTGGAGGCCTCGTGTTGGGGAGCAGCTGGGAACAACACACAGCCTGCCAGGGCGGGAACAGGGACTGGCAACCTGGAAGTGCTGCTTGGTTTGTTTGGGATTTTCTTCCATCACTCTGTCTCTGGAAAATAAAAATGCAAAAGTGTCTTGCCCTGCCACATTCAGCATTTCCTCAGCATTAAGCACTTTCTACAAGGATGAAAAAGTAAAAAGGCTGAATTTTGCTTTCCACCCATTGCACATGCCAGAGCTGCCCCTCAGGGAGAGGGCCTCCCTTGGGCAAACCCTCCAGAGATTTGGGCAACAGTGAGGTGGCAGGCAGGGGAATCAATGCTTGCTCCATTGATTTTTAGTGATGTTTGGGTCAGGTCCACAGTTTCTTGGAAGCGAATTCAGGCTCCCACGTTTGTTGTGTGATTAAAATGAGGAATAGTGGTATTAAGCTCAGGGAATTGTTTTGGACAAATCCCAAGCTGGAGACCAGCACTGGGCCCCTATACCTTGAGGTACTGGGTATTTTAAATTAAGATTGCATGTGGTTTTAAAAGGCATTGTCAGAGCAAAAGCAATTTAACAAAAGGCAATGTATCTGACGGCGACTCTCCTGTCTGCCAAGTGCTCTTCTCCGCGAGCGCATTGTAGGGACGCAGATTACATCTCCTGAATATTTTTGTCTGTTGCTCGGTTCATTTTCATAATAATAACTCGCATCCGTCTCCATCCTTTCATGTTGAAGGGTTGCAAACTATTACACAAACAGCCTCGCTCCTGACGCAGCCACCTCCGAGGGACAGCCCGCGGCTTTCGGCAGCGGGGAGCGGGACACGGCCGCCCAGGGGGTGTTGAGCCCACTGGCCTCTGGCTGGGGGGACGAGGGGGTTCTGGGGAGCCCCTGCCCACAGCACAGCCCGCCTTGCACTGCCAACACGATCTGTCAGCGTGTGCCTGGGGGGGAAACAGGGAGCAGGAGAGACCCCGTCCTGCCTGTGCCTGGGGGCACCCGCAGGGGGCACAGGGTGCCCGGAGAAGCTGTGGCTGCCCCAGTCCTGGGAGCGTCCAAGGCCGGCTTGGATGGGGCTTGGAGCAACGTGGGATAGTGGAAGGTGTCCCTGCCCGTGGCAGGGGGGGGAACAAGATGGACTTTAAGGTCCTTGCAACTCAAATCATTCTCAGGTTCTGTGTCCGAACGAAAACACTTCCAAGCCCTGGAAACCTCAGCGAGGCTACTGGGCTGCCTCTGCCCCAGCACACAAGGGCCTCTGCTCAGTTCCAATCACCAGGCAGGACTCTGAGAGGGTTTACAACATTTGTAGCGTCGTTTCCCTACAGCTGATGACAGAACGTTCAGAGTCAAGGCTGAAAACACTGGCCTTGGGGTGCCTTGTCTAGGAACGCCATGTTTTAATCCCTGTGGGGCTGGTGGCCGGGCTGACGCGAGCTCAGGGGAGCAGCAGCGGGGGCCGAGGCCGGCAGGGGTCCTGCTCGGTGTGCTGGGGAGGAGCAGTTCAGCGGGGCAGCTGCAGCACGGAGAGCAGCGTGTTTGGTCAGGGACTCCTCGAGGCCGCACTCCCCGGTGCCGCTGGTGGTTCTTCCGTAGCAAGAACCGAGCACAGCGAGAGCTGTGCCCTGCCCAGCGCTGGCCTTCGCAGACTCCCGGCTCCTCCAGGACTGGTGCTGGGGGCTGGAGCTGAGTCGCAGGCCCCGGCGTGGGGCAGCATTTCCCTAAGTGCTGTTTGTGGAGGCAGGTGCTATTCCTTACATTATCGCCAGGACATTTAAATCTCACTGATTGGCATTGTTGTCTCAAAGACGGTGTTTTTCCTGCTGAGAAACTGCATTAGATCGGCGAAACGGAGCTCATTTCCATTCACTCAGCAGTCTCTCTAGAAATGACATGCAGTGCTTGAAACTGTTTATTTCCAAATTCAGGCCTCCTCCGCATCAGTCATCAGCTTCAATTACCAGTTTTCCGGAGCCGAGCCATCAGGCAGTCTGACACGAGGGTCCAACCTAATTCCCACCTTCTCCAAAGTCAAGAGCATAATGTGCAGATGAAAAGGTGGAAAATAGCCTGGACTTCATTAGCATGCAGAGCCCGGCTGTTCATTTGCTTGCTGCGAATGGAAGTTCTGACACTCGGCGCCTTCTGCAATATGAGAAAAGTCCTCTTCAGAGTATATGATGTCCTCACCAGCCAGCAAAGGTCATCAAAAAGGCAGGCGCTGACCTTGCTCCCTGCTCTTCATGACTAGTTTATTGATTCCAGGAACACCTCATTACATGCCGGATCAACATATTATTGCCATGTTCAGCGGCTGAATTGTTTACAAGTGTCTTTATAAGCAGCAGAAAGCCTTCCGGATGATGCATGACTACACTCATTTGGATGTGACCTGCCAATTAGATGTTATCCGATATGGTGCCGTGTGTCTTGATCCCTGACCGGGCCCGCTGCCCTGCATCAGCACGGGCCCATTTACTACTTCTTTCGAACGGCTCTTTGGGAAAGTGTCCATTAGCCTGTCAGTCTGTAAATATTTTATTTTTGTACCTCGGCGGCGGGCGCCGCCGGCGCTCCCGCTCCGTCATTTGCTATGCATGAGGTTCATAATCAGCTGGGGGAAGAGAGGGGGTTTTTATGGCGGCGTCTGATAACCCACGCGATTTGCAGTCAGCGTGCGTGGCGAGCGGAGCGCCTCGTTCCCGAGCCGCGTGCTGGCCCGGGAGAGGGACCTGGCATATTTTATGCAGGCGCCAGCACCACGAGGCTGCTGATTTATCAGCGGGGGGAAGGCAGGAATGAGCCCCCCCCCCTCAGCCTTCCCCTCCCCTGCCTCGAAAGGCCCAATAACTTAGCACCCAGCAAATGCATTTTCCCTTCTCCATCCTTCCGGCGGTTGGCGTTCTCCCTCGTTAATATATTGCTCCGTGTTATTCATCCCGGCCCGCAGCCGGGCGGCTCGGGGTATTTACACGCGTGGAGACACGAGAATTTCAAAAATAAATCAAAGGGCACGGCTACTGTTTTAATCTCTCATTACAGACACTTCTGCAGCTCCGTAAAAAAAAGAGTGGCACGGCAACTCGATGAGCGAGTCCGTAAAGAGAGATCTCCGTGCCAAAAAGCGGCGCTGGGATCAGGCGCCCGTCGGCGCAGGCTGGGCTTTGATTTTTCCACCTCGGCCTTTGGTGGTGGTGGGGTGGCTGAGACACCAAAGGAAACTCCGTGCAGCCCTGGATCTGGCTGATGTGGCAGTGCCGGGATTTCCGTGAGGTCTGTGGCCTAGCTGGAAGAGGAGGAAATGTTCACACGCTGCCCGGAGCTCTGCAAACGTTCATTAAGTTGCCCAAGGCCACTTGGCAGGTGTCAGTGCTGAAATCTCCTGCTGGGGTTAAACTGCGGGACCAGGGGGGCTTAAAAGAGCTCCAAGGACACTGCATCTCCAGTGTCCTGCTCTCCAGAGCCAGCATTGCATCTTCCCAATCCCAAAAGCCGCTGTGCCAGGCCCAGGGCTGCCCTAAGTCCTGAGCTGAGCCACAGGAACGTGTGAGGAGTGAGGGATGCCCCGTGCTGGGTGACAGAAAACAGCTGAGGGTTGGGTTCCCTCCTTACAGCACAGAGCAGGGCTTGGGGACTGGAAAGGGGGGGTTTGAACTCTTTAAAACAGCACATTTAGCTTCCAAAATAAAAACTGGCATGTGCTTTTTTCATTAGGGCTGGGATAAAATATGGTGAAAACAGCCTCAGGCTCCAGAGACAGCACAGTGCATTAATCTGAATTTTGGAAAGGAGGGAAAAAAGCATCCATCTCCTAGCAAATCCCTGGCTCTGGGCAGCCCTGGAGCTGCCGCTGTTGAATATTCAGAGGGCTGATTCACCACGGTGAGCTCGGAGCCGGCTCTGCAGCCAGGTAACAGCGGGTCCCAGCGGGGCTGGCACAGCCAGAATTGAGTCTCTGAGCTCCAAATCCCGGGTGGGATCTCCGCCTGGGGGCTGGGACCAGGTCTTGGCCTGTCCCGCAGCACGCCCGTGGAGCCTGGCATTGCTTTGGCTGCGATAAGCCTGCAGTGGTTTATCAAGCCCCAGACATCCGTCCGAATTTGGCACCTCATCCCTTCACTTCTGTTTATGTCCCTATTTCTGGATTGCTGTTCATGGTGTAAATTCTCTTTTTAAATGGGAGAAAAAAATCAGCTCTTTATGACAGCAGACATGAAAGTTGCCTGACTATGGAGAGGAGCATTAACCTTTCCTTTAGCCTGGAGAACTTCATTATCTTTTTAAAATCAACTTTTTATTAATTTTGGAGTGATGCTTAACTCCTGAGGAGAGTGAGGAGCAGTGGCATCGCCAGGGGAACTCTTTGCAACTGTAATTTAAGGTCAGGCCTGTGAGTGCTGCAGGACCCACGGCCCTGCCCTGCTGCCCTGCCCCACTGCCCAGGGCAAGCGGCATCAGGAGGTTCCACAGCCCTTCCTCTTGTTGGCCTGGCCTGGAGGCTCCTTAGCAGAAAAATTAGGGGGTCACTGGACTTGTTCACGGCACCCAGTGTGCAAATTTAATTTTCCTTCTCGTTTTACTCTAGCAGAGTAATTGGGCAGGGCAGGACAGGAACAAAGGGCAAGGTCAGTCACTTGTCTGGCAAATGGAATTACAGGTCGCTCTGAGGAGGGACTTGGAAACCACATTCCCTGGCTGTGTCCCACTGATGTAAAGGTCAGGAGGGATGGGCAGGGCAGGAGAGGCACTGGGCAGCCCCGTGTGTTCCGGAGGGCTTGGATTGTCTGGAGCCTAGTGATGGTGCTGAGTGTTTATGGCTGAGAATCAGGGATGGGTATCCTGGTGCTGGACTTGCTGGATTTACTTGTAGATGCAGACCTTTATTGCACAACCAAGCCCAGGAACTGCAGGGATGATCCCACAGGCCCCTCTGCCCACGGCACGCCCGGGACAATGCCCTGGTGTGCACACGGATGGCCCGCAGGGATTCCCTGTTCTGCTCAGCTTGTGCTGCCAGCGCTGCTCGGAGGGCTGAGGGAACTGGAGGACTCACAGACACCTTGGCATCCTCTGGTATGAGCTGCGGCCCGGGGAAGCTGCGTGGCTGGTGACAGTGAGTGGCAGGGATGATCTGGTCCAGGGTACTGCAAACGTGGAATCATGCAATTGTTAAGGTTGGAAAAGCCCCCTAAGATCAGAGTCCAGCCGTGCCCCCAGCACTGCCAAGGCCACACTGAACGTGTCCCCAAGTGCCACATCCACACCTCTTTTAAAGCTCTCCAGGAACGGGGACTCCACCCCTGCCCAGCTCCAGGCTGGCCAAGCACCACATCTTCCCATACAGCCCACGGGCGTGAATTAAACTGCTGGTGCTTGGCCAGCCTGGGGCTGGACCTCTGCACCTGTGCTGGGAGGGATGAAGGAGCCACCTCGGTTTCGCAAGGTTGGGTTTCCCTGGCGGAAAATCAGGATGTCCTTCTTGGGCTGAAATTTGGATTTAGCAGGGCAACCTTCAGCCGTTGCTCCTTGGAGACTGAGGCAAGGGGACAGCCAGGACTTCCAGGAGAACCCGTCCCCTTCCCAGTTGGTTGTGCAGGGAAGGAAGCAGCTGAAGGGCTGTAAATGCTGCACCCAGTAAGTGCAATTCATGGGGCCACAATCCCTCCCACGGATCCACCCGGAGCTGTGAGCCTCTCCGGAGGGGGGACTGGGCCCCCTCCCACACATGGGGATTTTATTAATCGCTGGTAATCACTTATTTTACATATTGTTATTGACGGGGTTTTATTGCACGGGGCTGCTGATGTTTTAGGGGTGAGCAGGGTGAGTGCCTGCCCACGCAGCTGAATCCCTGGGACAGGGCTCCAAAGGCCCGGCCGCCGGCGCAGCCCGCGCCGAGTGTTTCCAAACTGAATAGTCATTGGGTTGGCAGATAATTCAGAAACTATTTGTATGAGCTGTTTATCAAATTATTAACTGCACAGATGTTGTTTGGTTGAAGAGCAGCTGAACCTTCTCTCTGCCAGCCGCGGAGACAAAGGTCTGCAGGAATAATTGGAGATGTGCATGGAATATTAAATTAATTTACTGCTCTTAATTCTTATGCAAATCCTGACCTCTGATAGAGCCTATCAATTACCCTGCACACAGGGAAAAGAAAGGAGAACAGTTTCTTTCTTTTCTTTCCCCCCCTCTCCTTTTTTTCCTGTTGTTCTCCAGTTTGTGGTTTTGTTTCTTTGTTGGTTTTTTTTTTCCTTTTGAAAGGGAACTTGGGAAAGGAAATATTTGTGGGAGGAAAAAAAGCCATTTATTTGTAGGACCAGCAAAGGCCAGGATTATTTAAGAGAATCTCCCAGTTGCCAGTGATGTCCCCCGGGAGCTGGGGTGCAGTTCCTAGGATTGTGGGGTGCTCGGGGGAGGCCTGGGAATGGAGGCCAGAGCCAGGCTGGAATAGCTCCACATGCTTCCCTAGGAGGGGCCCCGCTCTGCCAGCACCGTGTTGGGTTGCAGTGCAGGAGCACTGGGGGCCCAGGCTGATCCCGGGCGGGTCCTGGTGGGGTTGGGGGCAGGAAGGGGCCCCTCGCTCCGCTGGGATGCAGCCAGGGTTCAGGTGGGTTCTCGGGAAGGCCTTCCCGCCGCTGGGAGCAGGGCTGGTTCTGCCAGTAATTACCAGGGAAGAAAAAGGGAATTTGTTGTGACATCCATTGTGAGATCCCAGGTAAAATGAAGCAGGATTTAATTAGTCCTCGTTAGACGGAGCTGGTTTTCTAATACGGAGAAAGGCCCCGTGCAGGCAGTGTTTAATTGGGGCTGTGTGTGCCAGTGCTTAAAGGGACGCTCCGGGCCCGGTGCTTTCATCGCAGTTTCTACTAAGGATAAATAAATAGGAGGAATAATGCCACGGGTCTCTGCCCCGACCCCTGGGAGACCCCAGCAGCGCAGTGCTGCTCACCCCCGAGCCGCTCCCTGCCATCCGTGAATCCAACACCAGCGGGATCCCTTGGCAGGGAGCGCCCGGCACGGCACCGACGGGCTCCGATAGCACAGGAAGAGGGGAGCAAACCCCAGTTCCTCAGCCACGGAGCAGTCCAGGGAATGCCTTGGTTGCTGGCTGTCAGAGGGGAGCGTGAGGAGGGGATGGGGCTCAGGGGGCAGGAGGGGAAAGAAGGGAGGGGAAAAAAGGGATGGAAAATAAAATTATGTTTTTCCTTTTCACTTTTCCTTTTCTTTTTTTTCCCCCGTAAATCCCGGGAAGCGCCGGGAGACTGCGCTCCCCCTCCCACGCAGCCCACTCGGGTAATTTCATTTATCCCGCAAATCTAATTAGCAATCTGTGGCTGACATTAATACGGATCTAATGAGGCCAGCGATGACCAGATTATCAGGCGAGCACTGACAGAGCCTTAAAGGCACATCGAGCCCTGGCATCGCTGGGACCTGGCAGGGAAAAACTGCCTTAAAGCGGGAAAGGAAAAAAAAGGAAATGGGGAAAAAAAAAGGAAAGAAAGGAAAAAAAAGAGGGAGGGGAAGAAAAACACGAGGAAAACCCGCACAGGTAGGGCTTGGCTGCTTGGTTTATTAAGGGAGCTGGAGCTTTTCTGGACACAGCTTATCTGCCAGGATCGGGCCTCTGTCCCTGCTTATCCCGAAATACTGTTCTGCAGAGGAGAAAAAAGAGGTGGGGGGAATAAGCAAAAAAAAAAAAAAAAGAAGAAGCCAGAGCCCAAGGAGTCGCTGTGCAATTTATTCCAAGGGGTGGCTGTTGAGAAGGCGGCAATTTGCGGCGGCCGGGGGTTATTTAGTGCGATATGAAATCAAATGATCCTATTGCTCAAATAACAGTGTCTGGGAGGAGAAGCGAGCGCGCTCCAAAGGTAATTGTCTCCAGATGATATTCCCATTATCCCCCAATCCCGGCCTAAACGCTGCCAGTGCCGGACTGGAATCGATATGGGGGGACCACCGGGGGGGTCCCGGGGCCGTGGGGAGGCATCCCCGGCACTGGCCCCCCTCGGGAAGGGCAGCAGGGCTTTGGGAAGACCCTCAATTCCCTGTGGCTGCTGCCTGTCCGTGCCTCGGCGGGAGCGGCGACACCAGCGGGGGAGCCGAGCCTGGAGCCCAGGTAAGGGACCCGCGGGGGCCCGGGGGGACGGGGAAAAAAACCCGGCCCCTTCCCTGCCCCACCGGGCAGCCGCTCACCGAGCGGACCCTTCTGCATCGCTTCCCCCAGCCCAGCCGGTCGGGTCCGAGCCCCGCGGGTCTGAGCCCCGCACGCCGGTGCCAGCCCCGCTCGCTCGGTCACCGCGGGTCGGGTCACCGCTGCCCGCTCACTGCTGGCTCCGGTCACCGCTGCCTTCGGTCACCGCTGCCCGCTCACTGCTGGCTCCGGTCACCGCTGCCTTCGGTCACCGCTGCCCGCGCTCACTGCTGGCTCCGGTCACCGCTGCCCGCTCGCCCGGAGCCGCTGGGAGAGCAGCCGGACCAGGGGCGGCTTCCCTCTAAATCCCCGGGTTGGGGATGGAGCGGCGGCCCCCGCTGACCGCGGCGCTGCCCGGTGATAAAATCGCCGGAATTCAATGGCTCGGGGAAACGACGGGGGAAAATCCAAGGGGACGGGAGGCGGTAAGCGGGAGGGGTGGGCGAAGCCAGCGGCACCTACCTGGGCCGGGGGTCCCCGGGGCGAGGGGTCCGTGCTCGGTCCGTGGCCGCTGCGGCAGCGGGGACCGAACGCTGCGGGTGCATCACCCCGAGGCGAGCGGCGGCCCCGCAGCTGCCCCCCGAATTCCATCGGTGCATCCCCCGCGCCGCCCGTGGGGTGACCGGGATTCCCTGCGGCCGCCCGGAGCTGGGAGTGCTGGGAAGGCTTTTTCCCTTTCCGCCTTTCTTTGTCAGCCCCTCGCCCGGGCGGGCAGCGCGTCCCCGGCTCTTGGGGCACAGAGAACAAACGCGCTCCTGCAGAAGAAATAATGCGAGTATTGAGGGGGCCAGACTCGGGGCTTGGGCGTTCAGGAGTGTCCCGGCTGGGGCAGCCGTGCTCGCCGCGGGCCAGGGCTTGCCCTGGACCGGTAACAGCGGGAGTTACCTGTGCTGAACACGGGGGGACACTGCGGGGGGCGGCAGGAGGTGAATGCTCGGGGTCAGATGTCCCTCCCGGGTCAGGTCCTGATGTGCCAACCGGGCACCATCCAGGCCATCGGGAGAGGCTGGTATGGTGTGTGTGTCTGCAAACGGGCGAAACATTCGGGACCTGAAGCCTGTAAGTGAGCCCCAAGCTTTGCCCAGCTGTGTGTCTGCCCCACGCTGCCTCACAGGTACATCTGAAATGTGGGTTTTGAGCACTGTCAAGGATTTTTCCATCTCTGCTCAAGCCTTTTTGTCAGCTTCAGCTTTAGGTTCCTATTTCTGCCTGGCATGTTCTGAACGGAGTGCAGGGCCCAGGGGTGTTGAGCTCCGAGCAGACACGGCTTAATTAATTTAATAGTGCTGTGCTTGTTCTCCTGCTTTTTTCAAACAAATGGTTTTTAATGTGTGGATCCTTTTATGCACCACCAGAACAATCCTCTGCACAGGACAGGGGGTAAACGCTTCATAAGTCACTGCAAACCAGCAGGGTGGTTTGGGGTGGCAAGTGCAAGACACCAGTGTCCACTCGAAGCTGGATTTCACAGAAAGGGAGGGTTCAGAGGCAGTGCCCCAGGTGAGACCTGGGCTGGCTCTGCAGGCAGTGCTGGCTCAAAGCCCAGCCAGCTTCCCCAGCACTCCCAGCTCTGGGTGTTCAGCTCCAGACCTCTGGCAGCAGTCACACGGAAAGAGAGGCAGGAGCCAAGCAGTGCCCAGGGAGGAGCTCGGGGTGCCCCTCGGCTGGAGCTCGGGCACCGCGTTGGTTCTGCACCTTTGCTGATCTGCTCGCTGTTACTGCCCGGCGCCACTGCTGGCCTGCAGGTGTTTGTGCTGGGCTGCACACGGCCTCAGGGGCTGGAGTGTTTGGGCTGGAGGTAGCCGGGGGTTCTCCAGGGACCCCGTGTTTGTCAGTGTGTCCCAAGAGCCACATCCCGGTGCCCGTGCTGCCAGATCCCATTTCCTGGCCCCGCACAGCTCGCCCAAGTGCCTCCCTTTGTTTCAAACCTTTGGAGCCTGGAGCACTTGTTGAACCTGACGACAAGTGCATCAGAGTGGCTGACAATTAGGAAATAAACAAATATCATTTGAGGCATTTTTGGGCGGAATCCAGTAATACATAGATCGGCTCAAGGCTGTCGTTACCATACTGAATATTCCTCATAGCTGTGATATTTGTGCTGCGCAGCAGCGTTCCCGGCACAGCAAACATGGCATTATCTCGCTGTGCAAAGGCTTCATTAATCACACCAGACAATAGGCCAGACACATCCCTTTGAGCCCAGCATTGGGATCCTCCAGGCTTTTCACCTTGTCCAAATGCCTCTTCCCTGTCAACGCAGGCAGCAGCTCTTCAGAGCCGATCGCTCTAAACTGTGGGGCCGAAAGGAAAACATCTCATTCAGTTATTTTATATTTGCCCTTTAGTTTTTCATGACTTGCAGAAGCTCAACTTTTTCAGTCTTTCAGTCAGTACATGAGATCAATGCACTCATTTGTTGAAACGCTAATGAAAGAGCCTGATGGATCTGTGTCCTTTAAAGCAGCAGCAGCAGCAGAGGCGTTGAGATCAAGCAAGATGGAGCGGCCTGGCCAAGTCACGGCCTCTCGGGCGGGAGCTGCGGGGCCGGTGGAGGGAGCAGCGTGGCCGTGAGGTGCCATTCTCCAGAAAGAGGATCCTGGCAAAAACATGGAGCGATCTCGGCTTGGTGCAGGGCCTGCACGTCGAAGGCGAGGTAGGACATGGTGTGCTAGGGCAGGTTTGGGTGCCGTGTCCCCTCTCCCTCGCTGCAGCACCGCGTGCTCCAGGCGCAGGGCCGGCAGCAGGACAGTGCTGGACATGGAGTCCTGACAGGCTTGAGCCCCTGGAGGGGTGTTCTCCATCCCGGATCTGTAGGGAGCGGACCCTGTGGTGCCTGTGACAGGCTCTGCCTTTGCTGGGCTGTGGCACCTTGGGTCAGGCTGCAGCCGCACGGGACCCTGGTCCCTCTGGCCGTGAGACCCCAGCGGGCGCTCGTGGCACTGAGCTGGGCTGTGTTGTGGGCCAGTTCTCCTGCCTGCTGTTTGCAGGCCTGAGGGAGACTTGCCACAAGGAGCCCAAACAGCCTTTCCTGCACAGAAATACACCAGAACAGGGTCAGCCTGAGGAACGGAAGTTGAAGGAGCCGTGGCACAGGGCACTCCCGTGTGTGAGGTGTAGATGCTCTCAGAGAAAAAGGAAGTTGAGCCCTTTGGCTGTGAGTGGTCTGGTTCAAATTCTGTGCCTGGGCTCACATCTCAGAAAACCTAATTTCAGTTCTCGTTTCTCCAGAGACGGGGGAACTCAACACTGTCAATGTCCCCTCTCCTCTTCAGGCAGCAGCAGACACTCGATGGAGGCTCCTCGTGCCTGCAGTCTGGTCACAGGAGTGACTGAGACCCGCAGCCTCCCTGACATCCTCTCTGGATGGGAACAGCCTCAGTCAGGCCACACCTGCTGCCCTTTGCTCGTGGAGCCTCCTGTGCAGCACAGGACACTGGAAAAGCACTTGGAGGTGGCTGGAGAAGGAGGGATGCTTCCTGGCAAATGGGCTCTGAACCAGGCCTTTCCGTGTGCCGTGGCTTTTCAGGGGCTCATTAACAACAATGGTATGTGTTGTATCAGTTCTCCAGGATTAATTCACCATCTACGGACAATGACATGCCCAGAGGCTTTCCAGTTAGGCCAGCAGGCTTTGGCTAAGGCCCTCACATTTTTAATAAACGTCATTTACTTCTAACTGCTGCGGTCTCCAGGTCTTTGTTTACTCAGCCACTGGGTTCTGCGCTCCAGGCTCCTGCTGGAGGAACTCTGTCACCTGCCCTGCGGCAGCAGCGGCTGAGGCCAGGCGCGGTGTGTGCCGCTCCTGCGTCAGGAACCACTAATAACAGGTGTCAAGGAGCTGGAACATTTAATAGAAGCATTTTATTACATTTAAATGTATTAAAATGTAAACATTAAATCCAACGTGTTAATTACTGTTTCCAGGCACTGCCAGTGACAGGGAATGGATCCTCACAACCGCTCTGCTGGGATCACTCGCTGCTGTTGCTGCTCTTTGATTCCTGGTGTGTTATTAGTGCTTATGGGACTTGAATCATTAACAGAAAGGGCTTATATTGGGCACTATGTAAATTCTTTGTGTGCTTTTACACAGCTACCAGGGCCTGTGTTATGGGTCTAATTGAGAAAAAGAAAAGCAAATGTATTCAGCTCTGCCCTGACTTGTGGCAAGCTCACTGTGCTCTCAGGGATCAGCAGAGTGCAGAGAGGGAAAACCTCTTCCCAGCACATCCCTGTGTTTCTGCAAATCCTTTTCCAGTCCCCCCCCAGTCTGCTGTGTGTCCCGTGTCACCCTAGACAAGGACACCAACAATTCCTGCTCTTTCTGGGACCGAGGGGCCTCCCCTCCCTTCCCTGGCTCCCGAACAGACTCTGCAGCAGGCTCGTGCAGCACATGGATCCATTGCCCTGGAAAACTGGCAAACCCTCTGGCAGGTGAGGGGCCTGTGGCCAGGTGCTCAGCTCTGCGAGGCCAATCCCACCTTTGGGGATACAGCCACATCCCAGAGGACAGCGGGATGTGATGCTGAAGGACACGTGGCTGCCTCCCTAAATGCAAAAGAGGGAAAAGCTGTTAGGATTGGTGCACATCAATCCCAGTGCTGGAGTCAAGAGATGCTTTGGTTTGGCAGCTACTGGGGACAAAACCAGCGTTTCATTCAAAGTGTACTTAATGCGGCAGAAGGAGGCAGCTTCCTTTGACAGTTTTACAGCTCTTATCAGATTACATCAAAATTAAATTAAAACAATCTAAAAGAAGTGTGAAGTACTGCAGGGAGAATACAAACAAAACACTCCTCTTTGTAGGCTTTCAGGGACGGGACCACATTCCTTATCAGGGAGATTATTCTTGAGTCAATTATGAGCCCGGGAGCTGCGGCGAGCACCGAGACATGGAACAAAGTGGGAAATACATCGAGGGGACCAGGCTAAGGCTCCTCATTTCCTAATTTTTGTTAATAAATAGCAGGATGTTGAGCCCTGCCTGTGGTTCAGCACCCTCGAGCCCCAACCCGAGGTCCACAGTGAAAAAAAACCCCTCCCAGGGCTGGAACAACCCAGGAGACAAACTGTGCAGCTCGATGGGATCAGCCCCTTCCCACCAAAACCTGGAATCGCAGTTTGGGAGTAAGGTTTCCACTGTGCAAATACATGTGCTCAGGACTTTAGACTGGAAGCTGGAAGCGCTTGGAAGTTCTGTACAGTTTTAGGTGTTACTTCGGCAAGCACAAATATTTCCAAAAGCAGGCCCAGTTTTCACGTGTGGGCTCTTGGTGTGAGGTGTGGGGGAGATCTCCAAAACACATCTTCGCTTTCAGCAAACAGGAGAGGGAGAAAGGACAGTTCATGATGAGTGAGTTTTGTGGGGATCCAATGCTAAAAGGCTCCCCAACCTGCAAATCCTCTGCTGGACATTCCTGGAGGGGGAAAGCTCTGACCAAACCAAAGCTCCCACACTTTGTTGATCCAGTTATTTGTACGGACACACAGAGCCTGAGCCAGGGACAGCTGGGTCCCGCTACGTCCATTCCACAGAGATTTTTATTTTGTGTTCAAATCTGTGCAGCTGAGTTGGAGGCTGCAGGTGTTGGAAAACACCAGGAATGCTGCTGGATCACCAAACCTGGCTGAGGAACCCCAGAAGCTCCTGATCCCCCAGGTTCAGTGCTGTCCCCAGCCGGTGCCTCCAGCCCCAGCTGAGCTTTCATGTGGATGTGGTGGTTCTTGGCCAGAAGTTCTAACGTAGGGTAATTACAGTGATGATCTCGCACTAATTGTACACTGATTGGAGTCCTAATTATGCTTAAGCATTTCATTGCTCTCTGCAATTTTGTCTATTGATGTAGCGCTCCTCCTTCCTTACAATTACTCCCGTGGTATTCAGACTTTATTGGGGCACTGGAATTTAAGCACTTATTGGCAACTTCCTTTCTAAGGGATTGAAGTTTTTATCTGGAAATGAAAGGCGGTGGTTTTGTCCTCATTCCCCAGCTGGAGATGTGAACGGCAGGGCTGGAGGTGGCTGTGGCTTCTCCCACATGGATTTGGGAGAGGTGACAGCACCAGAGGGACACGGCGACACTCCACAGGACGCGGAATCGGGGGTTTTGCTGAAAACCATAGTGTACAATAGACTTAGTAAAGCCAGCTGCTGAAGGGGGCCCTGTTACTGTGACTGTTCAGCAGCTCCCAGTTATATTTTGAGTTGGCGCTGTGCGAATTTCTCCCTTTTCCAGGGACACACATCCCTGCCTCGCCCCAGGTGCCCTCAGCACCAGGCCGGGGGCTCCTCTGGGCAACACCTGAGGCAACAACGTGGTGCGGACAGGGGGAGTAGCCGCAAATGACGATTAACAACCGCCTCAAGGCCTTGAAAAGCGCCTCTGGGGGGCGCGAGCCGCGGCCGCCCGTCCCCATGGCAACGCGGGGGCGGCACTTCCGGGGTCCCGCGCGGGGCACGGTGGGAGCTGCACGTGGGCAGCGGCGGAAACCGCACCGGGATCGGGAACGGCACCGGGATCGGGAACGGCACCAACAGCTTGGGCACCGCCGCGACCGACATCCCCCGGCCCCGCGCCAGGTGAGCCGGGTCCCCCCGCAGGCTGGCTGGGGTTCGCGGGGGGCTCTCGCCCCGGGCGGGGGGACGGGCCGGGCCGGGCCCTACCGGGGGCTCAGCCGGGGTACCGCGGTCACCCCCGCTGCTCTCGGCTGCGGCTGTGCTGGGGAGGGGGCCCTGAACCGCCCCCCCACGGCCCGGCCGAGGCTCTGCTGGGATTTATATCCCGCTGGTTCCTTGGCGAGCGGCCGTGCCGCGGGGACACGAGCAGGTGTTCCCCTGCGGGAGCCTTGGTAATCCTTAAACGAAGTCGCTGCCGCTGTTCCCGTGTCGGGGCGTCGGGGGGCTCCTGGGGAAGACGCGAGTGTCCGCGGGGAGGGGGGCTCGGAGGGGCGCTGGGTCCCGGGCAGCGCTGCGGAGGAGTTGCCTGTCCCGAGCTGCGCGCAGCGGTGCCTCGACACAGCTGTTGGGAGTGGGAGTAGGCGAAGTGGGGTTAAATCGCTGGGGTGTTCCGGCTGCGCTCCCGCCCGTGCTCCCGAGCTCGGGTGGGCCCCTGGGAACAGGTACGTGCGGGAGGTGGGATGTGCTGGGGAAGCTGCTGCTCGCGGCTGTGCCTGTCTGCCTTGGGGGGCTTCTCATGGTTACTTCTTTTCCCCCTGTTCTCACAGAACTCCTTTTTCTTTTTTTCCATCTTCAATGTCTAAGTTCTGAAGGGGTTGAGAAATCAGTCACCAGAGATTCAGCTCCTGATCCATGGAGCACCTTGAGACTTGTGCAAAAACCTGTAACTGGACCTTAAATTACCCCTCAGACTCTACTGGCCAGGGTTTATTTCCTAGCGCTGGACCTTGTCCGACCTAAACGTGGAAGTGCCCGCGTGCTCGGATCACTGTGCACGTCAGGGGTCAGTGTGGTGTGCAAGGTGATACAGAGCTTCTGACTGTTTGTGCCGTTCTAACCCAACACAGAACTGCACGAACAATTAACATTTTCAGGCAGGGAGCTTTGGCTTTTTCCTGGAAAGAAGGAGCTGGTGGTGCAGTGCAGCGGCCAGGACGGTCCCGGCAGTGCCTCGAGCGTCACCTGTGCCACTGACCAAGGAACTGTGCCAGAACCCGGGCATGCCAACCTCCAGGTGGGTTTGGGTGTGCCCTGGGCAGAGCTGAGCTCAGACCCCCCCAGCGGTGCTCCCATGGCCAGAGGCTCCTTCCTGAGGGGGTTTGTACCGCTGTGTCCTGCCCTAGGACACCTTCCCTGGGTCTCCCTGGATGGCTGCTGCAGGCTGACCAGTGGGGTGCTGAGAAACCTCGCTGGTGGGCAGGGAATGGGCTTGGGGGAGCTGAGGAGTGTCGTGTGCTACCTGCAGGATGGGGGAGTGGGAAATGGCATTGGAGCCAGTGGCTGTTCTCATCCATCGGCTTCTCATCCGTCAGGATATCGGTGCTCTCCACTGAGGCAGGAAAATTACCTGGAGAAGTGTAAAAACAAGATCTCGACATCTGCGTTTGCCTGGCTGTCCGTCGTGTAAGAGGAAATTGGAGGGATGAGATCCCAGATGAAGCGTGGCTGCTAAATTGTGTACATGACACGAAACCCTAATCCCGTTCCAGGCTCTGGCAGGATCACACAGGCAAAATGGACACCTTGATCTCTCAGGTGGAGCAGCAGGAAGGGCTTTTCCTGGCTTTCTTCCGTGCAGGGAAAGTGGGAGGAGGTGAGTGTGTGTGTGTAGGGAGAGCCCAAATCTGTGAAGAAGTGTGGCCAGGTTGGGCTGTGTGCTCTCCCCTTCACTCCCACAGTCTAACGACAACCTGATGTTGCTTTTTTAAAAGAACTTGGATTTTGGCTTTGCCTGTGGCAGGGTTTGTGAGGTGAATCTGCTGGAAACCTCTCTTGGGTATTTTGTATTTTATGCTCACAGGATGGTTGCTCATCCTCAGGTAACTATTAAATAGCAGCAGCTTCACTGTGTTCCCAAAAACAGCTTCCCTCTGGAATGGCTTTGGGTGATGAGCATCCATCCTGTAAGCTGAACCCTTTAGTTCTGGCATTTGGAGACTTTAAGTAATGGTGCAATATTTTAGTCTCACTCTATGTTGTTTGTTTTCTTCCAGTGAAGCCAAAAGGCTGGAATTAGAAGGGCAGCTGATGGAACGCACAATGGCTGATCCATACCTGTAAGCCTATTTAAAAGCTCCTTTATTTTAGTTACAGAGGTTTGGTTATCTTGGAATGCTTTTAGAATGTTGTCTTGGAGGCTTTTAGTAACAATACATTTATATTCTTATGCGAAGTGTAACGTAAGATCCATGTCTTCAAGTCATTAATGAAATAACTGCAGCAGCAACATAAGTGCCTCGTTCTGTGAATACAAAAATCCTGGGAATAACAAACATGCAAGTTGGCTTTATCCTACTTTTACAAAATCACCACAGCCTAGTCCATGCTGGAAAGTCCTAGGGTGTTAAAAAGTTGAAAACCTTAAGAAGTCCTAGAGGATATTGCAGGTTCTGGTCCAGCTCCTTGGATTCTTTCTGCAGTGTCTATTTAGTGTAAACTGCATAGGCAGTCTGTACAAAAAAAACCCCCTCAAAACAAAAAACCCCAAAACAACCAAAAAAACCCCTGCAAACTAAAGTAAAAAACCTCTCCAAAACCCAGCAGCCAAAGAGGGCTGAGAAGTGTCGTCCACTGTTCCATTCCTTTCCTCAAATGTGTTCTGTAAAGCTCCAGGGACTGAGGGCTGGGTGCAGTAGGAACCCCTCTTCTGAGAGGGGCCTTTAGGTTAGAAAATGAAGATACAGATGGAAGAAAAAATGTCTGCACAGGTGGGGCAGCTTCAGATGTACTTTGCTTTCTGGTTTTACTGGATTTGGTGTAGTCTAACAGGTCTAGAACTGGAGTTTCTCTGAACTTCTTGGCAGCCCGGGGGCTGTGGGTAGCCGTTTCACTGCTGGTTGAGGCAGAGCTGTGGGCACATGTGAGCCAGGGGCATCCACTGGTTCCCGTTTCCCTGTGCTGGCCCTAACACTGTGTGGCTGCCCTGGAACCAGCTAAGGAAAGAGGTCTGGCTGAGAGGGATCTGGTTTGTAGAGGGGAGAGAACTGGTTTGGATGGATTTTCAGTGCCCCTTTTGGTGGCAGCTGTGAAGCCTCGGCCTCGGTGTTCCCACCTGGCTGACTTTCAGAACACGTTCCTCTCCTACAGTTTTCACTTTGATGTAATGTGATGGGAGTGGCTGGAACATCATGCACTTAAAACACATTTACAGGAGTTTGTAATGTGCTCACCCTTTTGAACACCAAAGCCCCAGTGTAAGCGTGCAGGCAAGTGGCACGTACATGTGCTTATGTAAATATGTCTGTGCGCAGGAGCGTGTCCCTCCCTTCCTGGGGGCACTGGTGGTGTGTCTGAGGAAAAGCGATTTCAGTGGGTGCCTGTGGTTTATTTCCCTGCTTGTCAGAGCAGTTTCTGGTCCCCTGCAGGGTGAAGGTGAGGCAGCTGAAGCTGCAGAAGCAGCTGGCGGCGGTGGTGGAGCGGCAGCAGTGGGCTCTGTGCCGGAACCAGGAGCTGCGCAGGGAGTGCCTGCGGCTGGAGACACACATGGGCACCGTGGCCGTGGGCAGCATAAGGAAGATGGAAGTAACTTTCTATAAGGCTTTATCCTTGCTCTTGGCTGGTGTTGTGCGGGAGTCCCTTTCTATGTCCTAGAGCTTGAGGTGAGCTCGATCAGGGCCCGTATTTCAGGTTACGGACAGACCTGAAGTACTTCAGATTCCACAGACTGCTGTAAGAAACAGCCAAGCTCTGAGGATTTCTTGAGTATTATTATTATCATTATTATTATTATTATTATTATTATTTTGTCTTGCTGTTCCCTAAAGTGCAGTTTGGGATGCTGCAAAGTGCTGTGATATGGTGATGATTCCAGATTTTTAAAAATGAAATGGTGACATCTGCTTACGCTGCTGATAACACAGAGCCAGGTTTTTGGGGAGGCACAGTCTGGGAGGGAAATGTGTTCACTCCTGCTTTCTAAGAGCAGTGGCATTCCTCAGAAACGTTTGGCTGTGTTTATTCCTCACACAGCCATAGCCCAGGTAGTGCCTGTTGATCTGGTGGCATTCCCAGAGGATCATTTCCTGTCTGCAGCGCAGTAACCCAGAGTTCAGAGACTGTCTGGGCTGTGTGATTCCCTGCCCGTGATTTTTAGTTATTTGGAGCAGAGCAGGGGTTGGGCTGTGCTGTGGTGCCAGCTGTTCCCCGCTGCCACACCAGTTTGCCCAGCGGCAGGGTGGTGGTTCTGACCCCTGCTGTGAGTCCCGCTCGTGCCACAGGTCAATCTGCACGTGGGGTTTTGGTTCAGTCCTTCCATTTTGGTGTTCCTGTGCCATCCATTTGATCTTTGCCAAGTTACAGTTAATTTTGGAGCTGCTGAATAAATGACATCTCTGTGTTAGCTATGAAAAGCAGGAGAGTTATGGGGCATGCAATCATTTAATCTATCATGGGAGTACACAGAAAGAAATTATTACTGTTTTCTCTCCTCTTTTCCATAGAGAATGCCCTTTAGGAGTGCTTTATCACAACTCTGTGCCCATTTATTATGTGGCTGCAGCTCACAAAACTCCTTTTTTTTTCTGAATGATGCACTTTTGTTCCCTGTGTTTGGTCAGTAATTTTTAGGAGTATAAATAAATTCACTTGAGCTTTCAGGAAAACCCAGGAGTTACATTTTAGTTTGTTTTGAGTATTTTGAATTCTCACATGGTGAGGTTTTGTTTCTTGCAATTCCATGTTTATGGGTTCCTGAGCAGCCTCCTGGCTGGGAGCTGGGCGGGTTAGTTGTGTTCAGGGTTTGGTCCATGCCTGGTTCCTGCTGCAGAAAGTCCTGAAGGGCTTCCAGCCAGCCTGCCCTGACGTGTTGTGTGGCTTTGCAATTAGGAGCACCCAGGATTAATTGCCGGCGCTGCCCGCGCTGTGCCCGGCCCCGCTCCGTGCCCGGCTCCACTGAGCCCTGGAGAGGGGTGAGCCGGGTTTGGAGCGGCCGACACGGAGCCTCTGCCACGTCTGCCAGGGCTTGGTCCTTGGAACAGCTCCCTTGCAGGGTGGTGCATGGAAAACACCTTCTACAGCTCTCTCCGTCGCAGAGCAGCCCCGTCACCGTGTGGATGCCGCAGCAGTAATTCCACGTTACAAATGCACGCTGGGGTGCCCTACACGCGAGTCAACAAGTTACTGCTGTTTTGTAGGATTCGAAAGGATGGGGCCACACTGTTCGGTCAGGGGAGCAGGGAAGTGAGGAGAAAATGAGATCTCTGCTTTTAAATACAGTCTGAGTTGAAAAGGCAGTGGGACTGTGCATGTAAAGGTGCACATTTTACAAATGTTGGTTTGGGGGGTGGATTTTTGGCCTCCAGTTTTGTGTGACGGATTTGTTCCCTTTTAGGCATGGTATGGAAGGGAAATTAAAAACTTGTTATCCCTTCAAGAGGGCAACTTGTCAGCAGGAGTTGAGAAGGAGGAAGGATCCAGAAAGCAGGTAATGGGGGGAAATGGGCTTTATTCCAGTGCTGTGCTCTCCTCGGAGCTGCAGAGCCTTTCCTGGGGATTTGGGTCCTGGCATGTGCAGTGCGCAATTGTGTTCGGTCCTGTGTGCAGGAGAGCCACCAGGGTAAAAAGTGCCATTATTTCATCCAAAGAGCTGGAATTACAAAAGCCCTGACTGTTTATGCACGTCCTGTTGGCTTCTGTACTTGCTGTGCTGGGGGCTGTGCAAACGGTTGTGACCGAGGAGGAAAGGCTCCTGTGAGGGGTCTGTGCAGAACTGCAGCGCTGGGGCCGGGCAGCCTGCTCGTAATTTTGTGTGTTCTGACCTTTCCCCAGAAGGAGCAGAAGGAGATTGCATATCTAAGGAACAGACAAAAAGACTGACAAGGAATACTTAAATATCTGCTGCCATATATCTGCAGTAATGCAGGCTCCTAATCCCTCCTCCTATCTCCATATAAATGATACAGTTCAAGACCAGGGCTGTTTTCTCCACTAAAAGCAGCAAAGCCCTTTTAGATGAAATGTCTAAAAACATCTTGTAATAACTTGGAGCATGCTGGCAAGAGTAGTCACTTGTGACTGTGTGTGGAAGCCCCTCAGCAGCCGGCGCCGGATGAGCGGGACGGGAGCATCACTCCATTATTCCCAGGAGCCGGCAGCACGCTCGTCCCTCCGGCTGCAGCATTCATTAAGGAAAGCTTACTGGGCTGAAAGCTGGGAACAGATGATAACGGGATATGATTTTCATATTTAATGCATTCCTTGGAAGAGTGTGTGTGCTGCAGATTGATAGAAGAATCAACTGCTACTTTACCAAAAGACTTTCTAGTTTGCCCTATAGCTACCGATGGAATCATTCAGCCAAGAAATTAACTTTTTCCCCTTTTACCTGCTTTATGTATCTGCTAAGCAGGCTGCTGGCTGCCAGGGAATGTTATTATGCAGTTAAATGTTTGGTGTTTAAGACTCTTATCAGAAAAGAAACAGAGGCCACACTATTTTGTTTTTATAGTAGGAGGAAGGTTTTTGGTTTCCTTTCTTCAGTGCATTAGCAGTCGTTAATCTGAGTTTATAGGAAGTTTTCCCCATAGATTAAAAAGTTAAAAACCTTGAATTTAGAGCATTCTTTAAACTGTAATATACAAAGCAATGAACCCGAGCAGCCCTGACCTACATAGGCAGGCCTGTGGCAGGGTGCAAGTTGCAGTTTGAATTTGTGTGCGAAAAGGTGAGTTTATTTTGGAATGCTGAGTTGTTCAATTAGGGCAGGCAGTGTGGGAGGTGGGATTTTTAACGCGTGGAAAAGTTGACGTCAATAGCAGAGCATCTAAGGCTTGTGGTGTGACTTGGGGGTTTCCAAACCAAGGGAATGGGGATGGCTTCCTTCAGAGTGGTTGGGATGCCAGTGACTCTGTGATGACCCCATCAGTGACACCTTGGGGGTCATCTCTGGGCCCTGAGGACCCTGAAGGACGATCCAGAACCAGTCTTCTGCAGAGGGGCAGAATCCCAGCACCCAAACACCATCAGGGATGTCTGAGCCATGGGGTGTGCACCCTTTTGGGCTCCCAGTTTCCATGGGAGCCCTTAAGCTCCCAAGTCCCACACTGAAGAGGTCCTTCCCGCCTGGCAGAGCTGTATGGCCCAGGCTCCTGGATCCTTTGTGCTGTGAAGTCAACTTGGAAGCACTTCCTTGGAGCCTTCTGGAGATCTGGGACTCGTGCACGCTGGAACCTCCTGTGGTGGCAGAGCCCCTTCCCTGGGCAAGGCGTGTCCCTGGGTGCTGGCAGAGACAGAGCCTGCTGGACCTGCCCTCCTGAGCTCTCACCTGGCATCTGCTGCATCCCTGTCAGTCCTGTGGGAGGCCTGTGCTGGGCTTGTTCTCCTCAGAACACCTCAGTGATGATAAGGGATGGCTTTTGTTCCTGGAGCAGTGGTGCGGGCCTGCCCTCACAACCAGGAGGGGCCTGCGGGTGGCTGAGCAGACACTTTGTTCAGCCCCCAGCTGGGGTGCCCTGAGCTTCAGCCATTTGGGGCCTGTTTTGGGCAGGACATCTCCACGTTTGCACTGCTCTGGTGCTCAAGGCAGCGCCTGGACCTGCTCTGAGATTTCCAAGGTGGTGAAGAGGTGATTATTTTTCTGCAATCCAAGAGAAGCCCATTAGGGGTGTCTGCTGTGCTTGTGCCTGTTTGAAATCCATTTGTTTTGGAACGCTGCACCCAGCAGCTGCCAAAGCCGTGCAGGACTGGCAGGAGCCATTTGAAAGCACCAAATGCAACACCCGAAAAGCAATTAGGAGGAACCTGAGAGCAGTGCTGATGGAGTAAGCTGTGAACCTAATCTGAGTAGCAAACCTTTCCTACTACTCCAAATAACTTCATGGCTTTTTGTTCTGCTCCTTGTTGTGTGGAATTTGAGCTTTTTTAAGGAACCTTGGTCACAGACCAGACAAGATGCCTTTGTTTCCTTTTCAGCTGGGCTTGGCAGCTGACTTTGTGTGGGAGGAAGAGGTCAGGCAGTGAAAGAGAGGGGCGAGGTGTGGAGGTGACTGTAAATTGTCCTGCTGGGATTTGGGGCTGGAGAGGAAGCCCTGCTTAGTGTGAACAATGGCATTAGGATGGCTGATTTTGGCTTTGCATAAACTGCTGGCGACCCTGCAGGAGTTGTGGTGGCAGCAGCCACTCCTCCTAAATTGCCCTGATTGAGTAGGGTTGCAAAGGAAGAGAGCAAGCATTAAGGCCCTGGGATTTAGCAGCAGAGCAGTTGCGCTCCTGGAGCTGGCTTTGTGCAAGTTCAGCGGTTCTGGGAGGAAGGTGCCACTGAAAATGTGTCTGCCTGGTGCTCCGGGTCACCTGGTGGGACAGGTGATGTCACCACTGCGTGTGAGGGGAGGAGCTGATCTTCCTCTGCTGTGGGAAGGGCAGGGGGAGGCAAATGAAGACAGCGAGTTTTGCCTCGTTCTCCTCTCGTCTGCCCTGTTCCGTGCGGTGAGCGGAGCTGGATCTGCGGAGTCCTTCACAGGTGGGGCACAAGGCCCCTCTGGGCTCTGGGACCTCAGTGGGCAGCTCTGCAGGTTGTGCCCTGGTCCTGAAAGCCTGTGCAGAGTCCTCGTCCTTGGCTGTGTAAGAACCAGTCACTGTCTGGGTGGGCTGGGGTCCTTGGTGTGTTCGGGTCCCTTTTGGCCGGGTTGGGAGTGCAGGGAGCTGCTGCCATGGGTTTTTGGCTCCTGGAGCTTCAGCTGAGGTCTGGGCCCTCCACTCACACTGGGATGCATGGAATGTGTGCCAGGGGACTGTGTAGTACTAATGCTAGAGCAAACACTGAATTCTGTGGCACTTCTCTCCAGAACCGCAGGAAGCTCTGTTTGCCCATTTCTTTCCCTGAGCCATGTCCCACCTGTGTTCCAGATGCCAGAGGCCGGAGGACAGGTGGGAATTGGCACCAAGACAGCCGTGCCAGGAGGACTGGACCATCCAGCAGCAGCCTTGCTGGCCCACCCCTCATCAGCCGCCTCGGCCACAGGAAGTTTGGGCCCCCGGCAGGATCCACCTCCACGCTCCCCGTCCCCTGAGGGGCTTGGTCCTGAGACTGGGAGCGCACCTGGACAGAGTGAGGAGTCAGCAGAGGGACACGGGCACCTGGCTGCCAGTGAGAAAGGCTCTGAGCAGCTCGTCTCAGCTTCTGATCCCAAAGCAGCCACCCCCAAGGAGGGGCAGGCGTGGGGAAGCGTTCCAGGTATGGCAGTGGGGTGTGTCCCTGTCTGCCTCTGCCCCAGCCGGAGCCGTGCCCATGGCTGCTGTTTCTCCTGTGCCTCTGGCCCTGGGGCTGGGGTGTGCTGGCTCTTGTTCCTTCTTTCTCTCTTGTTCCTCTTTCCCTTTCGACTCCATTTCCTCCCAGGCTGCTCGCCCTGGGAGTGCTGGGGCTGACCCTGGTCAGATGTGCTGTTAGAAAGGGAAGACTTCCTCACTGCTGTGCCCACGATGCCCCGGCGTGGTCTGAGCCTCACTGGGAGAGGTTTAATGTGAACCAGAAGAGTCACTTGTGGGTCAGGTTGATTCCCTTCTCCTTCAGAGCTTGTGCACAGTAATTGATCCATTTCCAAACTGGGACTTGCCAGTGTAGGAGAATCAGTTTGTGCAGGATGGGGATGGATTAATTCTTCCTTGATTGTGGCTGGGTCTCTGCCTTGCCCTGGGTTTCCCAGGAAAGGCAGTGCAGACCCTCTGAGATCCAGCTTCATTCTTTTATCTTCTTCCTTTGTTTTTTCTCATCTTGTCAATATGTGTTCTATTTCACTGGCTTTGGATAAGGAAGTGAATGGAGTTGGTTTGGAAGTCCCAGTGCCAAAGGTTTGTCGCTGCCTAACCCTGGGCATTTCTGCAGCAGCAGCAGCAGTTTGTTACAGCACGGGCTGCTCCGTGCACTGCTGGCAGTCTGTGAAAAGCCCAGCAGCTCATCTCTCTCACCCCAGTGCAGCCCATGCTCTCCTCTCAGCCTCCAGGCTGTATTCCTGCTGCAAGGTTGAAAAAAGGGGTGCTCTAGGAGCCTCTTGGGGTGCACGTTTTTTAGCCTATGTTTTTTGCAGCTTCTCTGACTTGCTCCAGAGCTGCTTTGGTGCGGTAGCTGGTCTGAATGCCGGGGTGGCTTTTGAGGAGTGCCAGGTTTCTTACCAAACCCCAGAGGCTGCAGCCTCCCCAGACTCCCCCTTGTGAGAGGAGTGGGGAAGGGCAGGGGAAAGGAGAGCAGAGGGATGAATGGATGGATGGATGGATGCTGCTTCGTGTGTGAAGAGACAGGGTGAACAAACAGCGTGGCTCATCCTGGTGTCATTCCCTTCCCTGTGATCTACTCCTTGGTCCCGCTAATGTTTGGGAAGAGTAATTACGGGGTTTGTGGTGTTTGATTTGTTTTTGTCTGTTATTACCACAGGAGCAAAGCCTGGCCTGAGCAGCTGGTGGGCTCCCCCGGCGGGCAGCAGTGCCCAGCCCCTGGCCCGTGCCGGTTCCGTGGGGGCGGCGATGCCGAGCGTTCCCGGCCCGCGGCCGGAGCAGGGCACGGGTGCCCAGGCTGCGGAGGGCTCCCTGCTGCCAGCACCCAGCCCTGCCACAGCCCAGCAGGAGCCCTCGGACAGCCCAGCACCACACAGGTACGTCCTTCCCCGTTCTCCCGGGCCCGCGGGGCTGCCCGGGGCGCCAGGGCTCGCGCAGCGCTCTCAGCTGTCCCTGTGCTGGGGGTCCCGTGGCTCCGGGCACCTCACGCGGCCACCGCTGGCAGCTGAGGGGTGTGTGTTGTTAAAATGCAGCAGATGTTCTCTAAATGTACGCGAATCTTCTTCCAGTGACTCCAGTAGTCTAAAACTTCCAGGGGGTTCAGCTTTTTGAGCGTTGTGTTTGGAAATGGAACGAGAGAGAACCAGGACGGTGCAGACACAGGGCCTGTCCTCTGCTGCCGTGTGACAGTGGCAGGATGTTATGGCCAACAAGTGCAGCCCAGAGCATGGGCTGTAAATCCATCACAGCCGGATTTTCGGCCTCACGAGGCCCTCCTGAGACAGGGACGTGCTTCCCTGTCCCAGCAGGGCAGTGCCCACCATGAGATGGTTCCAGGGCTGGCCCTGGTCATCCGCGAGGCCTGGTAGATCTTTAGTGGGACACTAAGCAATGCAGAGGAAACCAGCACTTCTACCTCTGTACCTACAAGTGCTCCTGGGAAAGGAATTCCCCTCTTTTGCCAGTTGGTTGGGTTTTTCCATCCTGGTTGTTTGCAGGTTTTAAATCTGGTTACTGCATCTGTTCTTGCCCCATTCGTGGTGCCCTGAGCAGAAACTGGGGGCCATCAACTACACTTCTGTAACTTTATCAATTCCCATTTGCATCGGGCTGTTGCTTGCTATGGAAACATGGTCTAATTTACATGTAAATAGCTTCTCCCTGGTTCTTCCTTTGTATCACACCTGTTAATCACAGCAGAGCACCGAGTGCTGCCTCTGCGAGAGGAGTCAGAGCTGAGCGCCGCAGTTTAACCTTGTGTTCCCTCCCCGGTGAGGCCTCGCTGTTCAGAGCCTGATGAGACGTGGAGCAGGGAAATTATACACAAGGTTTCAGCACTTGCATTGTCCCCGGGGCACGGCTGGAACCACGGCGCCGAGCTCTCCTCCCATTATGCCAAGCTGAATGCCTCCCTTTCTCAAGGCCGTGGAAGTGGGATCACCACTGTTTGCTGTTCCTGCAGACAAGATGGAGATTTTAATTTGCTTTACCTGGAAATGAAAAGGCAGATCAACTGGCAGGAGTGGAGGAGCAGCCATTCCCTTGTTCTGCTCATACCCTGGTGGGCTTTCCAAGGCAAACCTTGCAAAATTAATGAGCCAAAAATCTTGTGGAAAAGATTGCAAATGATTAGTACATGAATTTCAATGGCAGAAGTTACACAAACTCTTGAGAATGCAGCTTGCTTTGGTCTGTCTCACCACAGATTCACAACATGCAATGTCCCTCCAGCCCCTGTGGTTTTCTCTTGTGAAATCCCTGTGCTGGCTGGAGAACTGTGCTGAAATTTGCCCAACTCTGTGTGTTTGTTGCCTTAAGTTGCAGCAATGGCACTGTGGCATCGGAAGGAAGGGCCATCATACACTCCTGGTGAATTATCTGAAATGAGTGCCAGGGATGGCCTTGAAAGGAGCAGAGGCCATGGCTGACTCCACAGGCAAAACTAATCCTTCTTGTGTGCCAGGAAGTCATCACTTTTCATCTTTGGAGCAAATGCCTTTCCTGTCCTGCTGCAGACACGCCAGTCTGTGTTTTTATGGAGTTTTGGGGTTTTTTCCTTGAAGTTAAGTGTTGGTAGGTCTTGTGTTACCTGTGGGTGAGTCTGGCCTCATTTCCAGGTGCAGCCATTCCCAGGAGTGGTTATCCTGACAAAATCCCTGAGCTGTCAGCAAGGCAGGGGGATGTTGCTGGGAAAGGTGGTTCAGCAGGAGGTTGTAGGGCGCAGTAGGATGCTGCAGCTTTGCTGCCTTAGTTATTAAAAGTGATGACTTTTGGGAAATAACGACGGTGTTTTGGCGGCCGCGCTCCTGCGCTTTCACACCCAGACCCCTGGGAGAGCCTGGCCTGGGTTTTCTGTCAGCAGCCCCCAACCCACGGGGGTTTGCTGGGCTTGTGAAGGCTCCTGGTCTCCCTTCCCTGCTGATCCAAGGGGAAAGGCGCTGTGTCCTTTTACCATTCCTTGCAGCACCCAGCCCTTTCTTTGAGGGCTTAAACGCGGCGGGCGGGAGGCAGGGGGAGAGGGTCTCTGAGAATTAGTGTGGAGAAAGATGATGACTATTTTAAGGCCTGAGCTGAGGGGGTGGAAAAAGGCAGAGCTTATGCCTGTGCTGCTTCAGCTGCATTGAGGGGGACTTAGCACAGATGGATTGTGCATTACAAAATGTAACACATAATTCAAGCTGTCAGCTTAATCAGACTGTTTCCAGGAAGCAACCTGTAAAAGAGAAGGACCTCTTGTTTGCTGACCTCTGATCCGTAGCCTGCTGCAGATTGTCATACATTTTGTTTTTCTTTATGTTGGTGTCCCTTCCTTCCCCTTCCCTTTTTATTATTGTATCCCTCTCGAGTGGCACCCTGGAAGGACCACCCAGCGGGAGGAAAACAATGGGAAACGAGCCGGCCGCTGGAATACAGGGTTTGTAAGGCTGGGGGAAAAGAGAAAGCACTGTTTAACTGCCTATGTGATCTCCCTGGCATTGTTTTGCTTATTAAATGTCTAGGAAACTCGACTAAAGGCACAGCAGCTCCCACTTAATTGTTCACTGTTGCCCAACACTGGGATGGAAGGCACAACTTTGGGGACAGCTCAGCACGAGTGTGGAAATGCCGCGAGTTTTTGTGCACAGAGCTTCTCCCTGGAGGCCATGTAAGCCCGGGTTAACTGTGGAAACATGTCAGCTTCTGCGTGTGAGGAAAAGAAAGAAAACCCTCTTTTTTTCCCCAGCTGGGGTGTTCGTGGCTGGTGGAGACCTGGGCTGGGAGCCCCACAAAGCAGCAGCCGGGGACCTGAATAGCCATTTACACCTCTGTCCCGGGATTAGCCCGCGGCATTGTTTCAGTGGTTAAGTCCTCATTTGCATCATTATAGAGGTGCAGCCTGATCAAAACCCCTCTGGGGTCCCAGGGCTGTCCCCATACCTGTAGGTGGTCACCAGATTTGTTTCGATTGTGGAGGTGAAGGAATTAAAGTGCTGGGCACCGGGGTAATTTCCATGCAGCGGCTCAGCCCGGGCTGATTTTTGGATGGTTTGTTTGCTCATGTGCTTTTATTTCTCCCTTCCGACAGAGCTCAGAAACGTGGGTTTTGCTGTTTGCTTTGGAAGGCTCAAACGAGGGTGTTTGTTTTCCCAAGGGGTGCGATGGGAATGCATTTGGGAGACCTGTGGCTCCCAGCGGTGTGTGTCCCTCCGCAGGCCCGGCGGGACGCTGGCAGAGCTCTCCTGGGCCCTGCAGGTGATCGAGCAGCGGGTGCAGAGCACGAGCCCCCGGCACCGGGCACTCTACCGCGGCGAGCCCACCGCGACGGCGGGGACAGCAGAGCTGCCCAGGTGAGTGAGGGCTCTGCAGGAGCCCGGCTGACAAATGGCCCATGCCAGAAAAATAGGGAGAGGGGACAGGGAGTCACCAGAACTCAGCTATTGCCAAACCAGGGGCAGAGAGCCCTCACTGTCCCTTCTTAGCCCCCAGGCCCTTAGCTACAAGCACTGGGAGTTATTGGTAGCTTTATTTACAATTGTACACAGCCTCCATAATCTGGGATTCTTTTAGGCACTTGATGATTGGAGGATTCCTTGGGAATTAGGAAGAGGGGCTTCAAACAGACCAGCCCACCCCAGCCTGCCACTGGAGGGGGTTTGAGAGGTGGCTCCACCGAGGGGACGTGCACAACCTCCCTCTCCCCGGGAGGCTGCACGTGGCACGTTCCAGGTGCTGTGCCACATCTGGCACGGGGCACTGTGGGTGTTTGTCCCTCTGGCCGTCCCCCCGCGCTGCCTGCAGAGGCTGGCTGGGGCGGGCTGTGCTCACGGCTCGTCCCGTGCTTCATCTTGCAGTGCTGGTGGCAGGGCCGGCGGGCTCGCACGGGGCGCCCTGGAGGCGAGTGAAGCCGTGGTGCTGCGCCAGCTCCGGGCCGTGTCCCTGCGCACACGGAGCGGGAGCTTCCCGCCGGAGAACCCCCGCGGGGCTGCGGCCGGAGCGGGCCACGAGGATATAGCCAGGTATGGGACACGCGGAACTCAGGGGGTGAGGAACATCCTTTGCTCTGCTCCGCAGATCCCTGCTGCCCCTCTGGTGCCGGGGGGGGATCCTGGTGTGCCTCGTGGCACTGGGAATGAGAGCGTTTGGAAGTTCATGTATTTCCCTTGCGTCCCCCGAGGGTGACTCCTGCTCTGCAGGGCAGCCCCAGCTCGTCCAGTCCTCAGCATCTCCCACCCCAGGCCCCTCTGGCAGGCAGGAATTGCAGTAGCTCCAGACATCTCTCAGCCAGTCATTCCCGGGATTGCAATGCGAGTCTTGGGCACGCAAGGAGGGGAAATGAATTTTGAGAAGGAAATTATTCTGTGTGAGACAGAAGATGCACGAGGCCTTCAAAAAAACCCAAAGTGCAGTTATTCAAAATGTTGGTTTTTTTCCTGTGCATATGCCACAAGGACAAGTGAGAATTGCTTTTTTTTTTTTTTTCGGTCTCTTTAACACGGGAATGAAAACAATTTCCATTCTGTCTCGCTTAGCTTCTGTCTAGACCTCCCTCCCCGCTGCAGTGCTCAAGTGCTGGCAGGATCGGGGCACTTGTGAGCACTGAAGAAGGGGCTCTGTGCCGGTGCTGCCTCTCCTGCAAGGCTGATATGCCTGCGAGCACTAATATCTCCTCGTGTCTTCTGAATGGTTTCTTAGGGACAAACACTTGTGGAGTTAATTGGAATTCACTCCTCTGAAACTTCACTGGAGCAACTGGAAAAACAAACATCTTTGGCAAACAAAAGGATTGCAGGATTGAGATTTTTCTACGTTAAAAGACGCTTTTGTTTTTTTCTTCCTTTTCCCTTTTTATTCTTTCTGAGCAGAAGACAAGGCTGGGGCACTGGGTGAGTGAGCAAGGGCCCAGGGCAGAGTCTAGGGATGTAGGAACGGTGTCTTTGGGTCCCGAGCCTCAGGACAGGGACAGGCATGATGATGATGATGATGATGGTCATCCCTGCCCACCTTCCCCACATTTGCAGAAGTCACAAGCAACTTCTTACATTTTCCACGTGTGGGAATTGAGGCCCAAAGGGGTGTGACGGCTTTTCCCAGCACTGTTGAGCCTCACGTGGGCGGGCCGTGCCACTGAGGGTTCTGGGTCTGTTCCTTTGGGACACGGAGATGCTGCGGATGGCAGCTCGCTTGAGCCACCACGCCCTGTTCCTGAAGCAGTGCCAGGTTCAGCTCCCAGAGGAGGTGGCTGAGATGTTTGAGAAGCTGCTGGCTCCGGGCGAGGAGAAGGAGCAGGATGGCCAGGTGGGCACGTGGGTAGATCCGGGACACTGGAGACCCCTCTTGGCTGTGCCCTGGCAGGGTGTGGCCTTTGGGGAAGGGTGAGCAGTCTGGGCCTCATCAGCCCTGGGCTCTCAGGGCAGATACGTCCAGTGCTTCCCCAGGAGGGTCCATTTTCCATCCTCACACAGGTCAGACACTGGAACAAGCTCACCTCTTTGCTCTGGTGCAAACCATCATGAGGTTTCTGTCTCTGTCTCTGACTTTTTATAATTAATGATGTATTTTAATTTATCCTGTTTTAAGCAGAGTGAGGTTTGGTACTGAACATGCAGACACTTACAAATGGTGACACGCTCATGCTTTTTCTAAGTTAGTGCAAAAGGTTATGGCCAGCTACTGAAATAAATAAATGAAATTGGCATTCCATAGGCTGCGAGTGCCTCCGCCTCCTACTGTGCTGTTAAACAACTGTTTTACTAAACAGTGAGAGAGTTAGGGCACGACATCAAGTAGGTTTTTTTAAAGACTCAAGTCCATATTTTTTTTCCCAAAACAAGCCCCAGAGGAAAACCTGGAAGTAAGGTAATTTAACATCCAGCAGAAACACCTTGGAAACAGATTACACCGGGGAGCACAGATTAGCCTAAATGTGTGTTGGAAAAGGCTGGAGGTGGAGGATAATGGGGCTGCGGCTGTTGTGTTTTTAATGCTGCAGGCTCTGCCGGTGCTGAGAGAGGCCCTTCCAGAAGGGTTTGGGGATAGGTCACCTGTCCAGAGTGACGAATCATCTCAGAGCTTGCCCTCGATCCCGACCGACGGCGAGGAGGGAAAGCAGCTGGAACACGCTGCCCGGATCCCTGGCGAGGGAGAAGCAGGTAAGGGCTTTTCCAGGTCTGGCTGCCACTCCACATTCCTGCTCTGGATGTAGGTGTGTTCTACCCGAATCCCAGTGCTGCGGCCACTGGCAAATCAGTGTACATTTGTAATGAATTTGGGGGATTTCCCAGGATATCTTGGTATCACTGGCCATTGTGGTTACTCCCCAGGATAAGTGATGTCTGTGGTGGGGGAATTTTCTGCAGGAGTGGAAAGGCCATGCCCTGTGGCCACTATAAAATGGCTCTGTGGGCGTGCTCGTGTCTACAGAACATCTCCCTTTCAGGAACTGGGGGATGTATTTGCTGCCCTTTGTTACAAAGCCAGACTGCAGAAGGAATTGCCAAAATGAAGGGGTTTGTGCTGGGGAAGATGTGCGGGGCCACTTCCCAGCTCAGGAGATGCCGATGTGTGGGAGAGCCCAGTTCATTCCTTTAGAGAAGGAGGGAATACGTGTGTGGGAGAGCCCAGTTCATTCCTTTAGAGAAGGAGGGAATACGTGTGTGGGAGAGCCCAGTTCATTCCTTTAGAGAAGGAGGGAATACGTGTGTGGGAGAGCCCAGTTCATTCCTTTAGAGAAGGAGGGAATACGTCAGTCTGGTGGCAGCAGCCCCCTCTGCTCCTGCAGCATCCCCTCCAGCCAGGTCTGGCAGTGACAGCAATTAGGCTGCCCTGCTCCTTGCACAGCAAATGCAAACAGGCTGCTGCAGGCTCCCAGCCCACAGACTTTTATCTGCAGAGGGCACACACACTTTGATTTCAGCTGACTTCCACAGTGGCTGCTGCCGGACATTGCTGTGGGTTGTTTGCCTCCCAAATCCCATGGGGTCTTGCATTCCCTAAGGCATTTGGTTGGCTTGTCCTTCTCTGAGGAAGCTACAGAGAGGCAGGGTGGCCGTGGCACAAGGCGAGTTCCCAGTGGGCGCCGCTTTTAAGAGCAGTAATGGATAGTTTAGATCAATAAACAAGAGATAACAAAAGTGGGAAATTAAAGGGAGTAGGGCTTGAAAGCAAACAAACCAGCCTGATCACTGCTGCTTTGAAATGGTTTCATTATGGCGTGTTCACATCCACGAGGCACAAGCTGGTGCGAAGATGAGAGCCAGGAAGAAAGTGTGGTGGGAAAGATTCCTATTACAGGTAAAAGGGGTGGCTGCATATTAACCTCGAGCCCAGCACTGGACTTGATGAGATAATCAACACACGGCTCTTCAGTGCCGCGGGGGGACTTCACAGGGAGGGGGTGCAGCCGCTGCACACTGAGCACAAAGATTAAACGTCAGATCAGACAGTCCCCGCTCACGTTGGCATAAACAAAGATGGAGAACAGCAGCCTCTTTAATGCCTTGTAATCATGTCCCACATCTACACCGTGTGGGTGTCCTCTCCTCGAGCCCTTCGGGGCCCGGTGCTGCTGGTACGGGGGTCAGTCTCCGTGGGGAAGAGCCAGTAATTATATGGCAAGCTACAGATGTTCCTGGTTTGATTCTTCCCGTGAGTAATCGACTGTAGATCATTAGAATAAGTGTGGGACAGATCTCTTCTGGGCAGGAGCTGTGCCTGTGCCAGCCAGCTCTGCCTCCTGTGCTCCCTCCAGCCAATGCCATCACTGAGACCCTGTTTTCCCAAGGAGAATTTTGGCTCCTGGGTTTGGATCTCAGAAGCTGCCTGTGGGTTTGGTTTGCTTCTCCCTGCCCTGAATTTTACGACTTGCCAGTCCTGCTTTTAGGACCCCGTGGGGCTGTTTGATGTCAGTGAGCCACGAGCCAAGCCCCAGTGGGGATCTGCCTTCCCAGCCTCTCCACAGGCATGCAAACACGAATGCTTCCTGTGTGTCAAACTGCCAAGAAGCTCCTCAGCCAGACCCAGTCTCTCCAGTTTAAACCATCCCTTCCCAGGAGCTGTCTCTGCTGTTCCTCTGCAGTGTCTGCAGCAGGAGTGAGGCTTCTCACACCTCACTTGAAAGCCGAGTTGCTCCTGTCAGACGCGATTCATCTTCAGCCCGTGATCTTCTCCGGGCTCCTTGTTCTGCTCCCGCTCCTCTCCCTGCCAGCCGACTGCTCTTGCCTTTTTATCATCATCATTTGCTGTGGCCCCAGGCTCTGGAATCGTTCTGGGCCTAAAAGAGAAGCCACATCTCTGCGTGTTGGCTTTTGGGCTCAAACAGCTCTTTTGAGGGTTTTAGATGAACTGCTGTTTGATGTCCATCCACACATGATTATTTTGCTGTATGGCTTTTTCTGAGCTTAAGGGGTACAAATTTGGGGTTGGTTTTTTTTTTTTGTCAGTATTTGCTGCATTCCTGAAGTGTTGGTTTGAAACACCGGGAGCCTTTTGGGCCTTTGGGATTTGATGGACTTCACTGTGAGAGCTGTGTGGCTGCACTTCTGAGCAGTCTTTAGGATGGCACTTCGGGAATGCCTCTGCACTTCTGGTTCATTAAAAAAGAACCAAAATATTTATCTACTGTTCTGTAACTATTCCAGAAGTATTTGTGTGGGTTCTCTAATGCCCTGCCTGGAGCTCGTGGATAATTGGCTTTAAAGGGATCATACCTGGTGCACGCCTCACCCAGAGAGGAGCTGGCTGATAACAGCAATCTCCTGTGATCCCAGGTTATGTGAGGATACAGGAGGATATCTGGGCTCATTCTCATCTCCTCCAAGGATGCTTTGTTTTTTATCGGGGAAGACACGTAAAAGAAATTGTTCAGCTCTCTGGCTGTTCCTGAGGTAGGCGAATAATGTGAGATTAAAAAGGATAAAACCCATTCTTTCTTGTTTTGCTGGATGACTGTTTAAGAGTCTCATTTATGAGTAGGAAATTGCTGATTTTATTGAAGGGGCAGGTTTGTTAAATCTTTAACAAAACCAGATTCTCTCTCTCTCCCCTTCACTTATGTCTTTGATTTGAACAGACTTTGTTAAGGCTGTAGAGGATTTGAATAAAAATGGCATAACTGCTCCACTTGTCGCTTTACAACAGCTGGAATGTCCAGGTACTCTCCAGGTATAAATCTCCAGTGTAGGAATAAGGAGGAAAAGCCCTCTTCAGAAGGAAAAATTAGTCCTTCCTGATATATCATAGGGGAACATGAAAGAGCACAAGCCCGATCTGCTTCCCTTTTCAGGTCACCTTTAACGAGCCAGGAGTGCCACCGCTGTTCGCAGTGAGGTCCTCCTCGGAGCTGGGGCTCAAAGGTGCCGAGGCTGTGCCTGGAGTGCCCTGACAGAGGCATTACGGAGCTCACCCAGGTTCTTGCTGTCTGGCGTCAGCCGCCTGCCACGGCCGTGCCAGAGGAAGCTCCTCTGTGCGCCACGGGCGGGACAGCGGCAGGGTGCACGCGGAATCCGCCTGGATGACCTCCTCCAGGAGGTCAGGAGGGACTCCCATGTTCCTAAAGGCCTCAGCATCTTCCCAGAGTTGTGAATTCTCCGGAAGTGCCTGAGGCCGAGCGGCGTTTGTGCTTCTGCAGTCCAGGTGCAGAGGGGACTGGGAGTCTGTGCAGCCAGTTAGGAAGTGGAGGGTCCAGGGTGGGCAGAAATACTAAATTGTCCTGGGCTGGGACACTGGTGACAGCAGGGCTTGGTCCTGGTTTCCGTGCTATAGATAAAAACACGTATAATACATACAGAATATATATTTAATATATACATGCAAAGCAGCCTTTTAAAGTGGGATTTGTGCTTGAGCATCGTGTGCTTTGGAAATGAATACAAAGATGAGCAATTGTCCAACTCCAGTGAATGAATCCATTTACCTCTTCTTTTTTTCTTTTTAGTCGATCTTTACAGAATGGGAATGAGATCCACAGAGCAGGGGGAAAGGGAAGAAAAGGAAGTGTGGATAAAAGGTTTTGAAATAGTTGGGTGATTGGCTGTTTAAGTCATAAAAATCTGAAGATGTGTTTAATTCAATTTTTATTTAATTTATTGTTGTTTAATTATTTGCCTAATTCAAATGAATGGTTGAAAACACTGCGGTATCAAGTGATATTGAGAGAACTGTAACATTCCACAATAATCTACATTTAAGGGGAAGGAGAACAAAAATAACCTTTCTGATTAAAGTAAATGGGAACTTGGAGATCAAAAAAAAAAAACAGGAGTAAAGAGACTCAATAAATCCTTTAAGCTTTGCTTAGAGCTGCCATGGTGCAAAACAGCTCTGAAGAGAAGCTCCACATTTGCTCCTTTTTCTAAAATGAGGTAAAAGGTGCAAAACTTTCCCAGTCTGGAGGAAATCACCATCAGGCCTTGATTGCTGGGGAGGGAATGTTGTTCCCATGGTTTTAACTGCTTTCCCCTTCATCCCGAGCGGAGGATGCTCCGCTCAAACCGTGCCCCTGGCTGTTCCCGGCACCTCTGAGGAAACCGGAGTGAGTGGCTGTGGGTGCAGCCACTGGCACTGGAAGGTTTACAGCTCCTGTTTTTCCTGCACAGGTCAGGATCGTGGCAGTAACAGTTCCAAAGCAAGTGACAGCTGGGAGACGCATTCGGAAAGCAGCTCTGTGTCGGATGGAAGAGCTCCTCCCTTCTCCAGGTAAAGCTGTGACTTCGGAAGTGCTTCCGCAGCGTGAGAAACCCGGAGAGGAAAGGACTGAGGCTCCCAGGATTCATTTCTTCACCTGAGCCAGGGTTAGAGTTGGTGTGGATGTGATGAACACTCAGGTGTGGGGCACCCCAGGGAATGGCTGTGCCGAAGCCAGGCGCGTGTGGCGGCTGCCCTTGCCTCGTCCCGGTGAAGCACGGCCGAGCGCATCCAGCTGCTCCCAGTGTCGGCTGGGGCTGGACGGGGAGGGAGCAGGAGGGGGAGAACAGCCAGGGAACAAGGTCTGTGAGGAGAAGGGAGGCGGTGGCTCTGCTCTGCTGCGAGGTGTGAGCCCGGTGTGACTGACAGCGCCTGTGATGGGGCACACGTGCCAGCGGCTGTCTGTAAGGTGCCTTCCTCACTAGACAGGAGGTGCGTTCACCGCGGGTGCAGCCTGTGCTGCTGCACGGGAAAGCAGAACGACAGGTTGGACCGTGTGTTTCAGCCCCAGCCGTTGCCTTTGGGTCCCTGAGCATGCTGATGGGTGCTCCTCGTGTCCCTGGTACGGGACAGGGATCAGATCAGTGCTCTGGAAGCAGCAGAAAACAGGGATAACGCAGCCAGCTCATGGGACACTGGCCAGGCTCTCAGTCCTCTCTGTGCCTGTTAGAGCAGCCCAGCACGGGCGTGCTGCTGCCGCCACTCCAGCCGGAAAACCTCCGGCACCAGCCCTGGGGAAGAGACTGCAGAGCCTTGGAGAGGTCATGAGCTCCTCCTGTGTCCATGACGTGGGTCTTCCTGCTGGTTTTTTGGCTACTGTGGGTGAGGCCAGTTCCGATCTGCAGTTGGTGCTAGAATCACAGCACTTCTACCATTCAAGCACAGTAAATAAATACAAGCTGTAACCCAACATCAGGGACTGGCGTTCCTGCTTTTGTGTGGGATTAATTCTTACCATCTTAAGTTCAATTTTTTTTTTTCTCTTTTTATATTTTCTGGAACTGTGAGAATGATGAGCCAAGTCATCCTACTTTGTGCTATGAAATGCAAGGATGTTCTTACAGATGAGTTTTTGAAACATTAAATTTTAGCCTTTCCCTGAAGCCTGGGACAGCAGGAAGAGCAGGATTGGGCCCTAAGAACTTGCTGACAGGATCACTGCAGCTGAATAAAATGTGTCATTTAAAATTGAACTATTTTTCGTTTAAAATAAAAATTCTTCAAGCTAAACCCTTGTGCTGCACTGCTGGCTCATTGTGCCTGCAGCCACTTCTGCCTTGGTCAGATGCTGGATGTTATGTTTTGCTTTTTTGTTCCTCCCCAAATTCCAATTTGTAATAGATTTCAAATAATTCCCTCTGGCCTCTAATTCCAGGCCTTTCAGCAGCAGCACCCTTCGTGCAGCCATCGGTGCCGATGCCCCTTTAAAACAATATAATGAATCTCTTGCACTGGCTTGGAGTCAGCTTTTCCAAACACCTCGCACCCAGCGCAGCCTTCCCAGGGCAGGGTTTGGGAGCAGCCCTGGCCTGTGGAGGGCCGGCCCTGCGGGCCCAGGGCGGGAGGAGGAGGAGGGAGAGGTGTTGGCAGCCGGGCCGTGCCGCGGTTCTCGGCGGCCGGCGCCGCAGCTCCGCTCCCGGCAGCCACTCCTCGGGCTTTATTGCCTTCACAAGTGGTCTCAAACCCACTACTTGAGAATAAACATCCCTGCGAGCTCGGCCGTGGCACTTTATAAATTCTCCTTTGCCGCGTTTTGTCACTGAGCTGATGAGTGACCCCGGCGCAGACCCCGCCGGACCGGGATAAAAACCGTGGCTCCTCTGATGTCCCCCAGACAATAATTATCATGTGCCAGTTAAGCCCAAACTACAGCTGAGGGATTTTACTTTAAAGCGGAGGCTCGGGCGCAAAAATGCATTTATAGCTCTTTGTCTGGCACCTCATTATGTGTGGGCCTGATTCATTAAGTAATTGGTTTGCAGTTGTTTACATGAGTATTAAGGCTTTCTATTCAGCAGCCTTTGAGATACACATTGTGCAAATGTTGCATGTTATGAATGCGGAATGAGGGGCCGGGGCCCGGCCCTATTGGCTAAACACTGCGCGCTGTTGAAAAGCAAGAGAAAGAGATTGGGTGCTGCTTTGCATAGCAATGACTTTCTTAATAAGCTTTACAGATTGATACACACAAGCTATAAAAGATGCAAAGAGATACTCTTAGCACATTTATCCATGCTCGTTTCACTATTATGGGCCTGGAGAAGGGAAGAATTGAGGGCTTTCATACTCGGGTTTTCAGTGCGTGTCTTCAGTGCATGAGACTTAATAGAATCCGATGTTTATTGTATTATAAATCATGGGGAAGTAGGCAGATCTGCAACAGTTTATTATTAAAGATTCTTTCAATGTAAATCTTTTTCTGCCATTGTATTTCCTACAGCAAAATCATTTTGTGGTTGAGTGGGGATGAAAGGCATAATGTACGACGGAGTGAGTCTTAATAGGAAGCTGCTCTCCGAGTAAAGACCACTTGTTCCCTTTTGTTCGGCGGTGCATGCCAGAGCTTCCTCTTCTCCCACAAATGCCGCCCGCTCTGCCTCCAGCGAGAAAACCGCTTTCCCCGGCTCCCTCACTTTGCCAGGGGAATATTTCCACGTGCGGAGATGCACCTGTGCCTGGCAGAGTCGGTGTGCTGCGGCAGGAGAGAGGGCACTAAACCGTGCGGTCCTTGGGGGAGACGGCATCAGGAGTCAGGGCCGAGGCTGGCGGCCAGCGCAGGCGGGCGGGCAGCGATGTGTGTGGCATTCCGGGGGGCTGTAGCGATGGATGCGGCCAGTGGAGGTCACTCGCTTTCTGGGAATTCCCAATTTTAGTTTCCTTTGACTTGTTTGCGCTGTCTCGTTTCGAAATAATCTGGAGAGTAAAGGTGCGTTATCAGCTGAGAACCAAAATGTGGATTTGTCAGGACACCGACACGGTGTAAAGTATTTTAAACTTTCATGAGTCTGCTGGAAGGACTCGGGGGGTCTCTGCAGGCTGGTTTGGAGCCGAGAGCTGCGTTACCCAGCACAGCTGTAGTGACATGCAAATAGAAGTTGGCAGTCAGATTCATCTCTTAATCATTGCCGGGCCAGTGTTTCACACAGCCCCCTGGCTTTGGCCATCGGGGGGCACTCGGGCTCTGCGCATCCCCTGCTCCCCCTTCCCAAACCAGTCCAGACGTGGAAAACCGCTGCTCTCTGGGGAGAGATCCCAGAGCTTTGGGGCTGGGAGTGCTCAGGAGACGCACAAATGCATTTCTCCTGGAAATCCAGGGAAAGTGGCATCACGTGGATCTGGATTCTTGGGAAGTGCACCCAAAAACCAGCCGGGATCCACCTGTTTTATCCCCCTGATGTACTCTCAGTTGTCAAATGGCTTCTGTCAGAAGCCGACTAAACATTCCAGGACAAGTTTCTGCAGTTCCAGCTGTTCCTGTGAGCTCTGTTTCCCTTCCCTGGACACCCAGCTGTTGCAGAAACAGCGATGCTGCGGTGGTGATGCCCTGCCAGGTTTGTGGGGAGAGGCACCAGCATCTGCCGGCCGAGCACAGAGGGAACAGTGGATTTTTTGGCAGTGCCCCTGCTCTCCTGCACGGCTTCCTCGCAGCGCTGTGATGCCTCTTTGTGTCAGTGGGGGTTTTTTCTTCAGTGTGGTGAATCTAAACAGAGACCGGTCTTAGACACAGCTCGATAGAAATCTTTGTATCCTAAAACAAGGGCCATCCTCCTTGCAGTGTAGTTACTGAAATTCAGTATTATTACTCCAACTCTGGCGCGATGAATGGACTTTTGAGTTTGTACTGCCTGGGCAGCAGTGTGTGGTATATGTACTGTATATACTTGGCTTTCCAGGGTGGGGAAATCCCCTGGCATTTAGGGTTTCCTAAATTTTTTAGGTATCCTCTTCACTTGACACTAAAACATAGAAGTTCAACAGGTGCTTTAGCAAAAAGACACTCAGGCCAAAGTAAACATTTTCTGCTGTTTTCCAGTGAGCCCTCCTGATGTCCTCGCATTTTCCTCTTAATTTTCTTTATAGAGGCAAAGATATTTTCTTGGAGCTTCTTCATTTCTTAGTGTTGCAGCATCTTCAATACAAAAAGCCAGTTTCATCAGAGAAATGGAGAGATTAAAAGGCCCTTTGAAGTGAAACTGGTTTGGGTGTTTTCTTTGTTAGAGCCTGGGTTCAGTTTGGAATTATTTTAGGGAAGAAGCGGGTGTGTAACTGGATAGGGGAGGGTCACGCCGGGGATTAGTGGAGGCAGGGACAGGCCCTGCTCCATTTACACCCCGCGACTCTCGGCGGAGGTCCCTGTGCTCTTTGTGCTCCGGCCGCCGCTCCGCGCCTGGGGCTGGGAGTGCTCAGTGCAGCTCTTGTGCACCTCGCCAGCTCTGCCCAACGCTTCAGACCTGATCCCAGCATTTATTCCCTGCCACCATGCTGTCCGCAGCATTTTCCAGGCTTGCTTTGGGGGAGCTGCTGTTCCCCATCTGGCCTTTCTGATGTCCTCGCTGCATTTTCCGTACCTCCCTGGCATTTCCCTGTGCCGACAGCTTTCCAGCCCAGCCTTTGGTGACGCCCTGTTCCCCATCTCCCGCTCTGGGCAAGGCTGTGTCACGCCACTGCCCGGCTCCTGCACACACCACCACAGATCTGGGCTCTGGGGAGTGAACGCCATTCCACACGTGGTGGATTAGCCCTGGGAAGATGGACCCCAGGGAATGGATGGTGTTTGGTAGAACACAAACCTCTGTCTCCCCCCTCTCCTGCCAGCTTTGACCTTTCTCTTCATGGGAAGCCGGGGTGGCCGTGGTGGTTCTCCGTGAGACACGGGCCTTCAGCCAGCCCCGGCGGACCAAGCCCTGGAGACTGGGCAGCCCTCCCTGGTGGTCCTCGGCTCGGTGTCAGCTCTGGGCCCAGGCACTGACCCGCTGCTCTTTGTTCTGGGACTGAGCCACGGAGAGCAGGGCGACAAGAAGTCCCTGCTGGGGACCTCCTGGCACGGCTGAACAACAGAACCCCCACGCTCCCTTCCCGGCACGGCCGGAGGGGAAGCGGTGGCTGCTGCCGCCTCATCGCCTCCTCAGCTCCCTGGAGCTGCACTGGCTCCTGTTCCAGCTGCCACGGGAAGCTCCTCGCCAGCTGTAGCTCAGCAGCAAGTGTTTCCTGCTCCACGTCCACGGGAAAACGGCACAGCCCCTTGGGCACATTTTGATGGGCTGAGCCTGGGGTGCGTGGAACACCTCCTGGGAAATGCTGAGGGGTGGGAGATCTCGCCAAAGGGAGCAGGAGCTCGGGGTGTTGAGCATATTGCAGGATCAGCCCAGAGGCTCTGCCCTCAAATACTCGCTGGGTATCCTGTCAGGTGAACGTCTTTGAAGGAGAAGTCAGAGCCTAAGGCAGTTTGGGGTTTTGCTTGGAATAAAAGGGACAGGCAGTGGGATGGCGCACTAAAGGCAGGTTGGAGAAATGTTTGAAACCCACCATTTTTTATTTTTTTTTACCAAATAAGTTAATCATTAGTTACATCACTGTTAGTTCTCGTGCTGTCACTTGGTACTGGCACTTACGCCTTGGTTTGGCATCTTGGTGGAACCTGGGCTGTGTTTAATATTCTGGGAATTTCTGTCTGTAAAGAGGGAGCCAGTGTGCTAATGGCATTGGCAGCCTGAGAAGGGAGAACGGGATTTAAACAGTGTGAGCTTTCTCTGGGCTAAAAGGAAAAGAGGCTGCACCACTGGTAGCTGCAATGGATGAAACTTCCCCCTGCTTTACATGTGGCTTTCCAGCTGCAACCCCAGATTCTGACTGAATACTGGAGAGTAACACAAGCAAGGAATCATCCCTGCTTTTTTTTGTCTCCTTCACAAATGCCTCCGCAGCAGTGGACTGTTTGTGACTCCCCACTTTCAGCACTTCTGTATGGGCCGCCACGTTTTTAAATGAAATGCAGCAAATCACAGGACGTTTTAGAGAGTCCTGTTGTGACCGTGGCCACAGCTTCAAACTGCACCTTGACACTGGCTTACACTTCACTGTTTGGCCCAGTGATATCCCAGATATCTCCTATTTGATCTTCCTTATTAAAATCAGCTGAAGCTTTATTTTCAGAGCGTCTTGCAGGACTGTTCTGTAACAGTTAATTCTCCCCTGTTGTTGCCCCCGTGTGATTATTCCCCAGCCCCAACACAATGCATGCGCCGCACACAAAAGATCAAAATGATTCCAGCTTGTTTGAGAGATTCAAAAGGGCCTGTGATGCTCCAGACACAAGAGCAGCCATTTAGCAGAGCAGGCTCGGGCTGCACACACATCAAGGTAGATCAAAGGCAGCGGAGATTGCACATTTCCATGGGGCCGGGGGACAGCGCCGGGGTCCAGAGGAGCGCGCAGGGAGGAAGTGCAGGGAGCGTCACTGAGGGTGATTTATTTTTGTGGGGATTTTGTCTTTACGTACTTTGCGTGCTCTGAAAGGCTGCAAAGGCTCCTTTGTACCTTAATTCAGTGTTGGTGTAAACCAGTGCCGTTACCAGGGAATGGCTCCAGGAACAGCTGGACCAGTGTCCCTGCTGCACAGAATTTCTCCACCTTTCAGGTGAAGAAACCCTTGATTAAACAGTTACTTGAAAAAAAACCAAAAGTAGTTACCGAAATTATTGATTTGTTTCTTGTTTTAGAACCATCTGACAGTAATTTTTTAAAATTCCCTTTTGTTCTTTTAACTGGAGACGTTGTGCTGATTATTTGAAATCTTTTGCAGGACTGAATCGCGGAAGGAAACGGTAACTGCCATAAAATCCAAAGGTAAGACACAAATGTTGCACCGTTGAAAATTAGTGTCTTTCTAGTTTAATCTGTACTGTAGAAACCCTCTCAGAACAACATTGTGGTCTGTATGAAGTGTGGCGAAGGGAAAGCATGGAATTTCCCTATGTCAACGTGTGAGGCAGTGGGGAGCTGAGGAGGACAGAGTCCAGGGCAGAGGGGAGGTGTCTGTGGGGTGGGTGGTGTGGAACAAGTCGGGATCTTTGCAGGGTTTAATCAAACGCCACTGAACAGCAGGTGGAGGGAACCTGGAGAAGGAGAAACCTGAGGTTTCCTTGGTCTTCCCTGGGACACGGGGGCTGCAGCAGGACGTGGGTGCAGCTGGATGGTTTTGTCTGTGGCCAGGCTGGTTTTGTTCTGGATTGGTGTCTGGGCCCTGTGTGGTTTTGCTCCCCATCCCAGTTTTCCTGTTACCCACCGCAAGGCAGCCCTGGGAGCCAGAGGCTCTTTGCCAGGAGCCCCGCTCCGGGTGCTTGGCAGTGTGGAACGGCTCAGTGTTAGAGGTGTCCATGGAACTGAGGTAAGGATGCCATCAAGGACGGCTGCTTTGGTGCCACTTGAAAGGCTCCCGCATCCCAGTTCCTTTCCCGGAGCCGTTCGGCGTGGAGCGAGCGCGGGGCTTGCTCTGATGTTGCTGGCGGAGCGCAGCCCTGCGGCCCAGGGGGCCGGGGATGGAGGATGAAAGGTGCAGCTGCTGCATTTGTAGATAAGGTGTTTGTGGAGCTGCCGCCGTCAGAGGCACCGAAGGCGTGCAGCAGTGCCGCCAACACGAGCTGCGGTGTCTGTGTGAGCGTGACAGCCCGCCTCCTCCCTGTCCCTGTCCCTGTCCCTGTCCCAGCCCTGCCTTTGGACAGCCAGCAGCCTCTGGAATGGGTGGGAACAGAGAGCACAGCTCTGTCAGCCACTGCAGCCTTGGCTTCATGTGCCATGCTTCCTGCTCTGTTTTATCCGTGGGTCAAATGAATTCACATCTCGAGAAACCTCTGGGGCACTCTGAATTGCAGTGGGAGTCTGCCACTGTCAGGGAACGGGTTCGCTAATTCCCAGAGCTGTTGCTTAAATCCACGCGCTCTGTTGAGATCAGGCCTGCCTGGACCTGATCCGATCCCAAAGTGGTGATTTTTCACTTGTGACGTCATTGCCATTTTGGTGCCAACTCCGTGATGTCGTGGCCCGCTGGTGACTTCACCGCAGGGTCAAGTAGTGGGAGAGAGGGGAAGAGAATAGACAAAGCTGCGATTCAGGCAGCAGCTGGTCAAGTAAATTGCTTGGAGTGGAAATGTTCTGCCCGGCTACCTTGAGGCACAATGGAGTGGGAGCGCTGAATGAGGCGGCTGTCCGGGCACAGCCGCCGCTGCCGGACACCGCGCCGGGCACGCGCCCCTGGGGCTGGGGGTCCAAGCTCCCACCGCTGCATCAGCCTCCGAGCTGTCCCAGGATCATGGCTGTGACAAGGGGCAGCACCACGGGAAAGGTTCTCCACCTCTGGTTTCTGTCTCTTCGCCGCAGCGTTCTGGGGCGAGTCTGACGACAGCAGCTCCGAGCTCGAGGCTGCTCTGCGCCCGCAGACCCACAGCGTGGAGTCAGACTTCGATGATTTCTACGATTAAGATCCTCCTGCTGCCTGCTGGGAAGAAACAAAGACGTTGTCCTGTACACAGGGAGTGCGCCACGGGCTGAAGAGCTGCTCGGTGCTTTACGGGCTAAGCACATTTAAACACCAAATAAAGGTCATGGGCCCTGTACACTGTCCGTGTGCTCTGTCTGACCTGCAGGCTGCTTTCCTGCTCTGACAGCAACCCTGCCCCGTGAGTCCCCTCCTGAGGCTCGTCTGCATTCCAGCATTTGGACTCCAGAGCTAGAGGGGGTTTGGGAAGAGCAGACAAGCATTGTGGGTATGCAGGCAGGCGCTGCTGGGGTGGGCTGGCATGTTTGATCCTTATCTTCTTCTGCAACAGATCAAGAAGAAGAAATGCATAAAATGTCCATTTGTAATTCAGCACATTTTGGAACAGAGCAGCATTTACATGCGGTGAGCCCCTGTGCTTTCCCGCTTTTCCCTGCTTTGTGCAATCTGTGCTGGTGTTGCTGTGTGGACATCACAGCAATTGGATGACTCTAGGAGCTTCATGCATTTTTAATTTTCTTCTTTTCATTCCTTTTATCTAAAATTAAGTTCATTAAACATGAGATTTTTCTTTCGAAGGGAGAAAGCAGGGGACATGTTAGAAAAAGCTATTCACGATGATGACAAGTTCAAAAGCAGAAAGCAGCACCCCAATTAAACAATGCTGTGCTGCAGCCCCACACAGGCACCCATCTCTGCACCCTGGCCCTCAAAAACCTGTCAAAAATGGGAGCAACATTCAGTTTAATTAGAAGAGGAACGTGTAGGCTGAGAGCTCGACAGTGTGGAATAAAGACTTGCAGAAGGCTGGGAAATGAGCAGAAACCCTTGGTGCAGCTGGCTGCTCTGTGTTTCAGTCTGACATTGGTGAGGGTGCAGCCTGGAATGTTCTGGGAACTGGGAAATCAGCAGCACAAGGATGGATGGGTCTATGACCAGAGCTGACGTCCTGGCTCGACTAAAGGACTAAAGCTGGACTTCACTGAGGGCTTTAATGTCCTCCTGCACTGTGCCGGGGTTTCCGTGCCCAGTTGGCCAGTGGCTATTTGGGATTATCCTGTGATCCCCCCTCTCTCTGGGGGATCACACCCACTCCCCGTGTCCTGTGGGACTGCTGCCCCCAGAGAAACCCCTAAGCTGTGGGACGGGCACGTTGCTCAAGGGACAGGAGTTGCATGGAGCGGAGGAGCAGCCCAAGGGGACCACAGGAGTTCTCCTGCTTCCCAAACCAGCCATTCCCACATGCCGGGTGAAGCTGTGGGCAGTGCCAGGCTGCTGGAGAAGGTGGCGCTGCTCCCAGTTCTTCGGCCAACCAGTGTCTGGGTGGGTGCCTGGGTCATCATTCTGTTCATCCCTAAGCCATGGGGACTTAGTCCTGATGGTCCTACCTGTCTGCTAAACATATCCCACCACAGACAGGCTGGAGCTACGGGATGGCTCAGGGAATGCCAGCCCAAGGCCCTGCTGGAAAAGTCCGGCAGCCTGCACTGCCAAGGAACACTGATTGATGGCCTCAGGTGTGTCTGCAGCCCTGAGCTGTTCCGAGCGATTGCGGGCTGCTGATGTCAGCCCACTCCCGGTCTCCCGGCCGGACACCAGCCCGTGGGGCTCTCCGCCGCCGCGGTCCGGCTGCGCCGCAGCCACGCGGCCCGTGACAGGTGACGGATGGCTGCGGAGCTCACCGAGGCGATCCCTGCCTCTCGGTGTGGGAGCGATAGCCGACTGCCTCCGGAGCAGTAGTTATTATACTCTCATTGTGCACGGACTCATTAGATGCACAACATCCTGCCAGTCAACTTCCCTGCGCTCCGCCACAGCTGTCACGCCGGCAGCCCGGCGCTCATGGCAGGTGACGGTGACGGACAGGGGGACTGGAATCCACACAGCCCTAACAGATTTCCATCGGCACGCCACTCATCTACGGAAAACACCCGAGCGGGAAGCCTTCTTCCCTGCTCCTGCTGCGGATGCGCCGCACCGCTCCGGGCTGTTTTCACGGTGAAACCCGGGCTCGTGGCCCTGTGCGGCTGCTGATGCTCAGACCAACTTTTCATGGAGTTGTCTGTTGCAGTATTAATTTTTCCAGCACTTGTTTACCCAAGTAATTATAAGATAAGACGATCGCGTTTCATTTGCGTCCGCCAGCCTTCTGTCTTCTTTGGCATTATCAGAAAAACAACTGATTGCCCATCAATACAAACAAAGTGTTAATGCTAAGCTGCCGTACTCCGTACAAAATTCCGGGAGGAGAAGCACTACAATAGGAAGCTTCAATCAGAGAACGTTTTGTAAGGAACAGATAAAGGACAATCTTTAGCTGATACCACAGGTGTGGTGCCACTACAAAGTTGCTGGGAAATTTATTCAAGTCACAGATTTTATTGAGAGGAACGACAACAGAAAACGGCTTAACAACAGCCAAGTGAGGATAAGAATAATGAGAGACACAATATTGGGTTAATTTGTTCTGCGAAGAATTAGCCAGGTACCGAGCCTCCCCTCCGCTCCCCAGATCGGCAGCGTTGACTCAACAAGCACTGCTGAGATTTTGTCATTTTTGTTAATGATTCCCGGGCCGCTGTTCCCTGTCCTCGGCCCCGTGGCTGCCCTCCTGACGGAGCTGGCGGGACACGGCTGAGCGCCAAACCTGCCTCATGTTAATCCCCTTTAATTCCCGGAGGTTTAATTCCATTTCGGCGCCGTCAAACGGCCATAAATTAATAGTATTTGCTTATGCCACGGGCAGAGCACGGGCACGGGGGCTCTGTGCCGCACGGATCACACAGAGCCACTTCCCACCCGCTGCGCCTGGAAGCGTCCCCTCAGAGGGGAAGGAGCAGCCACGCCCCGAATCACTCCTGGTGTTGCCAAATGTGGGATATGTCAAAGACTGTCTTAAATCACAGTGGGTTTTGATGGCAGATCTTTGCTTACTTTCATGCGGAGACCTAATCAGTGCATCCTTCCTCAAGGACACCCTGGAACTATCAAGCTTTAAGGATGTAATAAACCCAGGTGTTGATGTCTGTCTGTGTGTACATGGCTAAAAATTCCATGTATCCCACAGCAGAATAATGTTCTTTTTAACAGTAAAACTCACACCTTCCCCTGAGTGCGTGGAGAAGTTGGCGGAGGTTACGTAACTCGTGTGGAAATTAATGATCAATCCTAAAATAGGGGCTTGTGCTTGGGAAGTTACCAACTCTGGATTTCTATGTATAAATAATGGTGGTGAAAGTCCAGTGGTTGTGCTGGATTTTTGGAGTACACCCGGGATCCTGCAGTGCTGAAAGAAATCATCAGTGTCTCTGTTAATTATTGGCTTTCTGGGCAGCACTGCCATGGGTGTGCAGCCTAAAGCACCCTGCAGCAGCACCCCGTTTGCTTTCTATGAACAAGGTGCTAAGGAAGGGGCCTTTTCCTGTTAAACTCCTTGTGCAAGGCTACTTTTGGAGGGACATTGTCACACTGTGTCTCGGCTGAGCGTAAGGGCAGCAGTGGGGGTGTCTCAAGGGAAGCCTTTGCTTTTCCTCCTGCTTTTCCCGTTTGTGCCCTCAGGCTTTGCCTTTCGTCCTGCTTCCCCCCTCAGCGTGTCCCTTTCGTGCCCCAGGAGCTGACCAGACCCGTCTGGGGGGGGCTCTGAGGCGGCCAGTCCCTCAGCTCCCCTCAGGCAGCCATTGCGGCGCCCTCAGCCCACATCGAAGATGGCGGCGCCCCTCACGTGACCGCGCGCTCCCGCCCGCCCTTCCCGCCACCGCCCCTTCCCGGCGTGCCCCGCGCCGCCCCCCGACCCCGGAAATAGCGCCGGTGCCGCCGGTCCCGGCCCCGCGGCCCGTCCCGCTCCCGCCATGGGAGTCCCGGCCTTCTTCCGCTGGCTCAGCCGCAAGTACCCCTCCATCATCGTCAACTGCGTCGAGGAGAAGGTGAGCCGGCCGCCCCACGGCCGCCCGGCACGGCACGGGCCCGCTGGCGGCCGCCCCGGGGCTCCGCGGG
>WBMZ01011742.1:0-70453 GCA_013400975.1 Atrichornis clamosus | reverse complement strand
TATATATGAGATTTCAGCACGTGCTCAAGCACATACAGGCAAACTCTGACAGAAAGGGTGGGCAGCTGAGCCCACCCAGAGCTGACAAACTGTGAAGCAGCTGATGCTCACACGAGTGGAAGGAATGCACAAGCAAGATGCACAGAAGGAGGAGTGACATCTTGGCACTTCATTGTAATCAGAAGCCCGGGTTTTGGCAGTGCCTCACGGCTTTACTTTCAGCCAATACAACAGAAAATGTTGTGCCTCCTGTGCAAGTGATTGCAAGAATTCATCAGTCTCATTTGAAGCCAAAATACTCCTTTATCACCGAAGACTTCTCGAGATCTGAATGTGAGCCAAGGACTGCAATGAAATGTAGGACTTAATTATGTTTGACAAAAGCAAGTCAATTAAAGGCTGTTTCACATCTGTGCCATTTGACTGGGGCTTCTGCTTTATCATCTCTTCTCTGGTCCCTTGCAGAAATTTAATATTAATGGCCAGGAATTAGGTCAAAACCCAGGAATGAATCAATGTTTGCAGCTCTTTGCAGGAGACAAGGAAAATTTCAGATTGCTAAACAAGAAGCAAACCCCACTTTAATGACCCAAATGGTCAGACAAAGCCTCCATCAGTAAAGAAGGAGCCTCAACTGAGCATGTGCCATACCCGGGCAACCTGAGCTGCAGGGGCTGGACCAGGAGATGCTCAGGGCACGGCTGTTCAATCCACAGAGCCATTGCCCATCTTTGGGTGTTTCATTTCTCTGGCATCCGTCAGATTTGCTTCTAAAAATGATGGTAGAAAAACCCTTTTAGGAGAGCTCAGGTACTCTGCAGTTCAGTGGTTTTTAAGTGCCCAGCTTCAGACTTCAGGGATCTGAATCTCAAGTGCTTCTTTGGGAAGTGATGTTCCTACAGTGAAGCTCTTCCCTGATGTAGGGCTTGTGTGCAACAAAATCCCCTGACTCCCACCCGCCTCCTGAGACCTTCTTCTTCCACTTCAAGATCCCTGATCCCTATCAGCTGCTCAAAGGAACAGGAACCTGAATAATTTAATTGTTTACTAGGCAGGGCTACGTGCTCCAAAGCAGCCAGACCGAGTTTGAAAATACAGGGAGGGTAAAACTCGTGTGCTTGATGCAGCATCACTACACCTCCAAACCCAGCTGCTGTGGTCAGCATCCCATAAAGTAAACTGGATAAAAGTAACTCCCAAGTTACTTCTAAAAACTCCAGGACAAAAAGTGGGAAAACAGCAGTTTTCTTTATGATGACTCTTAGCAGTTATTTCCCCATATACCTAAATGTAAGGTCTGAATTAAATTTGGCAGAATCCTCTAAGTGAATTTATTGAAATGTGATGTTCACCTATTCCTTCTTATACCATTCAGAGATTGTTTTTCTTATATATTTGCCTCTGACAGTTTAACATTTATACCTGTATTAAACTACTCACCTTACTTCCAACACATTTTCTGACATCATTCCATCTTTAATAACTTGCCTGCAACAAAATTGTTTCCAATGTACTTTTTAATCCTACAGCAAGTCCTTTGGTGCCAGGTACTAAAAGCTGATGCTAATGGTTGAATGTTTGGACCCAGAAAGCCAGCAGAAAGGTTTATCACACTCCACAGGAACTTGAAGATCCAACATAAATATGGACCAAAAATTCCAAATCACGTTCTGTCTTCTGGATTTTGCCTTCTGTGAGGAGGTGATGACACAAAACTTGTAGGTTGTGTTGCTGCCAAAGGACTCTGTGAGTGCAGGGATCGGCTTTCCAGCGTTTTGGAGGAAAAGGTGCTGACCAGCTCAGGAATCCTGGTGGTTACTCCAATGGGGAGGAGAACAACACCTTGCAAAGCCACAGCCCATTCAGGAACTGAAAAAAGCATGTTTAGATTAGATATTGAGAAGAAATCCTTCCCTGTGAGGGTGGTGAGGCCCTGGCACAGGTTGCCCAGAGAAGCTGTGGCTGCCCTATCCCTGGAAATGTTCAAGGCCAGGTTGGATGGGGCTGGGAGCAACCTGGGAGAGTGGAAGGTGTCTCTGCTTCTGGCAGGGAGTAGAACTGGAGGAGCTTTCCCTTCCAATCCAAACCATCCTGGGATTCTGTGATCTGTCCATTAAACTCCCCTTCAAGAAAATAAACACTACAACAAAACAACATACTTCCAGCAAGTGTCCCAAACACCCTGCCAAAAGCAGACGGGCTTTTCTGCATCTGTAGGGTTTATGATGGACACAAGGTGGGGGTTTTTTCAAGCCATCACCTTGCTGACGTTTTTCTTTCATATTACAGCAGGAAAAAACAACCTAAACTTAACAAAAAATATCTTTGCAAATTAAGACCAAATTAAATTAGCATTTGATTCTCCTGAAGCCACCCACAAAGGCAGAAAAACAATCCATTATTCACCCGGCTTTAATTCCAACTTCTCTGGAGCTGAGGTCACCCTCTGTTTATCACAAGTGGTCTCTGCATTACACAATGGGCAAAGAGGTAAAAGCTTTGTTGCCTGGTATTTATTCTGTCTTCCTTTTGAAATAACAAACCCAAGATAAACAGAAACCTTTTACCCTGCTCCAGCACTAACCACAGCCATGTCCTGAGGAGCTGGGAGCCTGCAGCAACCGGGCCCTGCACCACAGGGAAATGTGCTGCAGGCACTCAGGGACAGGCACTTCAGAGCTGCTGTTCACATTTCCCACCACCTGCTCAAAAGCACATCCATTCCGCTGTATATTTAAACATTACATTTATTTTCTTAGTAAACAGCTCAGCTCACTGCAGAAGGAAGAAGCAAAGTGCTGGGGGGTTAAATAGAAATGCCCTTGGTGCTGGAGGCACTGGGGTGAACCAGAGCATCGTCCCAGGCTGCACTGTGAGCTGGGAGATGGTGGCTGATGACCTGACTGCTGGGGTTAGTTTGCATTTTTTATTCTTTTGAGAGTCTTCCTTTCCCACCTGATTCTTCATTCCTGATGTTTCTGGAAGAAAGGGTCCCTACGGGACACATCATCCCTGTGTCCCCCATCTCCATCAGGGTTTTGCTGGCCCAAGGGGGCATCTCCAGCCCCCAGGGACACCTTCTCATCGAAAAGGTGGAAATGGCACAGCAGGGCATGAACCACAACTGTGCAATTACTGCAGGAAAGAGCAGTAGGGACCCCTTTGGCAATGATTTTTCCTTCTATGCAAGGAGAAGTCCAGCAAAGCCTTTTCTCACCTGCCATGTGATCACTGGCACAGTCAGACTGGACACAGACCAAGGTTCAACTCATATTCCAGGTAGTTCACCAGTAAAACAGGGCATCGAGAGAGATGGCACATTCATGAATATTTCATGTCTCTAAGACCAGATTAGATGTCTTACAAGACAAACACACTGGTTCTGCTAAAGCAAGGGAACTTTTCTGTTCGTGATATCCAAGCTGCATCCACTCCCTTTCAACAGTTTCCCCCCTGCTCCCCCAAGCCAGAAGCCAGGGTTGTCACAAGCCTGGGAATAATCTCACCTGGAAAAGGGGCAGGGAAGGCTTCAGAGTACCAAATGCTTCTTCTATTCCCACAACATCCCAAGCCTGGGAAATTATTTCTGCTGCAGAAAGTCCCCAGGTATCTGTCTGTCCAGCTGGGCTTCCATCAGAGGTTGTTCACGGGCCAAAAGCCACTGGGATAGGTCAGAGCCCCCTCCACCAGCCCAGCTGGAAAGCTGAACTCTTCCCTCGATGTTTTGAGGCTCATTAATACAATGGGCCGTCCCTCACCTTCACGCTCCTGTCCCCTCCCCTCTCCCCACGGTTTTTGCATCAGGGAAATTTCAGCCTTGCAGAAGTGATCATCCTGCTGGAATAATTATATCTGTGTTGAGCTAATTCCTCTCCTAAAGAGCCTGGCAAGCACCAAGCAAAGGCAGCACAGCTTCGTCCCTCCGGTGCATCGGGAGGGCTCTCACTAACACAAACCAGCGCTGACAGCCCCACTCTCGGCTTCACAGGTGTTTCTCCTCCCTTTCTGTTTCAAAGTGCCAAATGGAGCAGGATTTGATTTGCAGGCAGGAGCATTTCTGACACCCTGCCAGTCAGAGCGAGCCAGGCTGGAGCTGGGGAGGCACAGAGACACGAGTGAGCAGTGGCTGATTTCCAAGCCACCAGCCCCAGGTACAAAGGCAGTTCCCTGATCCAGCCATGGGGACAGAAGCATCTCCCTGATGTGGCCCCGAGGACCAGGACACCTCCCAAATGGAGCCCCCACTAAAATCCACTTCCAAATGGAAGCTCTGCCCTACATCAGACACAAGGGAATCAACAAGGGAAATGCTGCAAACATCCCAGACATGGCAGGAAAAGCTGGGACTCCCCGCCAGGTCCCAGCTCCATGGCAGATAATGTCCCCTCTTCTCTACTGACCCCTGACAGCCCTGTTTTATACCCACCTTGGTTCTCCTTGAGGCTTCCTGCGAACAACCTACAGGAAAGGCAGCAGTGGTTGATTAATGAGCTGATCCTACAGAGTCAGGGAAACCAGCTACACCAGGAAGCACGAAAATAAAGGCAGAGGGGTTTTTTATCCTTTCTCAAAGACGTATCAATGAGAAGTGATGACTACTTTGTGCAAACAGTAAGAGAACCCTCATTAAATACAAGACGCTTGGTCCTTTTCCAGATCAGAACTAGGTCTCTTTCATATCAAGAAACATTTCAAGGGAAGAAAACCATTTTTCCCCCCGGCTCTATTCATCTCTTTATTGTGGCATTTTCCACCCTCTGTAATTCACAGCTTTCTCCATCCCAGCAGGGTTGAAAATCAGCTCCACCACCTTGGCCATCCCAAAGCACTGTACGGCTGGCAGCAACACCAATTGCCCTATTTTCTTCAACAGTTAACTCCTCTGCCAAGAGGAACAAAACGATTTGCAGCCACACTGCCCATGTATTTCCTCACTTCGTGTGGTTTTCTGTCCTTGTCTTATGCTGTCCCAAACAAATAAAAGCTGGCTCCTAACAAGTGGTGCTGCCTCCTGCAAGAAGTGCTCCACAGCCCAGCAGTGAAACTGAGGGAAAATATGGTGTGGAAAGGGTCAGGCTATGAAAGGGAAACATCCCCTCTGGGGAGAGAATCAGAGTAAGGTTAAAGTTGAAAAAGTCCTCTGAGAACAAGAGGTTTCACTCCTCAAGGCCGTACCTGGGAGACCCCAGTATGAGCTGGGATCGTTCACCCCACAGTAAGATGTCTAGAGGGAAAACGCTGCCCAGGTGGATTCAGATAATGATTGGTACCAGGCTGCTTCTATTTGGGGCTCCTCCAGCTCCCACAGGCATCAGAGTCCCCCCTGGAGCCAGAGGCATTGCACCCAGAGGGCTCTCATCAACTCGCACACAGCGAAGCCATTCCAGCTAATGAATCCCCCCTAGAACCTGAATTAGCATCTCTCGGTAATAGCAAATCACTCCTGATTTCTGATTGCTTATAAATAACCTACCCATGACCTCGGGAGCTTTCAGACAAGACTCAGAAGTGATACAGCCCCAAGAAGCTGCCAAATTCCCCTGCATCCCATGGGACTCGCTGGTCCCTGGACACAACCCAGTCAGGCTGGATTCTCAGCCAGCAACAACTCTCTTGTTGCTGGCAAGAGAGAAAACAGGACCTTTTTAATCCCCAGGAGGGTAGCAGGAATATTTATGGCACTACCTAATAATTAAACTATTTTTGATTTATCCCAGCTTTCTCTTCCTTCGGGTTGGCAGTTCTTTATAGACTGACAAGTTAAATGGATGTAACAGAGCCAGTGCTCTGCTACATTTACCTCGTGGCACCTCCCAGGCGGGCAGCAAAGGGCACCAGCATCATCCAGGACGGATCTCCCACACCTCTCTTGCCTCTTCACAGAAAATCAGGCTTGTTGTCTAAACCTTTAAATTTCTCTATCCTGCTGCCTTAATTTAATTCCCTCATTCTTATTTAATTCTATAAAATGCTTTTGGAAGTCTTCATACATAAAAAGTAAGGTTGTACTCTCTTCTGTTCAGGGAGATGTTTCCCCATGCAAAAACAATTCATCCTTTTATATTTAAAAGGACTGAGGAGCACTGCCTCAAGACAAGCTGGGGAACGGGAAGGTGACAAGGGGTCAGAAAAATCATCTTTTAATGCTTGTATTTAGTAGTCCCTGGCATTGTAACACAATCTGTCACCTAAAGGCACAGAATTGTTCCATCAGTGTGCATTAATGAGGCTCCACATCCTGCTGGGACCCCCAGTTGCTGCATCAGAGCACAGGGCTGGGCTTCACGTGGGTCTGCTCTGCTTGCCCATCATCACCAGTGGGTTAAGTGAACCAGCCTCTGCAACTGGATTCCTTTTGTTTTGGAAAAGGCAGTAAACAGTTTCACACAAGCTAGCTCTGCAATTACGGAAACACTCCGCTGTTAATCACGGCTTAATTGTTTTGTACCTTTTGTCAAGCCCTGAACTGCTCAGACTGTGATAATTCTTGTCATTAGTGTGTGAACCTTGGGGCAATATTATTCTAACATCTACAACATTTGCACCCTCTCGCATAGAGAATGGCATCAAATATGCAGAGCAGGAGCCAGAGGGGAAATGAAAGGCCTTGTTGGAATTGCAAGTGTTCTAATCAGAGCGAACGACCTCCCTCCCAGCGCAGTGGAGGACAACTTCAGAGCTGGGATTGGCATCACTTTTCACACGGGAGCTTATCACAGCAGCATCTGTGCTTCTTCTCCCCCAAAATGTTGTGTTCTCCATCCTCCAGCAACATTCCGTGCACAGGAGGGAGAAAAGGGGTACCCCACCCCCAGCTGCAGCGTTGAGGGAGAATCACCACCCCAAAATAACAGCATTTCAATTGCACTGCCCCGAGGCAGAGCAGGTGAGCTGGTACCCAGGACACGCAGATGTCTCACGGGTTTCAAGAGCCACAGAGTCAAATGTCAAGTAATTTCCACTCCCCAGGAAGGCCTGTTATCTATCTGATTCCACTTCGTTTGATGTAGTGTCTTTCATAGGTTGTTGCTCAGAACAATTTACAGCCAGAGAGGAAAATAACAACTTCAGGCTTTGGTGAATTGCATCCAGCAGCTTTCTGAAAGAGCAGCAGAGCTTTTAATCCAGCTCTTGTTACATTTTTGCAATGATTGGGTAAGGCATCTCAGCACAGATCGCTCCATCGGCAGAAACTCAGCGCCCAGATGAGGCAGGATTTCTCCCTGTTAAAATGGTAATACCCTTGAACTAAAGCTGGCAGCAGCTTGTTTCAAATGCAAGGGCTAAACAACCAGCTCTGGGCTGACAAGAGCTCTGCATCTGACTAGAAAACGTGCTGTCAGTGCTCACAATGTGCTACGAGTTCCATCCACAGAGCTCTGAGGCACAGAGAGGGTGTCTGGGAGCAGACACTCAGCAGGTCCGCGTTCCAGAGGTTGGGACGTGTGGTACAAGCTTGTCTCGTGCTCACCAGTGGTCCAGCACCTCCTTCCAGGGTAGAACAGCATCCAGTAGCTACTTATTCAGCTGCCCATAAGCATCACAAACTTTGGGCTGGGCAGGTTTAAGGAGGAAAGAGAAGCTGCCCAAAGAGCCAGCAAGGAGGTGGGAAGGAGACAGCACTTCAGACTCCTTCTTCCCAGGCTTCGACATCACACCTCCTCTGCTTTTAAGATGACAAAATGAAATATCCAGGTGAGAGCTGGGCACTCTCCCACTCCTAATCCAGCCACAGCCACCTTCATCACCGTGCTCACTCTGCCTCAACCCCCTCCTCCAGAGCAGCTCTCCCATTTATCCCCCTTTCCCCAGGGCAAACCCGACTCGAGCCCTCCGCACCCCTCTCACAGCTCAGCGCATGCGCTGAGTTATTCAGAAAGCTTTAAGGTCACGATGTTCTCATCTAATTCCACTTTCTGTAGACAAGAGCCATCTATAAATCCACAGCTCTCCACAGGAGCCTGGTGTCCTCACAGACCTCGAGCCATCGTGTCAGAGACAAAGGACGTCGCTGACGTCTGAAGGTCTTTGCTTTTGCAACTTCACCCGCTCTTCCCAGGAATATGTTTGCAGTTGGCCTGTATTTAATCTGCCTTTCTCTAAAGTGATAGGCAGTGGCTTTTATCAGAGAAATCTGCAGGGCATGTATGGTCAATGGCTTCTTAATAACATTTTTACCATTATGTTCCCAAAGGCTCATGTAACAGAAAAAATTAAACAAAATAAAAAGAGTGGAAAAAAACAGAGCAAAACAAATGGCTTGTGCATGGTCTCTTGGAATTGTTTAATAATCCACTGAGTGAAAAACCCTGCAGGGGAGAGGCAGGAGCAGCACTCCCAATTACGCTCTCTGTAGCCTAATAAACCAGAAAAATGTGGTGATTGCTGGTATTTGCCAAATCCTAATGCTCCTTAACTACCTGTATTTAATGTGTTTGGTTATTACTGTGCTGTGAGAGCAAGCCCCTGCCTTACAAAACTCAGGTGAAAACACCTGGGAAAGTGAATCCTTCCCATGCCACAATTCCCATTTGGCCTTTCTGTTCCTGGCAGGAGTGTTCACAGAAATAGAGGGCTGAGCTCAAGCTCCTGAGATTTTGCCAAAGAAAAATCGGAATCTTTCACATATTGGTGAAATTTGGATCTTGATCTGTTGTGACCCAGCTCACAAGCACATCGAGTGAGGACAGAGCGGTGGTAGGCTGTTTCCAGCAAACACCCCAAAAATGAAATTGCTCAAAACTGGAAGAGGACAAGTGGGACACGTGTGATTCCTGCCTCAGGGCTCCAACCCAACACCACAATGACCCAAACTGGTGTGGCAGGAGCACTGCTGTATCCACAATAGCTCAGCAAGACCAAGGCACTTTGCAGCCCGGGACAGCGAGGCCCAAAGATTCTGCTGTCATTTTACAAGGCCTGGAGGGAACATTGAAATTTTCATTGCTCTTTTGATTCATAGCACAGCTTCCATGGGAAGGCCATGCAGCAATGCACCAATAAAGTTTATTTCAGCTGATTTCTCCCCTGATTACCATAAAACTCCTGCAGACACACACAACTGTCCACACCCCATGTCCTGGGACCACTTCTGCCCGCGTCTTGCAACTTCTAATGTTTCAAATATTTCAAGTTTAGCATCCCTTAGCCTGGAATCAAAGATAAGACTCTAAGGAATAATGAAGAAAAAAGTCAATTTGTTGGAGGACAACTTTAAGCTTTCCTTGGCAAGGAGTTATCTGTTGTTCTTACTGAGAGAACCAGGCACGGTGTTACATGGACCTTTTAGGAAAATTAAAATGCTATTGCTACTCCAACTCCACTGAAAGCCAACACCATTATTCACTAATAAGCTTAAGGGATTTCATCATTTCATTGCAACTCCCTCAGTATCTGGACATTACCCCGGCCTCAGTCACAGGTACATGCCAGAGCCCCTTCCTGCAACTGAGAACGGTAAAATGAATTTACAAATTGAATGAAAGCCCAGAAACATGTCAGGAATATCTCCCCCAGGCCAGGCTGCTAGTGATGCTCAGCAGAGGAGCCTCCTCTGTCCCTGCTTCCCACTCTGCTTGCTTTGTCAGCTCTTTACCCCTGTGTGCAAACAGGGACACCTCGTGAAAAATGGTACATTTTTGTTTCAGTCTGCTCTGGCATTGCACCTCTCTCCACGTGAGACCATCAGCATGATGTCTTGCTTTCCTCCCCAGGGCCACTGCAGATGGGAAAAGGACACAGGAGAACTGAGTTTCCACAGAACATAACTTGCTTTTACAGCTACTCGTGGTGTATGTTATGGTCACCCCAGAGAGGGGAGGAAACCACGTTTTCAGTGAAAAGGAATTGGAAAAAAGCTTCTGTATTACACCCATAAAATTTTGTTCTACACAGCCAGGAAAAGCAGAAATTCCCCATCACCAGCTGGATTTAGGAAAGAGGACAGCACAGAAGAGCACAGGCCCATTTTTACCAGGAACGCCTCAACTCCCAGGGCTGCCCTGTGGTCCAGCACCACACCACGGAATGCACTCCTGCTCAGGCAGGTTCTGTCCCACCCACACTTCTGAACTAGGAGTGAGTCCAGAGGGTCCAGACCAGGGCCTCATTTGTCCATGGGAACTTTTTCCAGTTGTCTTTCTTCAAAGAGCCACCCCACACAGCACAAGAGTGCTTCCAACACTCTCTTTCACCAGAGAAGAGCAGAACAAACAGATGAGGATCATCCCTTCTCTGCCTGTCCCCGAGAAGGCAAATATCCTTTCTGGGGAATTCTAACAGCTCGTTTTCCAGTTGTTATAAAAATGATAATGATGATAAATTGCCTGGGCTTGATGAGGTTTGCTGGGAGTTCCACAAGCCCCATCCAGGCTGCAGCACAGCCTTGCTCATCCGGGGACAAAGGAGGTTTCACCTCCCTTTTGTGGATAAGGAGGAAACAGGAGGAGCTGCTCCTTAACTCTGTGAGATTTGAGGGCTTCCTCAACCTTGCAGAAAGTCACCTCAGAGGGACCCTCCTTCCTCCCTTTTAGGTTTCCATGAATGATAATGATCTCAGTGAGTCCCACCTTTTTGTTTTCCCCTCCAGCTTTGTTTCCACTCTCCTCAGAAACACCCGCATGCCCCCAATCCCCATGGATCTGAGCAGGGGGATGGCTTTCTATAAACAGCCCCTAACTGGAACCTCCTCAGCCTGGGGCTCTCGGAGGCCAGGGGCTGCCAGGACAGAGCCAAACAAGGATGAGTTACATCCAGAACCAGTGGATGGCGCAGAGGAAACCCCTGCAGGGCAGGTGAGGCCCTGGGTTACCTGCACAGCCTCCTCCCTCTGCAGTGCTGGGGGAGCCCAGCAGGACAGGCATCCACCAGCACGCTGTGAACCAGCCTCCTCCTCCTTCTCCTCCCTTTCCACCCTCCTTCCCTCTCCTCAGCCCTTTCCCCGTACTTAGACAAGACTCAGGGCTCCCCTTGGGGCAGACACAGCCATCCAAGAAAGAAATTTCCTTCTGGGATGTGAAGGGAGATGCCCTCTGGATCAAAGCCCACAGCACAAGCTGTGCTGTGTCTCAGATGTGGCTCCTAGAGACACTCAACTAAAATCTTCTGCTTGTCCCTGCCATTGACTAAACATCCCAAAACACTTCTCCGTCATCAGCTCACCCTGATGCCCACACTGACCCCAGGCAGCGACACACAGCGAGATGCAGCAGGCCCAGGAGGCTCCTCCACACGCATCCCTCTGTGCTGTGTCCGTGCTGGACAGCTCTGCCTTCCTCCACACAGCAACCACGTGCTTTCACTGGGATTCACTCCACCTGGAGGCATCCAGAGGGGTTCCCGGGCAAAGCCCCAGCCCCAGCGTGAGCACAGCGGAGCTCCGAACAGACTCACGCTCGCAGCCAGGAACTCAACACATCGGCTTTTACAATTTCCCTGGCTCTGGCAATTTGCCTGTGAGGTGCAGGGTGAGCTATCAGCACTAACAGATAACCAGGCAGTTTGCTTTCGCCACAGTAATTGCGCAGAGGGATCAGAACCTTAATTGAATATCTGCTCTTCTCCACGCAGGTGTGAGCCAGGGGGGTTTGGGTTGTTTTGCCTTTTTTGAGTAAGGACTCCTCATGAGCTGAGAGACATTAAAGTCTGCCGAGCATCTCTCGTCACTTCCCAGACGCCTCCGGATCGGAACAGGACGGATCCTGCAGGATGCTCCCACCCACCAGTGCCTGGGGCTGCTAATTGCAGGACAGAGCAGAGAGCTTGCCTAATTAGCTAATTCTGCTAATTTAAAACGTCTCAGCAAGGCATACGATAACGTGTAATTTGACCTGCCCTCACTTCAGTGAGTCATTTGGTGGATTCATTGATTTGTTTTTCAGGAGGATATAAGAATGATTGGAGAAAAACAGGAGGCACATTCCCTTCAGAGAGGGGATTCCCCAGTAGGGCAGCACCCCAGGACCCTCTCGGGGTCTCCCAGGGTCCTGCTGGTCTCAGCAGAATACACTTGGCTACTGCCTTAAACACTGATAAGGTTAGAGACATTAGAGAAAAAAGCGAGATTTGAGAAAAATCTCTCTTTTGGTTCTTTCCACTGTCTTGTGATGTCTGCATTTCCATCTCAGACACATATTCTGACACTTCTTTGACTGGCAATTGTTTCACATTGTCGTGTCCCTGCAGCATGCAGGTATCTCAGCAGGAGGGATCCCACAGGAACGTCCAGCACCAGTGGGAGCTATGGCTAATGCTGGTCAGACTGCTGGGCTCCAGGCAGAACCGCCACATACCAGCCATGAGAGGCTTCTTCTATCGTTATCTCTCTCTTCTGTCTCCGGTTTTCTCAAGAACCACGTGGATAAGCTCTGGCTATTTATTTAGTGAAAGCAGCAATAAATAAATGTATTCATGTAGCAGCAGCAGCAGCTGAGATGGTGAAGCACATCTGCAAATGCTGAAGTTCCTGTCAGGAGCTGAGTCCCTCTTGCAGCAGCTGGAGGAGGAAAAGGGAGGCTGGGGAGCACACACAGAGCTGGTGTGCACAGCTGGAGCGTGGGCAAATCACCCAAATCAATTACTGACCTCCTGAAGAGGTGAAGGACGACATAAGCAGGAAAAGTCAGCCAAACAGAAGGTGATAATCAGTCTATCATTAATTTATCTACAAATCACATTTCAACTCTAAGTTATGTCTTCCAGGATGAGCACTGGACATGGGGTAGATTTTCCACCAAGCATCCTTTGATGAGGATTTTCCTTTCAGCTTCAGAGCAGAACTAACCAACCTCATATCCCATCCATCTTTCTGGCTTTCTCCTGCCCTTGGGTGCCTGAGGAACTGACCTCCATGTCGCTTTGTCAGCTGTCACAATGGACACTTGCCCAAGAGCAAAAGAACACCCATTTCATCAACCAGGCTTTCCCTCACCCAGAGGCAGCACTTGATGCTTTTCAACTGCAGTTAAGTAGCAGAAAGACTTTAAAAACACACACTGAAAAGCCCCACGAGGCAGCCTTGAGCTGGGGTTGTGGTGATATCATCCAGCCAAGGCGCAAATCCGAGATGCTGCACTGATAGCAGAGACAAAACTCAGGAGCCGGCAGCTATCCAAGAGACTGCTTTCATCTGTCTCACAGTAGGCTTGGAATTTAAATCAGGTATTCCAGCCCGCTCCAGCTTCGGAGCTGTAATTGCATCAAAGAGCATCTCACGCCTGCTGCATCAAACTCCAAGCATGAAAAATTGCCAAAGGAAAATTAAGGTGGAATTAGAGCCGTAAACTAACGCACATAAAAATAGCTCGGGCAAAAGCATCTTTTCCACACTCACACCTCTCACACATCATACCTGTGTGGTGAGCAATGTCTCCAGGGATGGAACATTCCCTCAGGCCACCCAGCCCATCTCCCTCCCAGCACCAGCTTTTCCCATTTTTTATATTTATTTCCAGGTTCACCAACTCAGAAGAGCAACAAGAATTTGGTGCAGGTGGGACTGACAGAGCCTTTCTTGCTCTTGATCTGCCAGCTTTTTCCACACAATTGACCCTTTTTTTTCCTTAACATTTCAGGTGTTTCAAATTCTGTTCAAGAAATAACGCAGCAACTTTCTCACTATCTGAATAGGAACACAAGATTCATGTTGGGTTGTTATTTATTCTTGTAGCTTTACAGAAATGTTATTTAATTCACAGATCTGTGTTAAGAAAAACCGCTCAGAGGGTCAGACCTTGCTTGAATGTGTGAAAATATTCACATTACAGGCTGTTTATCAGCCCGTGTGAAGAAAACACTTTTCTTGTGATTAATCCATCCCTTCCATATCAGCCAGGATGACTTGATGCCATTTCAATTAAATTCCTTCTGGCTTCAGAAGAAAACCCTTTTTAAAGTAAATTTCAGTAATTAATTCTTCTTTCAATTTGAAGAGGAAACAACTGAAAGCTGAGAAAATAGCCACAGCATCTCCTCGGGATCACACATCACGCACAGGATCTGATTTATTCCATTGATTTATCCCACCAGAAAATCCCTGCCTGGGAGCACCGCTACCCCGAAACAACATTTCCATGCAGTTGTCATGGAGGAGATAAAACATTAATGACAGTCAACAAATTCCATCATTTTTAAGTGCTATCCCTTCCCAACTGCTGCTGCTGGCGGAGGGGAGCATTTGGGGGTGTTTCCAGCTCGTTCATAGTAAATAAATCCCTTTTCTCTCCACCTGCTGTGATGGAGGTGGCACGGTGGGTCCCCCTCTTCACTGGAGAGCTGGAAACCCCTCACACCATCAAAAGCAAGGACATGATGCAGGCTGGCTGTGGGTTATAAATATTCCCAGCCAAGGACCAGAAACATTTGAGGCAGGCATGGCCACCTCCCCCTCAGTGGAGGCATAAATCTGCCCTTCGTCCCAGGGCGGTGCCAGGAGTGACGTGACATTCTCAGATATGTAAATATGCAAAGAAATAATTAGAGAAACTAAAACTAAACCCCTTAAATACCTCCTGGGGAGGTGCATTTCTCTCCCTCCCATTCTCATCCACTCCCAGCCTACGCTGCAGCAACAAAATATTCTGTTCAGACCACTGAGCGGAGAGGAAAGAGCAAAAAGCAGTTTTCCACTTTAAGTAGGTAAAGGAATGGTTGGAAGAGGCCAGGATGTGAGCATTGTGCCACACACAGTCCCCATCTCCCCACCATCTCCCCACCATCACTCAGCACTCTGGTATCTCTTGGTCCCTTCACCAGACCCCACCACTGCATCCCTGTGCCCCCTGGGAAGCCACTCACCTCTCTGAGGGGAAACCTTGGGAATCTTGGAGAAAAGAAGGCTCTGAGAAGACCTTAGAGCACTTTCCAGTACTTAAAGGTCTCCTACCTGGAGTGGGACTTTGTACAAGGGCATGGAGTGGCTGTGCCGCCAGCAGAAACGGCTTTGACATTCCCAATAACGTCGATCCAGCTGTCCTCACCTCTGGGCAGTCTCAAGACTGCAGGTTTAGTTGGAGCACCATCATTTCCACGAGCTTATTCCTTCAGAAGAGCCTCCCTCCATCTCCACACCACTCCTCTGATGCAAAGGGCACTGCTGGGCTCCCCATGACCCTCAGCCTTTGATCTGAGAAGTTGGGGCGATTAATGTCTCGATGTGAGAGCAGCTCTCATTGTTAAGTGCTCTTGGAGAGGAATAATTTCAGTAAAAATTTGAGTCCAAGAAGATTTAAGCACAATATCTTGGAAGAACAAGGCAGAAGACCTTTATCCACCAGGATACACAGTGTTCGTGCAGCATCCCCAGGAACTGCGAGCTGCTGCATGGAAATTAAATGTCATTCTTTTTTATTGTTTCTTACAGAGATTCAGCAGAAATATAAGATTTTGAGGACACAGAGCTGATTAAAAACAACAAACTTTGAGGGCTGCAAAGTTCAAACCACATTTTGTTCCTTGCTATTATTCATACAGTAAAAAAAATAGGGAGGCAGGAGAGCTCGTGCAAGGGATGGAAAGAGTCCTGGTGCTGTACACCAGGAGCTTCATCTCAGCAGCCCTGGGGACCAGAAGGACTTTCTGACAGAGCGGGAGGACACCCAGACCTCCTGTAAGGGGTAGCAGAGGGGCAGGACCACAAAGCCCATGCCAAGCACCCGGCCTGGGGCAGCAGGACAGAGGTGCCAGCTCCATCCCAGCTGTGCTTTGCCAAGGCACTTCTCCATCACACAGTGCTTAAACAAATATTTTTTCTTTCCAGTGAGCCTGCACAGCCCCATCCTCACCCCACTCCCTCTAAAGTCTCCCGGGGAAAAGCAGCAGCGAGGCACAAATGGCTTTTCTAGGCCCAGGAGGGAGCAGGGCTGTCCCAGGCCAGGCTGTGCCCCATCACTGCCCCATCACCGCTCACACGTGCCCGTCCCGTCTCCCTTCCTCCTCGCCCAGCTCCCACCTGCGACGTGTTTGCAGGGAACTATTTTCTGCAATCTGTCTGCCACTCCAGAGCCATTAACATCCTCCCACAATTCGGGCTGTCATTTTCCCTAATGATATATTTAAAGAAAATGATACCACAGGCAAAGCATTTCTCGGTGATTATAACACATGGCGAGTAACACCACCAGGCGTGAGTCAACCCACCCGGGCTGTGTTTGTGCTCGGCGCTCCAGATGCTGTCTGCTCCTCCCGGGAGGCATTGCCAAGAGCCACAGGAACAGCAGCAGGCTCCAGCCCCGCATCCCAACACTTCGCCCAGCACGTGGCAAAGCCCACAGAGAGATGCTTCCCCCCCAAAAAAACCCCCCCAAGCTGGGGGTTTGTGTCCCCTGCAGGGCTCTGCGTGCTCCTGCAGGTGCAACCAGCCTGTGTCACTGAAGGGATGATGCCAAGTGGGATGGGGCTGCAGGGAATCCCTGCGTGTTGAACCAGGGCAGGGCTTCTGCAGAGGTTTTTATATACAGCTGTGACTGGTGCGCTCACTGGTTAGGCATGGTTCAGTGGGCATGGGGATATTCAGTCACAGGTTGGATTTGATGTTTTGGGGGGTCTTTTGCAACTTTAATGATTCTATGAGACTGTACAGTTTTTCTCTCTTTATGGCTGAGCTGTAACATCTGCACGGCAAAGCTCAGGGGCCATGCAGCACTCCAAACCCACCCAGCCTCGGAGCTGCAGGGCAAACAGGCTATTTTAAAAGTCTGATCACCAAAAATAGAGAGAAACACGGCTACCCAAGCAGCTCCCAAGCACAGGGATGTCCCAAAGACACCGTTAAGGCCACCTGGGGGTTCATTTATTGCCATTAAGTTGATGAGCAGCTGTACAAAACCCAGAGACAGGCAGCTGTCATCTCCACGTCTTGTTCCAAACTGGGTTTTCTCAAAGGCAGGTCCTCTCGAGAGAGTTGGCAATTGTTCCAGATTTGGCTTGTGCATCTCAAATAAAACTACATGAGGTGAGAGAAATGCTAAATCTCATTTTAATAGCGATGGCTGAGCCCACCAGGGCAGAGAGGACCACGTGGGAAGCCCAGCACGTCCTCTGTCTCTGACCATCCAACCTTCTGGTTTGGTTCATCACCTCCAGCCCCACAGGTACCTGCAGCTCCACTCCAGCAGCATGTTCCTTTATCTTGCAAGTCTCTCCTGGTGTGATTGCTGCTGAAATCAATATTTTGGGCTCGTCCAGGCCAGCTTTTTTACTGCACTGCCATGACCAGACTTTCAACCTCCGGCTGTTTGCCCACTGATGGCACTGAGCAGCCAAACTCCAGAGCACTAAGTCAGAAAGTGATGAGACAGAAAACAGGGGTGACATTCCAGTGCAAATAAATAAGTTAAATAAAGGAAATTTATTTTTCTTGGCCTGTTTTCAGTTGATGCCGTGAGGTTTCAGCAGCACCAGCAAGGTGGATCACTGCACCAAGCACTCCCCAGCATCTGCTGAGCACCGAGCCATTCTCATAACTCCAGATGACAGGCAGAGGTTTGGGTGAAAAACCCCTCAACTTTGATTAGCAAAGAGGAAAAACATTTCAATTTCCTCCTGGCATTTTTCACTGAAAGGCACACTTAAACTGCTGAGCTTGTGAGGAGCAGCTTGAGGAGGTGACAAAGCCTGTCAGGAGCAAATCTGGGTGCACCCAGCTGGCATGAGAGTCACCACAGGGTGCAGGGAGCTGCAAGCTGCCAATATCCCCACATGCAATTTTCCAAATGGGAACAGTAAAGGAGGAGATGACTCCCTTTAGACCCAAAAACCTGCCAGCAATTTGGACTGCCATGTCTTACACAGTGGAAAAGTGTGGATGAGGACAAGTTCATTGCAACCCATCAGCAGGAATTCTTCTGCATTTGGTGCTTCCCTGGCCAGGAGGGCAGCTGGGGAGGTCCAGGGGGACACAGAAGAGCCTGAAAGCAAAGGAACATAAGCAGGGTATAAAGACAAATGTCCCTCTGCAAATACCCACAGCAGCTCACAGAGGTGATCCCCACAGCAGGCCTGGTTGCAACGAAACTGGCAGAGGAGAGAAGATGGGAACTAGAGACTTTCAGTTGCTTCCAGGGAAGACGCTGATTGGAAGAGGTGGGGACATGGGATGGGCTGCCATCCCTGCCTCAGGGTAGATCTACCTCAAGAGAGAAAAAAGTAATGGAAGTGGTTAAAATTCAATTTAGAACATTGTACCAGCAAACCCAACACACAGCGAGTCACTTCTGCCTGTTTTCCAGCACGGCTCCAAGCAGCCTTCCCTGTGATTAATTTTCCCTTCTGTTGCCTTGGCAAGTTCGGGGAGACACATTGTCAGCAGAATCTGGGAAGAGACCCCCCCGGCTCCCATCCAGCACAGATGGAGGAGGGCTCTGCACCACCTCTGTGCCCACCTGCCACCCACACTGCAGAAATCACCACGTCCAGATGACTGAAAGAATATTCTTTTTCTCTGTGCACGCTCCCCTGGGTCCTCACGACATCGGGGAGGGCAATGCCTCACTCAAGGCTTTCCTGCGCTCCCCTTCCCACAATTCTGCCAAATTCGTAATTACTGAAGGGGTGGCGGTGAACCCTCAGGCTGTCAGCACGCTGAGTGTTTGCCATTCTTTAGGATTAATTTCTAATATGCAAGTAATTTAGAAATATCCAAAGTACGGGGTGTGCAATTTGGAGCAGTGTGTCACTAAATAACAAGCTCATCACCAGGTGGATTTCAAACGAATCAGAGCAATTTAACTTGCAAAACACAGGTTGCAGTTCCCGAAGGAAAGGAAATGTCTCCTTTTGTCTCTCTCACCGGGAGATGCTTTTGTCAGTCACTCCCATTGCAGAAGGAATTATTATTGCTAAGCAAGGTCTTTGCTATTCTGGGAAGAAAAAGCAGGATTTCCATAGGGCTCCGCAGTTGCACAGTAGCTCTTCACTGCTGTATTTAGGAATATCAGCAAATCAGGGCTGGGTTGGGCAGTGGGAATGTGGTTTGCACCAGGCAGGCTGCAAAAGAGGCAACACTTCTCAGGGTCTCCAAAAACTGGGATGTTGGGTCCCCAGGGGCTTGAAAGGAGAAGCAGTGGGAAGGGAGCTGCAGATCCCCCAAAATGGGACCAGAACACACAGATTGCATGTGGACAGCACAGAGCTTGAGGGGGTATTTCCCTCCTTCTTTTCCATATTATTTTCAGCAAACAAAATGCCATGAGAAAGAAAACACAGGAAGCAAGCACGGAGAAGCACAGCACTAAATGGGTCAGCCCTCCCCTCCCAAGGAGATCCATCTCAGGGCATCGCTGGAGACACAAACAGGTCTTTTTTGGAATTTCACAAACACAGTCACAGTTACGCTGTCACTGACTTCACACCCACCCCAGCTCCATTGCAAAGAAAAACCTGGGGCAGAATCTAAGATTCACCCAAAAAGAAGCCCTGGAGCCTCAGCTCCTGCCAGGATGGCAGCACCACGCATCCCCCATGGGACCCAGGGGAGGTGGTGCTGCTGCTGCTGCTGCTGAGAGTGGCACAGGCAGGTTTGGAGCATGTTAATGAGGCATGAGACAGCTGATCTGCATCTCTACAGCCTTGTTTGGATCAACATAAATTACATACACTGAGTTTATGCTGATAAGTGTGTGCCTGCACCCATACGTGACTCTGGGATGCTCCATCTCCCCTCAGATTCCCTCAGTCAAACTGGCTGAGAGACAAAGCCAAGCTCCCAGCGACCTCCAGAGACAGCACAGAGCCCACTTTGTTAGGGGGTGAGGAAAGCACCTGCCGTGGAGATGAGTGGCAGAAGCCAAGGGCTCCCGTGCCGGGCTCGGGGACCTCAGGGGTCACTGCAGTGGCTGTGGGCTCCGTGAAGAGCCACTTCTTCAGCAGGTCCCCGTGGCTTCCACAGCAGCACACACACGGGATCACAGCCACCTCCAAGGGGAAAAATTCCACGTGCTTTCACTTTCAATGCTTGCTTCGTCTCTTCTTGTGGAAAGAGTAATTGATATGGCAAGGTTTTCTTATCACCATTACAAGCCTGCCATGATCTGCTATAAAAACTGTACAGCATCCTGGAGTAAATATTCTGTAAACCCTCCTCTTCAGAATCTCTTATTTCTGTCTCCAGGTGGACAGATTTAAGGCTGGGATAGTCCAAGCAGCACCTTTTCCCAACTACTAGGAAGAGCCATAAAGCCAGACCCCTCTTTATTGCAGGACATCCTCTTCAGAGCTAAGAACTGCCTTCCACCCTCGACCCCACAGTGAATATTTTACTGCCACTGAAATCCTTTCTTAGCCCCGATTTTGTTGCTGGCACAGGGTTTAGCCTGCTTTGGATAATCACCAGGCAAGTGGCATGTTCTGTTCTCATTTTTATCTGCGAGGTTGACTACAGAAGTAAAACCATGTCGCTGTCATGCCTCATGCAGACAGGTTTCATACAAGTGCTTCCCCACAGAGCTCTGCCAGTGCAGCTCATTTCTAATCCTTCCCATCCTCGCTGCTCCCTGGGGATGCAGGGCAGCTTTCAGAGCCGACACGGCTAGTGGGGCGGAATTAAATCCCTGCCTCCAGGAGACCCTTCCCTGCTCTGCCAGAATCGGGTGGAATAATATCTTTTGACTTTGATATCCTTGGCTTTGAGGATACCCATTACTGGAGCCATCTGTCTGCTGAAATCTCTGTTGCTGTGCAGAACAGGGCACCTTGACCTCACCTCCAACACCCACCTCCTGACCTCTGAGCTCACACTCCACTGCTAGAGCCACATTTCTCCCCAAATATGCCATTACAGCCAGGAAGATCAGATGGCAAGGAGGAGAAAAAATTCAATTCCCTTGAATATTTAATATTAATTGAGGAAGTGGATGGGAAAGTCGGGTACACTCTGCGCAAACACTTAATATGCCAGATGGGTTGGAGTAATTCTAAGCAGTGGTTTCGTAAATGTCTTAAGAAGAAAATGAACGCAGGCACAGTGCTGCATAAGTGGCATCCAATAAATACTTCAATCAATGTGCATTAAAGACCAGAATAAAGGCTATTTACAAAATTTCAGTAGGTAAAAAACCCACTATGATTTTAATGAGATACGAGGGCTAATTAGTAACTGGTACTTCACAAGACAGCAACAGCTGATGAAAAAAGTAGAAAGCAGCCATTTGAAAGCATCAATTCTGTGCAACTACTTTTTTTTTTTTCACAGAATTTTTCCTGAACAGTTTCCACCCGAAAAACTGGCAGGCAGATGGTGTTTACTCACTGCAATTGTGATGAGGAGAATGGCAAAATTTAGGCCTTCCATCCATGCCCATCCTCAGCATTCTCCTGCCCAGCGAGGACAGTCAGGGAGGCAGAGGGAAGTTCCCACAGCCCCATGGGCAAACTCATCCTTTCCGCAGCAATCAGCAAACATGGACTGACATCTCTAATCTAGAGACACATTTCTTTTTCCTGTGGTAGATAACCTGCTTTTCACAGCCTTCACTTCCTTTGAAGCTCAGAGGAAGAAATGTCATGTGTCAGAGGGCTTAAGTGGGTGCTAAGAAACCTGTGTTTCCAGACAAATGAGTTTCTTGCCGTTTCACATCACTTTCTACATTCATCTGTGCAAACAACAGTTGTATCCTTATTACTATTTTGAACCATGCTGTTGCCATGCTGAAATGTCACTCCGCGGCAGTGGCAGTGCTCCTTGCTAAAGAGAAGCCACCCATGGCACCAGGAGCTGGTGCTTATCCTGCTCTTAAAGCTCCCAGAGGGAAAAATAATTCCAAAAGGCTACAAGCCATCAGCATCTCTTTGCCAGGTATTTCTTGAAGCAAACACCTTGTGCATCCTCTTTTCAAAGGGTCTTATCCTCACCATATTGAACACTGGGAACGCCTCGTGCTCCTCCCTCACTGTGGGTCACCCCAGGCTGCTCCAGCATTGCAGGGCACCCTGGAGGTGTCACTGAAAAACCCCTCCGAGAAACAGCAGGAGGCAAAGTCCCAGGAAAACCCTCTGGGAAACAAACAAGCCATCTAAATTAGGAGAACAAAACCTGGAAAAGCTGTCACTTAGGCAAACCTGTGATCTAACCCCCTGAGTCACAGCACCACAGCCTGGAAAGCAGAGCAGGTTCTGCCTTGGCAGCTCTTCCCTTCTGTCCCATTGACTTCCCAATATCCTGGCAAAGCCCTGGGAGATTCACACCCATCCCTCCTACCCTTCTCCCCAGAAATGGGTACTGGCAGCAGGCAAGGCATGTTTTCACAGGGTTGAATCACTACCTGCATCCTTCCCACACACCCGCTGATACCCAGCACATCACCCAGCCTTCCCCTAACGCTGTGACATGATGCTACAGGAGACATGTTCCACCAGCGAGAGCAGCTGCCCACCCACATTATCCCGCTTGGAATAATGCAGTTTCCAGCTGACAGATGCCTATTATTAATTATTAATTCCAGCACATAGACAAGTTATTCAGTAAGCACCAGGATTTGAGTTGGCGCCATTAGAAAGAAGTAACAGGGCAGAGCTGCAAAGACACAGGAAAGTTTGAAGGGAGAAAAACATTTGGTTGCAGGGAATGCCCATGGGGTGTCAGCATTTCTGGGAGTTAAGCAGGGTGGAACATAATCCTTCAAGAAAAGGTTAAAATTAACATCCTGATTAAGTTGCAGCTCACAGAAACCAGCTTATAGAAACAGGGCAAAAAGGAGGATTTGAGTATGAAGGACCCCCAGGGAAGATTTGGGTGTAAAGGTTACACGTCTCTAATCTTGAGCCTCTTCTACAAAGAAAACTACAGCAGCACCCAGCTGACAGCAGTCCTGGATCCCCAGCCAGTTGGCATCATCCAAGCTGGAAAATACAGGGGGGGAAATGCTCTTGAGCAGATGGAGGCAGAGGAACATGTAACATGATGTTACTCCACGTCTGGAGGCTTTGCTCTTCAGAAGCCTTTTACATTTACTTCTAACGTGATGATTTTTGCGTCGTTCTACAGCAAATCTGTCCTGGATTGTGTCAGTCATACTTTAGCATCGCAAATTCCCTCCAGCAGGGACAGTCCTGGCTTTGCTCTGTGTCCACATGGAGCAAAGCATCTCACCTTGCCCGAGAGCAGTGAGTGGGGCTCCAAGGGGCTGCTCCAAGCCATCCTCATCATCATCCCTGCCTTGCACGTGGGGATGAGTTCAACACAGGATGATACATCAGTGCCATTAAAGTCTCATCTCTTTGGATTAATTGGCCTCATGAACTTTGGGAGATTTGTAGAAAACAAATATGACTTCAGCAGAATTAAATCACCTCCTTCGGTGGGACATCAATTATGGAAAATGCCATCTCAGTCTGCAGAGATCCCTCAGCACAAATCTCAACAAGAGACTATTACAGAGTTTAAGGGATCACTATGGGATGTGTAATATGCAGGATTGCTTTACAAACAATTTCTTTGAGATATCCTAGCAAGGAGCAATTCTTCTATGGCATCCATGATCAGAACACAGAATAGAGAAGCTGCCCAGGAGGGAGGAGGAACTGTGGAAGACAGAAAGGAATAAAGAGAAGGAGAAATACTTTGGAGCCGAGCACACTTATCTATGATGGAAGTAATTAGCACAGGGTTATGATTATCATAGTGAACACATCAGTGGGATCCTTCCACAAAAGCACTCAAGGGCGCACAGTGAAATTTAATAGCAGATTGCAGTGTGGAGAAAAAAAACCCCCAGCTAAACATATAGGCCAAGGAAGAACTGCCAGAGGCCTCAGATATTAAATAAGCCTGTGGAAACGGTATGAAGGGCCCTGTGTAGTAAATCCTGGAGCAAAACACACACAGCAAGAATGAAAAATAAGATTAAGAAAAAACCTGTTTCAGCCTACTTCTCCTGGAGCACAAGGACAGGCACTTACACCTGGCTTTTTTTTTTTTGCATCATCTCGAAGCCTCTGCCGCCTTTCCCCTTGTCTAGGCACCTGCACTCTGCATGCAAAGCAGGAGCAGTGCTCTTGGCAGAGATCTGACTCGCATTTCCCACCCCAGTTTGCAGAGACAGAACCGATGACGCACTCGGCAGCCGGGGGGAGGATCAGGGCTTGCTTCACCTTTTGCTGCACAGACACACTCTGAAACCACTCCAGTGGTTACCAGAACATTTGTGGGTCTCCAGGCAAAGCTTTGCTTGGCAGTGAGAGCTCCTGAGTCCCGTGGTCTTGGCTCTGGCTCTTCTGTGACACCCGGGGAGAGAGGAACCAGCACCACACCAGGAATATCACAAAACATCCCCAAGGATACATCTTCCCCTTGCAAGTTAGGCTACAAAGGCGGATGGTGCCAACATGAAATCTGGGAGGTTAACGGGTCACTGGTGACTCCCAAAATTGACTTTTCCCAAACACATCCTCTGAGCTCCAAGTTTCCCTGGCCAGGACTAAGAGCAGCCAGAGCAGATCATCACCCTGTCTCAGGACAGTAGGAGTGCATGTCCAACTCCCCTTTCCCTATTTATCTACTCTTAGCAGTCAGAATTAATTGACTCCATCAAGCAGCCTCCATGAAGGAGGTTTCCTCTTCCATTCACTGTTTTTAAGAGCAATGCAAGTTGCCATTTATTTGATGGGAAAATAAGTTGGTTTAGCTTCTTCTCCTGTCATTAATGGGCATCACATTAAGAACACAGCAAATCACTGAGGAGAAGAAGAAACACTTGTGCTAATCAGATTTAAAGAGTTGACAGCACAGTGCATCAAATCGAGTTAGAGCAGTGAGTAATGGAGGGCACTCACTGCCTGATGGAAAACCCTGGCATCCCTCTGGCTACGCAATTTTCTCACCACCCAAATGCAAATTCCCCTCAACAGCACCACAAATTCCTGCACGCGTCCGTGAGGGTTTGGGTTAAATAAGAGTTAACACCAAAGTGTGCGTTGGCAGCAGACACAAGTCACCCTTCAGTGACAGGAGGGGTCAGCAGTGCTGCTGAGGCCAGAGCTCGTGTCCTGCAAGCACAGCCGGGGAAAGGAGGGGTGAGAGAGCAGGGAGTGAAAACACTTAACAAGGGTCCCACCTGGATTCAGACTTCCCCGTAATTTTAGCACTGTGCCCTCCCCACACCCCAGACACCTCCCTAGAGATGAGTCCGTGCCCCTCATGGCCACTGCTGTCCTTGTAATCAGCTGGTGGGAGACAGCAGAGCATCACCTCTGATCCCAGCAATTCCCCATCCTTGAGGCTTCCCAGCATCCCAGCCAGGCTCCTCTGCCCCTGGGAAGCAAACGAGGGGGTGGCAAAAGACCACCATGCCGGGCTGTGACAGACACCAGCAGCCTCGGTACCTCACAGTAACCAAAAACCAGGGATAAATCAAGGCACAGCTTATCCGGCCATGTAAAAACACTAATGAGGTGGGAAAAATGAAGATGGAAAAGCAAAGCAGTCTTAAGCAAGCAAGAGCTGGCTGAGCCTTTACAAAAATCCAGGACGTTTACAAAGTCCAGCATCAAGAACTTGATGAACTGAGGTCCATGAAATAAGAAATAAGCTCCTCAGGCCTTGTTTTTTCATACACTCCCTTAGCATCCATTCCTACCTGTCCCCTTCCCAAAGCAGCCTGTGAATCCCAATTACTTGCCCAGACAATCCAGCCATCTCCCTTCAGTCTCTCTGGGACAGCTCAATAACATATATAACATATATCTTTAATGCAGCAGGGAAAGTCAAAATGAGCTCCTGGCACTGGAAACGGAAATGAGGTAAAGTAAAAGTTAGAAACAAGACAGTTTTTAATTGCAAGGGTAATTTGCAAACTTAACAAGGTCTTTCAGGGGTTTGCTATCATGCATCACTCAGTCTTGAAGTTAAGATGCAGCACGAGCAAGAGCTCAGGCAGAACTGTGGGCTTGGGGAAGGATGGGGGAAAGTTTTACACCTCATTGGAAGTCAGAGTAAATAACCAAAGCGATCCCTTCCAGTTCCAAGGGCAGTCAGCTCCCCATAGCAACCGAGTCTCACAGAGCACAGGACTCCATGAAATTAAACCAGAGCAAGGGTTTCCAAAGAGAAATGTTTTCATCTGGTGCAATTTAACACAAACTGCCCTTCCATGTGTAGCTGCAGCCTGCACGTGTAACCCCCAGTGCTGGTTTACCACTGCTGGAGGATCAGAGGGCAGCAGAGGAAGCACAAAGCCCCACACAACACACCCTGACTTGCAGACTGCACGAAGTAAAAGCTGAAAGATGCGGCCAGATGCATCAAACATCCTAAATAATGGCAGACACGCAATATGGGACTTGCTTTCCAATAGGAAAGCTACCAGGATTATAAAGAAGCACACAAGTACACCCAGGCCAGCTGCAGGTACAGGTATTTTAGCTGATGAAGCCCAGCCCAGCACTATCCGGAACTGCCAGACCTTGGACCACCTTCCAGTGCCTAAACAGGTTCCAAGAAAACTGGAGACGGACTGGAACAAGGGCTTGGAGTGACGGAACAAGAGGGGATGGCTCACACTGACAGAGGGCAGGGTTAGATTGGATATTGGGAAGAAATTCCTCTCTGTGAAGGTGGTGATTTGTCCAGTTAGTTCTTTATGTATCCTCCTGGTCACCTGGGGACACGAGATTTGCCCAGTTCAGCTCAGTAATATAATTTCCTTTGTTTCCTTTATCCAGAGCCTGCAAGTACATTTTATACATTAACCTGAGACTTTCAGCAGCACGATTAATTCGGCAGGCGAGGCTATTCATAGGGCAGTTCTTGCTGAAAGATTTGCAATATGAGCTAATAAAATAAACAACAACATATGGGACTGCAGGGTGGATCGGCAGAATGTAATCGAGTGGACTGGAAACTGGCCAGGATAGTAAAATTAATTATTCTATTTGGATTTTTTTTTTAATGACCAGAGGTGGTCTGGGCCTTGCGTCCCACCCAGCTTCAGGTACGATCTGAGGGATAATCCTCACTTGTTGGGAAAGGACAGCAAGCCCAGATGACAAGGGAGAATGGCTTCAAACTGACAAAGGGCAGGATTAAATTGGATATTAGGAAGAAATTCTTCTGTGGGAGGGTGGTAAGGCCCTGGCACAAATTGCTCAGAAAAGCTGTGGCAGCCCCATCCCTGGAAGTGTTCAAGGCCAAGCTGGACAGGGCTTGGAACAACCTGGGATAGTCGAAGATGTCCCTTCCCATGGCAGGGGCTGGAAAGAGATGAGCTTTAAGGTCCCTTCCAACCCAAACCATTCAGTGATTCCGTGACTTGGCACAAGCAAAGGGACCCCACTGAGCACCACTCCCCACACAGGCTGAGCTCTACTTGGGTCAGCTGCCCACATGAAGAAAAAAATCTCACCTGGATTTCCATCTGGGCCCTGTCTATCACCTCTGACTCCCCTGCACAGGGCAGAGCATCACCTTTTAACCCCTTCCCCCTTGGAAGATCACAGGCAGAGGACTCAAACATTTTGTACCTACAACAGCCAGCTGGGTGCAGGTCTCAGCTGGGCTCTCTGGAGGAGCAGAGGATGGGATCTGTAACTGCTGGTTCAGATGCTGGCACTCTCATTTTTCTCAGTCCTTGCAGACTCAGGCTCCTGCAGGTCATATCTGCAGGTTCACCACATCCCCACCACCAGCCCCCACCTCAGGAGCTGCACCTGGACCAGCTCCTCCCGAGCTGCCCCACTAAAGCCTCCATCAGCCTTGGACAAAGCATCCCAGGAGGCCCTGCAGCATCTCCAGGGCTCAGCCCCAGACTCACCCAAAACAACCCTTGGGTCATCAGGGCTCCAGCCCCTTCTTTACACCAGAATTAACCCTGAGACTGCCAGTGTCAAAGCTGCTGCCTGCTCTGCCCAGAAGAGACCCACACCCCCCCAAACCAGCTTCTGTACCTCGTCCGGCCTTTATTAAGGGGCAGTTGGTGCCTGACTGGGTTTCTGCATCCACACAGCTGCACCTGACCTCACCTGAGACCTGGGGTTGTTTAGGCCTTACGAGATCTTCTCATTCCAACATCCCACCGTGAGCCCCACTTTCCCTGCCCCAGAGCGATGCTGGGCCATGCTGCAGCACATTTACCCCAGCCCTCTCCCCTTCCTCCATCACTCTGCACAGCCACCTCATCCCAGACTTCCATCCTGACCCAAAATGCTCCCACTTCTCCCAGCTCTCCTCTGAGCATCTGCAATACTTACATCAGACTGTCCTGTGAGGAGGGAGGGGAAAAAAACTACCCAAGCTACATCTCAGGAGGTCAAAATGCCCATAAACTGCTATTTGTGTGGGAAATAAACAGCTGGGAAGAGCAATGAGGTCATGATGAAAGGCAGAGCCAGGGAAAGCAAAGCTCTCCTTGACTTCTTCTGCCTCTAGAGAGCATTGTTGCATTTTCTTCCCAGCAAGAGACAGGAACAGAGGCATCTCCCAGCACTCCAAGCAGAGGACTTGAAACTGCTGCAGTGGTTCATGGCAATCTCACATTAACCCCCTGAACATCTCTTCTGTGAGCTACGAGGATGAACAAAGCCTCACAGAGGAGGGCACTGGAGTTTTGGACCCAGCTTTCCTTCCATCAAATGCTCTTTGCCGGCTCACAGCAGAACTTCTGAGGAAGGGGCAATTGTTCTTTCTCAGAGGTGCAAAACAGCTCCACAGCACCCCAGGGTGGGAGCAGGGACCCCTGGGGCAGCCACCAAGACGGCTGGCAGAGGGAGGAGGAGGAGGAGGAAGGAAAGCCCCTACGTGCACATGCGATGCTCACCAAGGCTCTGCGTGGACACAGCCCTTGCACAGGCTCCCAGAAACAGCCCCTGGGGAGGCTGACAGTGAGCCCAGTGGTGTTGCTCTCCTCTGCTCATGTCCCAGACACTGACTGCCCATGCCCTGCCTGTGCCCTCCCCATGCCCTGCCCGTGTCCTGCCTGCAGGATCAGGCCTCCTGCACCCTCTCCACGGGACACAACAGCCACCTCTCCTTTCCGCTTGCTCTTCCCCATCCACCCCTTCCTCATCCCTCCACTGCCCGCTCACTGGTATGCCAAATTCATTATCCAAAATCTATTAAAAAATATTTTTGAAGGAGCATTATTGCTGTTATGGACAGAAAGGTTATTACGGGTCCAATTTGCCATGGCTGGAACAATTACTTTCTCCCACACAGTGTGAGTCAGGCTGCAGCTCCCAAGGCTCGGACTGCGGAGGTGCGGCCGCGTCTGGTGGGAGCTGAAGGGTGATCTGCTTGGGCTGATGGGTTGATAAGAGGGCAGCAGAAATTTGTGAAAACACTCTGTAATGAGCTGAACTGGCCGGTCTGGCAGAGCATTTCTTCCAGCGTTATCTCCTTCACACCAGGAGCAGGTCACAGCTTCCCCTGCAGGGCAGGAGAAAGGCACTGATGGAGCAGGACCAGTGCGGGGACAGGGTGGGACAAGGGCAAGGGGAGGGATGTGAAGGGTAAAGTAAAAACACTGGTTTGTATTAGCTCAGCTTCTGCAAAAGCATTTAGAAAACTCCATCTGCAGATCCAGCAGGTCTCAGAGGAGGGCAAGAGCTTCAGCTTCTCCAGGACACGGCCACCTGGACAGGTCAGAGGGAAGCTGGGCTGAGCCAGGTTTGGCACTCACAGCTGGCTACCTGTGAGCCAAGGGCTGAACACAAGCTGCTTCACTCTGCACTTACGGCAGAGTTAAGGAAGCCTACAGCAGCTCTGCTGGACAGTGAATGTCTGTGCTCAGCTTCAGAGCTGCTCCCCAAGCTCTCCCCCTGCACACTGCACCCCAGTTGCTTTCTGGGTCCCACTCTTGCTCAGTGGTTCAGGGCAAAGCTTTGGGGTCGGCTCTCCCTCGGCCTCTCTCCCTGCCACCCTGCAGGGGAAAGGAGCTGGGATCCTTTGGGAATACTGGGCTGGCTCAAAGAACAGCTCCCTTGGACTCCACTGCTCCAGGCAAGGGGCTGAGCCCAGTCTTACACCAGTTCTATAGCACTGGGAGCAACTTCTTCCCCTGAAAGGAATAAGCATCCTCCAAAAACCCTGTGGGGCTCCAGGAGTGAAAATTGCTTGGAGCACGGCTGAGTGACTCCTCCACTGCAAGTAAATTTCAGAGAGCATCTTCCCAGCCCCCGGAGAGAAGGGACCTGCAGTGAGCAAGTAATGAGAATCGACTCCCCAGAACCTTTGGATACTTGGAAAATACTCAGCTGAAATTGAGAGCTGCTGTGTCTGCACACGTCCATCCAGCAAGACACGGAGCTCACATGGAGCTCACAGGTGTCACCCGGCGGCTCCTAAGTGCCTCTCCCTGCTCCTTCCCCTGCAATCTGCTGAGTGGATTTCCTTCCCAGCTGAGATCTCAATCCCTGTGCAAACCCCGACTTTGAGTGGGGAAGCCACTGTCCTCCTTCCACCATGCAGGGGTGTCCCTCCCAGGATGATTAAAAGTTTTGTTCGGGGGCTCTGGGCATGGAAAGAAGGGATGGCTCCAGTTCTGTGCCCCTTTCTTTCCTTTCTTCTGAGAGGTTTTCTCTGGTTTTGCTCCTCCCCAGAGCCCTGCCGGGTCGCTCTACCCGACTGTTGACACAGATGAAACCTGGTCCCAAAGAGGAGAGCCCTGCCAGCACTCTTGTCATCAGCCTCCCCTTCCACAGACGCAGGATTCACTTACAAGCACTCTGCTCATTGCATCACTTCACTCTTCCCCATCACAATTCTATTACAATGTGATAAAGGAGTAAACACCTTTTTTATTTGGTTCTTTCCCAGTTGCACATCTTCTTCCCACTGAAAAAGCCATATTTTTGGCCCGATACTGAAAATTGACAGTGACTTTGAAGGCATGGTGCCGGGTGCTGGGGCAGCAGGGGCTTGGGCCACGCTTCCTCATGCTCCAAATGTTTTCAGTCTTTTAATCCACACAATGGATGAACGATATCGGCATCCTGCCAGGTGGGAGGGGGGTCCCCAGGGTGTGCTGCCTTCAGAGGCTGCGGGTGCCAGGACAGGGGAGAGCAAACAGCTCTGCCCCGCAGGCAGCCAGACCTGCAGGAGGAAAACAAGCCGGCAGCTGGGCAGGAGAGAGGATGTCAAGTACCTCTTAGAGATGGCACAGCGAATCTCAAGGGGGAGTGTGTGCTTTTCCCAGGGCACAGGAAAGTGTGCCATTGAGCACAGTGGAGGAGGCAGAGCGCCAGGGTGCTCACCTCTCCTTCTCGTGGGGCTCTGGAGCTGGGAGCTGTCAATCCACCCAGAAGATGAGCATCCAGGACCCTGTGAGTCCCTCTGGTAGGCTGACAGCCGCCTGTGCCCAGGACACCAGTAAGACTTTCCTGAGGCTTTCCTGTCCCACTCACCCTGGGCGCTGCACACCCTGTTCATGCCCCGGCTCCAGGCAGATCCCAGCAGGCTGCAAGGGCTGTGATGTGAACAAAACCATTCAGCCTCTTCCCAGCAGAGCTGGAATCACAAGCAAACCCCTCCAATACCCTCTAGGAATGATATCAGGGCACTCTTATGCTCTTCCATGCTGTATCAGGAGCAGGGATGCGGGACATGGGGGGATAGTGGTCTTGCATAATCCAGCCCAGCCTCATGGCTCACTTGCTCCTGCAGGCATTAACCATTCCTTGCTTCTGCCTCAAAATGAAAGGCAAGATCTGGTAAAGCTCTGGAAAACCAATAAACTTGTCAAAAGGAGACAGGCTCTGAGTCAGAGACCTCGCAGGAGGGAGGCAGGGGGACAGGGGATACCAGCAGTGAAACAGAGATGCTGCGAGCCAAGGTCTGCGATGGCAGAGGGCTGGCAACAGCAGAGCAACCCCCAGACTCAAATCCATGGGAATTCTCCCTGCAGGAAATCACCATTTCCCTAAATCCATGCTCAGAGTGGGCAATCATGCAGAGGCACTTCACCCCGCAGAAAAGCTTCAAAAAATCCTGCTTGTTTGGGTGGAGCCCCTCACCGCAGCCTCTGGCCGCAGGCAGCCCCAGGGCCAGTGGTTGTTGCTTCCAGCAGATCTTCCTGAACACTGCTGGAATTCACCATCACATGTCAAAACATGGGCAGGGAGATGGGAACTTGGAGGTGGCCTTTGTGATTTTCTTCTGTTATTTTTTACGGTGGCTGTTCTTCGAGAATGAAACCATCGGCGGAGGGGCACCGCTTCCAGGTCAGGAGTTACACCGATGTTTCAGTTTTCCCAGCAAGGATGGGATTCACCGTGGAAGTGGGAAGGATTAGACACCTCTTTCCCTGAGGAATCCATGAGGAGCAGAGAAGTTCCCCATTTCACAGCCAGACCAGACACATGCAATGAAGCTGTGTCTGTGCAGAAATCAGTGCACGGCCCAGGTGCTGCAGGGGGGGTTTTCTGGATGCTTTATGAATAAAGGAAGCCAGAAAATCAGCCTAGACTACCAATTACCTGGCTACGCACTAGAAAAAGGTTATTTTCAGCCAGAGACTGCAAGACATTTCCCTTGTTAAATTGCTCTCTGGTCAGTATTCAAAGCCCTGCAGCCCCTGCAAGTAGAACAGAAGTTGGAGAGTGCAGCTTTTGTCCTGTGGCTCCTTTGGATGCTGGGCTCAGCGGGACAGCCTCCCTCAGCACTCGCAGGGTTTTGGCAAGAGCTCGGTTTTCACACCCACTCAAGCAAAAGTGTATTTTCTAGCAAAGGGAAGTATGTCAGGGCATTGATTTCTTGGGCAACTGCACCGCAGAATGGATGGAGCTAAACTCGGTGATGCATTAGGCTGTTGGCTGCAAACCAAACACCTAGTAAAAACGCTTTAAAAACAAATTTTTTTTGTTTTTTCTGATGCATTTGGAGAATAGCCTGCCTGCTCCTAGGCCTTCCCTTCTGTTCCTGGCTTTCCCATACAAATAAGAGGGAGGTGTCACTCAGGCTCTCTGAGCAGCAGTTCATGGGGGGATGCTTCAATTGAAAATTAGGCAAATAGGAGAGAAAAAAAACCAAATTATATGACCCGTTGGAAAAATGGTATTCACAACCACCGGAAGGGGAGAAATGATCCCCAGAGGTACAGCCGGGCTTGCCCAGAGGAGGGAGGGCATCAGCATCCCATCAGTGCAGAGCCAGAGGGAGCCTGAGCTGCAGGAACGGGCAGATGCACCAGGACATTCCCTCTCCTCCTCCTCCCGCTCCTCCTCCTCCTCCTCCTCCTCGCCACGGACCATCACAGCCAGCACGGGGTCAAACCACGGTCGTTCACGGGCTGATGACCAGCAGCCCTTGTCCCCCTTTGCCGCGGAGCTCCGCGCAGGAGCCTGGCAGCCGAAAGCGCTGCAGAAGGCGGCAGACGGCTGCTGACACCTTTGTCCAGCAGGATTTCCGAGCCGGCTCTCAGCAGCAGCTCTGTGAATATCCAAAGAGGATAACTTCAGCCCTGGCTCTGGGAAGCAGCGGAGGATCAATAGAGAGGCATCGCATTTAATCACCTGCCTTATAGTTTTGCATCTGACAGAGGCATGCCGTGAAAAGCGCATCCCGAGCACCGGCAGCGGCTGGGAGCAGCAAAGAGCCAGCTCCCCCCCTCTCAGGGAGGGCAGATTGCTGCTAACGACAGCAGCCCACCCTTCCCTAGGGACAGCCAGGGCTGAACAGCACCCCGTCCTTCATTTTACACAGTATTTAATTGGCCGTGCAGGGCTTTGCCGTGACTCCGGGGGAGGATGGCGCTTGGCTGCATCCCGAGCCGGAGCACCAGGCACAGCAAATGTCTGAAGCCTCCCCCAGATTCTTCCCTCTTGTGTTCCCTGTAGCTCACAGTGTTCCGGGATTTCAGACGCCGTGGTGATGACCATAGTGAGTTTTTCCTTCTGGCCTCCAGGCCCTCTCAGCAGGTTTGGCCAGATGGAGACACGAGCATGGGTTGGCCCTGCTGCTCCATCCACCCCACTTTGGTTTGCAAATGCTGAGAAACAGGAAGCAGTTGTCTGGAGAGATTTGGCCACCATGGGCTCCATCTGCAAAGAGAGCACCTAACAGGCACCCACACACCCAAAGTCCCCCTGCAGACCCCTCCCTCAGCTCTCCTGCTCTATAAACCCAGCCCAACTGCAGCCTTGACTGAGTCAAGGGAAGGTTTAGGTTGGATATTAGGGAAAATTTCTTCACTAAAAGGGTTGTCCAGCACTGGAATGGGCTGCTCAGGGCAGTGGTGAAGTCACCATCCCTGAAGGGATTTAAAAGATGTGTAGATGTGATACTTGGGGATTTGTTTTGGTGCTGGCCCTGTCAGTGCTGCAGTGATGGTTGTACTGAATGATCTTAGAAGGCATTTCCAACCTGAAATATTCTGTGATTCTGTCACAGGTCCTGGAGGATTTGCCCAGCTCCAAACTGTATCCCTGCACAACTCAGCCACCCTCCAACCTCACAGTTAGACGGTGGCCGGATGGTCCACACTCCTTGCCCATCACTGCCCACCTCCAACTTCTAACCCTCCCCAGCTCCTCTCCCAAAATCCCAGCACATCCCAGCACCACTGGTTTGCTCACACACACAGAGAAAACCACTTTGCTGGGAGGACAAAAGGAAGGTTCTCCAGCACCAACAGGCAGCACTGGTATAGACATTTTAAGACAGTCATAATTCCTTTAGAGAATGTTTCCAAGCAGGCCTGGATAAATTATTCACAAAGAATAAGATATGAATCCATCTGGAAAGAAAAAGAGAAAAGGCCACTGGGATCAGGCCAGCAATTTTTTTCCTGTAATGCTATTCCCACGTGCAACGTTCCTGTTTCCTCTGTGAAAGAACATAGCAATTATTTATATTGTTTTAATGGAAAGGGGCTTTGCCACATGAAATAACACACGAGCAGGTTGTGAAGCAGGGAATAATGCTGTACCCCTGGATGAGCAGGGCAGTAGGAAGGGGGGAGTCCACCCACCATGGCAATAATAAAGAAATCACTATCATCATCATCATCATCATCATCACAGAACCAACCCAGCTAATTTTACCCCATTTCCATGTTAGCACTAAGAACATTTAAATTCTGTTGCCATTTTTAGAGAAGAAAACATATTTCAGTAATGTTTGTTGGAAATATCATTAGGATAACAGTCACCCCCGCAATGTTTTATTGCAGGCAGTTACTTCCATGCTGCCATTCGCAGAGATTACTCCCCAAATTACTTCTAAACATCCAAATTGCAAAGGGAAGGAGTTAGTCTAGCACTGGGATTGATTGCTGTAGTTTCTCTTGCAAGACTAATAAGAATATATCTATCTCTTCTGCAGTGTTTAGCTTAAAGTGGTTGTGGAGCACTTAGGGAAGGGGGGGAAATGCTTCACCAAGGCAGCAGAGCTGCCTGCAAAGACGTGACCCATCACTTCTCCAGTGAGGCCAAGCAAATCAAAGCCAATCAGAAGGACAACTCATTAATCTGCTCTTAAAAACCCATTTCCCTGGCATGAATGTACTTGGAAGGTGGGAAAAACTCCTAAAAAATAAAATTTGCAGAAGACAGTTGACGAGTGCATCTCACAGCAGTGTTAGAAAACAAACACCTGGGATTGAGGCTTCTTTAATCAACATTTAGTGCAGGTTTAATAACGTGTATTAAAAGCAAGCAGGCAAATGGTGTTCGGGAAACGACAGGAAAATAAAGTAGATAAATGCACTAATTGCAGCTTATCTGACAGCTCTGTGTTCTCCTCCACAGCTGAGACTCCAGATCTAGTATTTATACATTAGGCAGGATTGATTCTCTGGGATCAAGCAAGACTCAGGCTGGGTTACAGCAGCTGATGGATGGGCATGGTGTCTCACCAAATCCTGGCAGATTGCTTTGTCCAGGTACTGCAAATTGAAAAAGAAGGTATTTTTCAGCTGACACCAGCTGTTTACAGCAAGGAAGACTTGATCTGCCTGATTTTACAACACATTGGAGCAGGGCTGCTTTACACTCTGAAGCAGTAAGAGGTTTTATAGGTATTTGTGTGTTTAGGGGGGGACAGATGGGCTCCATCCTTCTGGGAAGCTTCCATCCAAACAATCTATGTATAAACAAGAGGCTCCTGAAAATCTGTATATTAGCCACAAGCCATGAAGAAGAAAAGAGATCAAAATAGAGAATCTCCATGGGGCTGATGGATGCAGGATTTAATCATCCAGTGTCACCTCTTCACTCACCCAGGGCTCCCCTTGTTGAGGATCCAGAGAGCACCATACCTGCAGCTCTGTTCTTTTTCATGGCTCCATCAATTCCAACACTACTGAGGCAGGAGAGGTCTGACCAAAGCCTGTCTCCCTGCATGGAGCAGCCAATGTGCATTTTGGCTTCCCCGCCCAGTTTCCCACTGAGCAGCACGTCTTGAAGGGCCTTGCTAAAATCTTCCCTTCCAGTTAGTGCTTAGACAAAGAAACAGCCAAATCTGGGGTGGCCTCAACTGGTTTTGCAACTTGAAGGGAAGGCCTTGGGGGGTGCTTTTCCTGAGGCAAATCCCAGGCAGAGAGCATCTCCCTCGACCGCAGAAACCAGCTCCCTGTTGTTCCGTGCAGCCACAGCATCTGCAGCCCCTTGTGCACAGTCATCAATCACTGCAGACGTGGCGGCAGGGCCCTGGCAGGGACCAGGGTGTCAGAGTTCCCCAGCTCACGCATTTCCGCACAGGGCAGGATTTAACGAGGGGAAAAGCATCCATTGGAAGCACCAGCGGCAGCCAAAGCGCTGACCCAGCAAATTCAAAGAGAAGCTTTGCTTTTTTTTCCCCTTTCTTTGAGAAAGAAAAGCATGCAGACATAATTGTTCCCAAAGCTCATCACTGACAAATTTTTCATGGGTGCTTCCATGGGTGCTGATAGAAAGGAGATGGAAATGCAGGAGTGAAATCGCTTTGCTCCTCTGAACTTTCAGCTGTCTTTGACAGTGGATTTCTTTCCTGTAAGAGCCATCAGGGAGGACACTCACAGGCTAATTCTGTCCCTCTGCTCCTCACAGAGTGCAGTTATTACAAACTCACTGTCCTGAGTGGCCACCAATAAACGTGAGCTACCTAAAACCAGGAGAAATGAGCCAGCCTCTCCTCTCTGAGTGATTTCCCCCGCAACTTGCACCAGCATTTCAGAAAGAAATCCTTCCAGCCAGCTCCAGAGCCAGCTTTGGAGAGAACAGCATCCTCCTTCTGCACTCCTGCTTTTCTTCCTCTGCCTGGAGCACAGTTCCACCCATTCCAATGGGAACAGCAGCCAGATGCCCACTGCAGGCTGAGCACATTGGGCACGGCAGGCACTGCCAAAGCACTGAGCACATCAGCCCCAGCTTTTTGATATCTCCAGGAGAATTGCTGTGCTCCCCACTGACACTCTTCTCCTCCTAAAGCCACAAGGAGACCGTGCTGGGAGACTGCAGGGCCCAGCGGGGCAGGGGGATGTGTCCCATGGCAGACCTGAATGAGGCCACACGGGACCCTGTGCACCCATGGGACTGACCAGAGGCCAGGCATGTCCCTCAGAGCTGGCACAGCCCGGTTGGTCCTCGCTAAACTGGAGCAGGGAGCGTTTCAGCTCTGCCAACCCCACAGTGCTGCTTCCACCAAAGCAAGGACAGCAGGCCAGGCCCTGCTGGGCTGAGACTGAGCTCTTCCCCAGGGAAACTGCCCCTCATTTTTAGGTTTGTTGATTTCACAGTGTGTGCAAAGCAATGTAAAATGTAATTAATTGCAGTCCTGCGCCCACCCATGCCTGAAGTGCTGCAGAGCCAGGGATGCTCCTGACAGAAAGGCCCAGCTACACCACTGGAGTGTCCACTGCTCTCCCAAGGATTAACCATGCCCCTGCAGACTGAGGATTTTTGCTGACTTTCCAGCCAATAAACCCCCTGCTTAGTGAACCTGCTCTCACAGCCACACTGGGGCAAGCGAGGGATGGGGACCTGTGGATGCAGGGATGGGTAATTAGCAGGATGGTACCCATGTGTTCCAGGACCATGGCACACATGCATCAAGGCTTCCCAAGAATGCACCAGCTCTCCCTAAAATCCTCGCAGATACCTGAGATGCACTGGGAGCCCTCCCTCTGCCATGGTTTGTCCATAGGCAGTGAGTTCACCAGGTAATTTCTGGAGGGATTTGCAGCCTGCTCTGGGCCACAGGGCATTTGAAGATTTTATTGCACCCTGGCCTCTCTGGTGTATCCAGCCCATGCTCATGGTTTGCATAAAAGCAAAATTCAGACCTTGCAGGGCTTCACAGAGGATCTCCCTTTCCCAGCCACCACGCTTCCCAAATCCCAGCACCCAGCCCTGCTCCCCATCCCCGCCTGGTCCCCAAAACCAGTTTCCTCTGCTCAGCCGCCTGGGCTCTCCAGCCGGGTTCCTGGTGAGAAGAGGAGAAACCCGTTCTCCCAGGCTGTGATTTTCAACCCAGAATGATTTTCATTAAATCTGTCCCCAAGGCGCAGAGGGGGACAGGCCACACAGGCGCTGAGCAGCCCCGAGCTTGTTGGAGTCAGAAGAAAACGAGGCAGAGCTTTGCTTGCAAAGTTAATTTGAACCAACCGGCAGCTGGCGGAGCAGCCAGGAGAGCCTGTCCCACAGCAAGAGCCAGCATTTTCCAGGGATACCGCAGAGCTGGGATGCTAGCAGGGAGGGGACTGCAAAGGGCTTAGTCAAAATGTTTGGGCACAATTATTTCAGAGCGCTCCAGGCACACGAGGATGGGCTCTGGCTCATGAGCCGGGGACGTGCCCTCACCCGCGTGTGCAGCTCAGCTCCAGGCAGGAGCACGGGGAGGGCTGGAGGACACCAGGAGAGCCCCAGGGGTGGTTTGTGGACAGCGTGACCCCTCCTGCAGGCAGTGCCAGTGGCAGCAGAGCGTGGCACCCGACACGGGACCCTGCAGTTGTTCAGTGTGCGTCCTCCTCCAGCCTCCGCTGCTCTCATTTTATGCCTAATTAATAGAGTTTTATTATTTTGCGTAATACAATAGCGGCAATAAAGATGTAATTACTCCGGATGGAACTTGCACTCGGGAAAAAATTGTACTCAGGACTAGTGAGATGCATCTCACCAGGAGTGTGGATGGACGTGGAGCATGGAGGGGTCTGAGAAACCAGGTGAAATATGAGGTGGTCAGACTCTTGTCCAGGCAGGGCTGGGGGAGGCTGGGCTCTGTCAGACAGGGCAGATGTGAAAAGCACCTGAAGAACCCCCCCAGCTGGGTTAAAACAGTCAGGAAAGGAGCCCCAAAGCCACACTCTTGGGGCTGGGAAATACGAGCAGGTCCCTGGGACAGAGTATCAAAGTGGGTTTGATATCCTCTCCAGCACAGGACACAATGGAGGCTTGGGTCTGCCAGGACAGAGCCGAGCAAAGATGCTGGGCATGCAGGCAAGGGGAGGGATGCCTGGGGTGTACCTGGCTGCTAGCACGACCCACACGGTGAAATGCATCTTTTCAGCATCTCTCCTGCCTTCTTCAGCTCTGTTTCCCTGGCTCTCCTCTTTGGGCAGGAATCCACCCTCATCCCACGCAGGTGAAACACCTAGCACAGTGCCCACTGCACATGGTGGAGGGCTTCATCACAGGGCAAGGGAAAGCAGAGCACCCCACCAGCCACCCCCGCTGGCAACACCACCAGCACACGGCCCAAATTACCTGCTTCATTCTAGCCTCTCCCCACAGGCAGTTCCAGCATGCCAACAAATCCCAGGGGCTGCTGCAACTGGCTCAAAACCACCAGCCCTGTCAGCTGGTTTGAATTTTCCTTGTGTTTGCAAAGGAAAAAAAAAAAAGATTAAATGGCCTTTTAATCTTTCTTCAGCAATGCTCTGAAGGCTTTTCCAGCTAAACTAAAATGTATCACCGATGCCTTGCTGTTTGCATTAATAGCCCAAGGGGAGTTAAAGCTGGCTCGGATTGTGTGTCAAATGCCCCAGAGAGCTCAGCAAGGGCAGCCACGCTCTGTGCACGGCCGGGAGCTCCCACAGCCCTTCCCTGGTTTATCCCCATCCCACAGACACTGTGCCCAGCTGCCGAGCCTGTGCCACCCACCTGGCACCACTCCTGGCCCAGGAGTGCTGCCCACGCTGACAGTGGAGCTGGAGAGGGTTTTTGACAAGGTCACAGAGGGACAGGACAAGGGGTTATGGCATCAAACTGGCATGGGGAAAGGTTAGATAATAGGAAGAAATTCTCCCCTGTGAGGGTGGTGGGGCCCTGGCACATGTGCCCAGAGAAGCTGTGGCTGCCCCATCCCTGGAAGTGTCCAAGGCCAGGTTGGATGGAGCTCTGAGTAACCTGGGATAGTGGAAGGTGTCCCTGCCCAAGGCAGGGGAGTGGAACAAGATGAGCTTTAAGGTTCCTTCCGTGCCAAACTATTATGATATGGCTCCAGGTGGCAGGACTGCTCCCAGCTCCTGCATGGCCCTGCCTTCCCCCAGGAGCATGAACTGGATACATGGCAAAGGGTAGAGGGTCTCAAAACTTGCCTGGCAGCACAGTACCAGCTGGAGGCTGCAGTGGGCAGGTCAACCCCTTCTGCATCACGAGGGGATGGCACGAAATCCCACAGCAGCACAATCCATCCTCCCTTCATACCCCATCACCTCAGTGCTGTCAGACACAGGGCAGAGCATCCCAGTGCCAATTTACTGCCAAGGCAGGTTTAATGTGTTTGTGGAAAGCACAGTATGATTAGAGCTCTTTTTGGCATCACTCCTGACCCGGCATCATGCAAGGACCTGCAGCTGGCCCCTGCACCCAGAGACATCGACATCCTCCTAAACTGCAGAGGGTCAACAGTACTCACCAAACTCAGATTACTCAGCATCTTTACACCAGCTGGCCTCAGTCTCTCCCCTTTTCCTCTCAGTGTTTGTCAGGTTTAATTAAAATTCCTATACTCTGCTAGTTCTTTCACTCAGGCTATTATCTGCAGTGTGCTCTACTGCCTGCCTCGAGCTCATCTCATTAGGAATCCTCCTCTTGGTGAATGGAGCCATATTTAGGAGGCAATACAAGGCCTGTGTTTGAGCCTGAACAGTTCTATTGACCCATCCCCTTGACAAGGCAGATGCCCCAAGGACTGCTCTCAGCATTCCTGCTACACATCTATTTCCAGCGAAGCCCTGGTTTGCTTCACTGCAGGAAATTACAGCCAGGAAGGAGGAGGAGGTGGAGGTGAGCCTGCCCTGCCTCTGCACTTATGGCTGTCAGGGCTGCAGGTCACACTGCCCAGCACACCCTGGGGACCCACCTGTGCCCACCCTGAGCACTCCAAGAGCGTGGGTCTGTGTTTTAACCATCCTGAAGCCAAGAAACACCTGCAGAACTTCTCTCTTCCTCCCTCCCTGGGAAATCAGGTCTCACACGGAGGTGGCATTTGACTCTGCTTTCTCTGGTCTCACACATCAAACCTCTGTGGGTTCCTCACGGAAGCAGGACTGGGGGTGGTCTGCAGGGGATGACGGATGAACTCTCTAGAAGAGAGGGAAAGGGAGAAGAAGAGCCACAAACAACTTTCACAGGAACAACCCCTGGAAGAAAAAGCAAACAGAGAGGCCGAGTCAGCTCCCATGGCCATGGGCAGCTGCTCCTCCTGGGTCTGTGAGGTAGCACAGTGCTGTCATGGGGCTGGGGACAGGCACAAGGTCACCCAGCCTCTCAGGCCACCAGTCACTAGCTCCTGGAGGTGTTCAGCTGCTCATGTGGCTTCTTGAGCACACTCAAAGGGAGCATTTCCCTTAGATCTCTGCTCAATCCCACATGAATTTTTCCCCAAGTATTTTTAGTTCAGTGGCTGAACAAGGAAACCTGCTCTTCACTCAACTCCACTCTGCTGATGAAAAGTTAAAATAAATCTCTCAAATGCAGACTCCATCACCGAGGGGATCTGTTTTGGGTTGGCAAAGGCAGGAGAGATGGACCCAGCACCAAAGCAGCCAAGGTACTGTGGCAAGAGAAGCAACACCAAAGCAAAGCAGCCCTGGAGCTGCAGTGCAAACCCAGGAGACTGTCACAGCTGTGGGCTTCAAAGGGCTGGTCCCAGGTCCCCAGGACACCAGCCCTCTCCTGCTGTGCACCAGAGCAAGCAGAAGCCTCACACCAAGCACTTTGGACATGAAGCACTTTTTGGGCTCTAACTGAAGCTTGAGACCAGGGTTCAGATATGCTCCCAGCAACAAGCAGCACAACAGCCTTCCTCCTCTTCCTCCACCGCCTCACCATCATCCTTAGGGGAATGCATGTTCCAGCAGGCTCCTTTGGTCCCCATCCCACACTCTGAGGCGCCCCCAGCCCCACAGAAGCCCCCTCCCCTGCCCCTCCACACACTCTCTGCTCACAGCAGTAGCTGTTTGCTCCTCTTGGCCATTCACTGCCGGTTCCCACCCCGCACATTCCCTTCCGTTTAGAGATATTGTCAGTGGAGAATCAGCGCTCAGATGTTTATTATTTCTAATGTCATCCCAAGCCAAAATACGAGGCAGCATGTTTAGTCTTTCCCCCAGCTCTCACCGCTGAGGAACAGCAGCTGAGTCAGCACCCGGCGTTCCCCATCGCCCGCGTTCCCCACGGACAGATGGCAAACCCTTCACTCTTCCAGCAGCTCCCAGATATTTTTACTGCCTATTGCTTTTTCGCCTCTGTTTATTTTTCAAGCTGAAATTAGCAGAGTGATGGGAAAAAGAAATCTCCTGCTGAGCATTGCATCAGAGACCAGATTCCCATAAGGATTAATTTCACTGGAAACAGCAAGACCTTCATTTTTAGGCAGGGTGAACTCAGCAAGGTCTGAGGCCTGGATCACCCAGCACAACAAAGCTGGCTTTCTGTGCTGAGCACCTGTGGACCCTCCTTTGCTCTGCCAGTACCTGCCTGATGTCTCTGACTCCCTCCTAAGTCCCGTTTCTTTTCCAAGTGGTATGATCCCACACTGTCTGTGGTGTCAGCTGGAAGGTGAGTGGAGGGATGAACCTTGCTCATGTCCCCATTGCTTGGAAGCATTTGCCATTTTTCCTGCACATGGAGGGCTGTATCCCAGCCCTCATTGATGCCTGGTGTGGCTCCTCGCTTTGGATGATCTTCCTTGTTTCCTCAAGAGCCCCACAACAGAGAGCAGCTCTGCACATCCAGCGCCGTCCTTCCGTGTGAAACAGCTCCACCACAAACTGCCCTACAAGCAGCAGAGCACGGGGATCAGTGGGTGCTGTTCTGGAGCAAGCTGGTTTTTTTCTTCCCTTGTGATGCTTTGCCTTCATATAAAGCACGAGAGAGCCACTGCCTGCTGTTTGCAGGCACTTTCCTGGAAGATAATGTGATGTTTAACAAGGAACCTCTTTTTTATTATTTTGATGTGTGTTACATGTCAGAAGAGGCAGGTAGGTCATCTTCCACTCCCTGTAACGCCCTGAGCAGCAGAACGGGTTCTTGTGGCTGATGAGTGTTGCTTACTTAGTGCTCCCACCTGCCAGTGAGGTGCCAATGCCCCATAATATCCTGCAGCAAATTGTGCATTAGGAAGTTGGAGAACATTGGAGAAACTTCCCTCCTGTTTTCTCAGGAAAGCAAAGAGCGTTGAGAGGCCAGGACTCACATGAGAGTCCATTAACCCATTTCTCCCTTACCTCAGAGAGTCAAGGGGAACTCCGAAGACTTTTCAGTAGAGAGGAGGTAAATGTGTCAAGACACAGAAGACCTTGTTGGTTCAGATAATCACTAAAGCTTCAAGCACAGACCATCAGAGAGCCAAGAATGCTCCATCCAAACTGTTTTGGGCTTGTTTGAGTCAGTCTGGCACTGCTCAACCAGGGCATCCCGGGGATGTGGGTGACTCCAGGCAGGCACAACTGACCCGAGGAGACATCAGTGCCTTCCCACTCTGTGGTGCCCTTCCCTGTCTGGAGACAGAGCAGATCCACAGCATCCCTCCAGGCCAACACTGTGGGAACATTATGGGGATTCGGGAACATTAAGGGGATTTCCCATCCAGCACTTTTACTGACTTCTGGGGTGGCATCACGTGGTGCAAAGTCAAGCTCTCCAAAATTGTGGTTGCATCACTGATTTGTGTCTCCCAGCAACTGTGCTCTGTGCTGCAAAGCAAACTGCCCAAAGTCCAGCAATTATTTTTAACCCCAGGCAGGCCATGGCCATAGGATGAATTCACATGAAAAACAAACACCTGACACTGCTTTTGTCATGCCATAGATGAAACCTACTGAAGACAGAGCAAAAAATGAAGAAATCCTGGCTGGGAGGACCTGGGAATGAAGAAAGAGCACAGCTAGGCAGCAGTAAGGTTCTGTTACTGTTTCCATCCTTCAATCTCAAAGAAATCAATAAAATCTTCCTGAATAGAAACTCTCCCCATAAGAAAACAGAAAGGATCACAACAAAGGGTGTAAATGTGCCTCTTCTGCAGCCACATTAAAACCATCCTTCATCTGGCCGGCTCATCTGGGAAGGGCAGCTCTTGTGAGAGCTGCAGTGAGGTCAGGGCACGGCTCAGGAGCTCAGAAAGCTGCCGGATGTCAGAGAACAGGATGCGCATCGGCACCGGCACAAGGAATCTGGGAATGAGCTGCTTTAGAAATAAACTCCTCACATGTCAACATAAAACTCCTGTTGACACACACCTGCCTGGCTCCTGCCAGAAGAGAGCAAAGAGCCGCTTTCATCCTTCTGTGGGAGCAGAGATGAGGCTGGAACCCAGCATCAATAAACTAATGGAAAGCCATTGCTTTCGAGCAGAGGCACTGCGGATCTCAGCAGGCACATCACGGCTTTCTTCTCCTGCCTAAATGAATATTCAGCTGCAAGGGAAACCTCAAGGACAGGCTCTGCCGACACCTTTCTGGGACACAGCAGCAGCTCTGCCCTGGTTCTTCAGTGTCCCCTTTGCAGCAAACTGGTCCAGAGCCGTTCTGCAGCACGTTTGTATAAACCACCTCCTCACAGCCCACCAAGGGGACCAGACCCACGAGTCCTGCTAGCTCCTGGCATTCCTTCATTTCATCCATGCCAGTGCAGCTGACAGCTCAAACCCTGGGGCAGAAGTCATCCTCCCAGCCTGGCTCTGTTCACAGGTGAAGGCTCTACCCCCTGCTCACTCCCCTGAGGCAGTCTCCCATTTCCAGTCCCTATTTAGTGGCCTGTTTAGGCGTATTTAGCCTCTGGGGTAGCTGCACTCCTGCAGCTGCAAAAAAAAGCTGATTCCTCTGTGCCTGGGGCCAGGGATGTTTATCTGCACTTGAAATCCCTCCCATTTGCTGGTCCACGCCACCCTGGGCAGCGCTGGCAGGGGTGCAGCTCACTGGTGACAGCAGCCTGTGACAGCCCCGTGTCCCCCAACCTGCTGGCCCAGAACCACCACGGTCACCTCCCCGACAAAACTCGGGGGAAATTCTTTGCCCTGTCCATCCATTGGCCTCATCCCTGCTCACAAGCGAGGTGTTTTCCCATTTGCCAGTTAACAGGAGCTCGACTGCAATGCAGCAGCCTGATCGTCTAGCAATGGTGAGAAGAGGTGCAAAGAAAGATGCCTCTGACCCAAAAGCTTGCAATTAAGAAATAAAATGAGGAACAAACAGGAGGAGCAGCCAGCACAGCCAACGGGCACGGGTGGAAGCGAGGGGAGGCAGCGGGTGGCTGTGGGCATGAGGGCGGCCCAGAGGGGTGAGGTAGGAGAGGCAGGAGAGGTGGGAAGCAGTGCCTGAAGCAGCATCCCAGTGGCCCACAGCGAGTTTGTTGAGGTCAAAAAAGAGTATTGCAACAAGTGGAGGGGGATGTGATGAAAGAGAAGGTGAGAGGTTTAGCTTTAGGAAAGGCTTAGCAAGGTTATGCAAGCCATTGAGGTGTTCAGGATATGAAGACATGGGAGGGGGCAGGAGATGAAGACAGTGCTCAGATTCTGGCAGCAAAGCAGCATCCTGGTATTGCTGAGCTCAGGGAATCCCTGAGCTAAGAAGGAGAGGTTAAAAGCCCTGATTTGGCTGTGTTGTTCTTGACCAGGTGGTGAGACATTCGTGAGATGTCAGAGAGCTCCTCTGAGGTATGAACTTGGACAGGGAGAGGAGAGCCCAGAGAGGGGATGCATGCCTCTGACTCATCACCATAGAGATGGTATTTGAGTGTAGCTGCAAAGAGATTACCCAGAGACACAGTGTGGGGAATGGACACAGCTCTGTGAACTCCCAGGGCAAACCAGGCTCCCACAGCAGCCTAGCATCAGCCACCGAGGGGGCAGCAGGTGGCCAAAACTGGGACACACTCCAGGCGAGGTGCAGAGCCAACCACAGCCACAGCCCTGCCTCGCCCCCAGAGGATGACTTAGATCCTCCTCCCCAGATGTCCGTCTCTTCTCCGTGTGCTGTGTGCTCTCCACACAGGAAATTCAGGTCCTCAAACCATCAGACACTGAACTCAAGCACTTCAACGGGGGCAGAGCTGAGCTTCAGTGTCACCTCTGCAAAACAGGAGGAACCACACACTCACAGCCCACAGGGAAGCCAGAGGGGCAAATCCCACGTCTCTAGGGTCAGGGTGAGTGGGCTCAAGGGACCTCGGAGCAGTGCCAAAACGAGCTGCTGTGAAGCTCCAAGCTGTGGTCAGTCCTGGACTGCGTGACCAGGAGGTGGCAGGCTCAACTCGTCCATGGATGGTGGCTCTTCTGCAGGAGGGTCTGGCCCGGGGACAAAATCGTTCGCAATGCGCTTCTAACCCGTCAAAAGGAAGCCGGAGCACCGAAGTGCTGGAGGAAGAGGGGGAGAAAAGAGACTGTTTGAACTTCTTTGAAAAGCAACCACAACTTGGAAGAGATGTTTCTGCAGCCAAGGCTGATGTCTATGAGGGACACAGTCGTGCTCAACGCCAGGACTGGCATGGGGACAGTGGCCAGGCTGGTATTGCGGGTTTCTCTCTGCTCCCGTTACAGATAACCAACATGGATCACTGGGGAGGAGGAACACATCTGCATTTCCAGCTGTCCCTCCCCACCCCCAGCATCCTGGTCCCAGGGAGAGCATTCGAAACACTGCAATCGCTATAATTAGAAGTAACACTCACTTTCCAAGAGGAAACTGTGCAAAAGGTTGATTTCCTCTTTAATGCCATTTCAACTCGTTAACAGATCTGCAGCTCCAGTGGTGAGGGGATTTGCTGAGCAGCAGTCTGGATCACTAAGAAGAATTAAGCGTTTCCTCCCACTTCCATGGGGATTACCTACTCCAGGTGCAGATGCCAGGTCCTGAGGTGCAGAGGAGAGCGTGGTACTCTGTCCTCTCCCTCTGCAAAGAGCAGGGGCCAGAGGCATTTCCATCATCATTATCTCATCAATATTATGCATTGCCCCCAGGGCTAACAAACACTGCTGCATACAGCACTGACTTGGGAATGCCAAAGACTTTGGGAACTTCATTGCTGGAGCTTTCAACAGAGCTACAAGTCACAAGCAAGCTCCTTGTGATTCCATACAAGGAAATATTCACAACATACAACAAAAATAGCCTCCATCACTACACGTTAAAATCACATCAGGGAGTCTCCAATCTCTGCAGCAATAAATGAAGCCCTCTCTCCTCACCCAGAGCACTCTGCAAACACCCATTAACCCTCCCAACACCCAAGGATGGGCTACAGAGACTAAAGCACAAACCTCAGCCAGCAAAAAAGCATGGCAGGGAGTCAGCAGCAACGCCTGGACTGTAATAACCACTTTATCTTCTCTGATAATCTCAGTAACACAAGGCAAGTTTAGTTTGCCCTGTCCTTTCCAACCTTTCTTAGACCTTAAGGCCAAAAGAAGCTGCTACATTTTCTCCCCCTTCAGAGTTATTTTCGTGCTGAGCCCAGGAACTTGTGAAGGATAAAAGCACCTGCAGAAAGGTCATCAGCCATAGCTGAAAATTATTCAGAGATAAAGAAGCTCCCCTTGGCAGAGTGCTCTAACGGTTCAATCTCACACTATTCAAAATGTTTGCCTGGTTTCTAATTTGAACTCATCTGCATTTTGCATCCAGATGTTGGTCCTTACTAAGCCCTACAGAGCTGCCTACTGCTGCACAACGTTACTCAAGCACCACAATCACAATCAAATCGTTTGGATAAGCCAAAGGCAAAGCGCACTTTGATCTCTCAGAAAGACACCAGACCAGTTACTGGAAATGCTCCCTCAGCCATGGCAGCTCATGATGATGGAGCCTTGGGAATGTCTGCAACGCATTTTCTTGCTCAGACCCCCCAACTTCTCATTAAATTCACCAAATAACCTCAGGGTCTCTTTCCAACCACCACTGACACCAGGGGCATTGCAGCAGACAGCCCCAAGATGGTTTTCTTAAGACAGACTTAGGCTCAGTCCTTTTATTTACAAAAATACCTTAAAAATAATGTTCCCAAACTTTTCCAGACAAGTAACTAGACTACATTTTTTCCACTCCTTTAAATCCAGCCTCAGAAGTGAGATGTGCCCATCCCCGAGTGGTTCGTCACCTTTGCCCTCCTCTGTACTGCCAGAATTAGACGTGTGTGTGTGTCAGCCCAAGCTGCTGATCCCTCCTGCCTCCCCAAAAAACATCTGCAAGGCTGTGAGAGGGTTCTACGGAAGCCAGGGCTCCCATACAAGGCAACTGGTCCTTGGCCAATGAAGGGCAGCTGGAAAGGCCTGACCAAGTAAGAGATTTACTTGGCTGAGCATCATTTAATTCTCTACAGAGGAGTGTGGGGGGGAAAAATACATTCGGGTCACCTAAAAAAGTGAAATATCATCCTGTCTTACTTGTTTCCAAAGAGTGATTTAGTTTCTGTGAATGTCATGCTCCTTCCCAAACCAGTAGAGAAGAAACTGGATCTGGTGGTGAGTTAAATAGCTTCCTCCTCCCACTTTTCAGAGGGAAGAGTGCCTGGCATGGATAAACTTCTCCACCAAATCTGCAGGTACCCTCCCCATGCAGCAAGCCTGAATCTCCAGGTCTGGGCAGGTACAGGCTGCTCTGAGCAAGGCTGAGCATCAGCATCTGCCCAGAGCAGCTGTGGCTGCCCCATCCCGGGAAGTGTCCAAGGCCAGGCTGGACAGGGCTTGGAGCAACCTGGGATAGTGGAAGGTGTCCTGTCCACGGCAGGGGGTTGGAGCAGCACGAGCTTTAGGGTCCTTTGCAGCGCACACCAGTGTGTGATTCTGTGATTCCGTGATCAGCATCAGCCCATTCCCGTTCCTGTTGGCGGGCTGCAGCTGGCAGGCAGCGTGCCGGACCCTGGGGAAGCTCAGGTCACTCCACATGTGCTTGTGCAGACCTGGCCTCGCTGTGTTTGGAAACAGAAAGGCGATGGCACATGTCAGGCAGATTAGAAGGTGACAAATAGATGGATAGGCAGGCAGACTGACAGCCTTTAAATAGCCTTCATATTTTTCCCATGACATCTGTCTGCAAGAGTTTAAATTATGATCCTTACTTACAGCTTTAAAAGAATTTAAAATGCTTAAATCCCTGTTAAAAACTAAACTAACAAAGCTTGGCTGGATACTACACTTTTAATCCACAATGAAAGCAGTGCACTGGATTTGAAGAGCTGCAGAGCTCTCGTGGAAATACCTGCAAACACTGAGCCCCAAAGAATGATCAGAAGAATCATAGAAATGGTTTGGTGTCGGGTTCAGATCCTGGCTGAAGTGAGTCCACCAAAACTCTCCCCTCCTTCTGAGTAAGGGATCAGAGCCTGGATGTGCAATTTGTCCTATTTTGGGACACTTTACAAGAAATAACTGTGATGTTGAGGGCCCAGATGCTGGCAGCGGTAAGGAAGAAATCCTTTAGCTGCCTCTCACCCCGGGGAGCGCAGGGAGAGAGCAGCAAGTCCCAGAGCTAAATGCTTCCAGCAGGATCAGCAGCTGCATCTCCCCAGCAAACCAGCCATACACCCTATGAGCTCTGCTCCCCCACGCCCAGACACGAGGAGGACGTGTCAGGTGAGGCAGGTTCCCAAGGCCATCACTTGTCCAAACCTCTGGAAAAACCCTTCTGTAGATGATAAAGTCCCAGGGAAGACCTCCAGTTCCTGTTGGTCTTTATTTACCGTCCCCTTTCAGACAGGCGGGTTAACTTCCACCTTCCCATGCCGAGCACATCCCGCTGTTTGCAGAACTGCACTGCTCGCAGGCATGCCCCAAACTTCCCAGCTTCTAGCCGAGAACTGAAGCACGGCCAGAGCACGAGCAGCCCTGACACAGAGCAGCTGTGGCACCGCCACCCTGCCCACCGCCTGTCCCGCACCCTCCTCTGCCAGGGGAAGCTGCGCGCCGGCTCGTCCAGAACTGCTGTGCTCTGCTGGGGAAACTACGGAGGTGGCTCTGCCAAGGAGGGTGAAAAAGGGGCGAGATCCACCCCTGCAGCAGGGGTGGCACACGGGGACATCCTCGCCACGGGGACCTCCCCACCGGGGGAACACGATCACTGCCAGATGCGGTGCCTGCTCCCCATCCAGCCCACAGCTGGATCTCACTGCTGGGGGAAAGGATTCTGACTCCTGACTATTCTGTTTATTCTGCTAAAGACCATAATCATTCTGCTGTTTGGGTTTGTTTGGGGCAGGTTTTTTTAAGCAGGCTCCTATTTTTGTGAGTTTATGAGCTGCGCTCCCTCTGCTGGCAGGCTCACTTGGGCTGGGGAGAGGCTCCAGGGAAGGAATCATGGAATCTTGGACTCTTGGATTCCCAGAATGGTTTGGGTTGGAAGGGAACTTAAAGGTCATCTCATTCCAATTCCCCCCACTAGGGCAGGGACACCTTCCACTAGACCAGGTTGCTCCAAGCCCCATCCAACCCAGCCTTGAACACTTCCAGGGTTGGGGAAAGGGAAAAACAAATCCCTGCTCTAACTGCCTATGAAGAGTCACATCACAAACCCTTCCCAGGCCCTGGTTTGCTAAAGTGTTAAGACCTGAGAGTGGCATTCTTGTGCCAGCTTTACTCCTCACAGCCTTGTTACACTGAGTCTCGTCAAAAAAAGAGAAATAGGTTTTTTTGATAAAATTCAGCTAATCTTTGCTTTGGACACTTGAAAGTCATGTCAGCAAAGAGACAGGCTTGTGCTGCTGATGGTTCAGAGCTGTGGTGTTCAAAGCCCCTCAACAGGAGTAATTACACCCATCACAAACCGTGAGCAAAAACATGAAAGTAGATCTTGAAAATCTTCATTATAGAAAACCTCCTGGAGGGCAGGAAGCATCTCATGAGGAGAAACAAGGAGATGCTTCCACAAGGCGTCTTCCCAGGCCCCTCATGCTTCAGAGAGAATTTCTCATACACAGAACTACTATCAGGACCCTCAGAGCCACATTTCTTTTCTGGAAATCTGGTGAATGGGATTAAGCCCAGGGTCATGCAGCCTTCACAGTGCTGCTTTAATCTTCAGAGGAGCAGAGAAATCTTTTGATGGACATTAACCTAAGAGCAGGGAGTTTTTCATCAACCCTATTCAGTAGGCAAGTCAAGAAAAGCTAAGGGCTCTCAAAATCAGCCAAATAGAAGGCAAGGCAACCCCCTGTATAGATACTTTCTTGCTAAAACTATTAATAAACATTGCACATTGCGTCAATCTCTGAAGGTCAAAGCAATCTTTTTCCTTAGTGGAAGCTCTTAATGGAGGTTTTTGAGCTGCATTTTATGCCTAAATGTGTTTCTTAATGAGTGCAATTTTACATCTGCTCAGGTAAAGCGCCTTGTTGTACATTTGCTTTCTTTCATGGTTTTATTACACCTATTTGGCTGATGATGCCCAGCCAAAAAAAAAAAAGAAAGATGCCGGGATATAAAAATGGAGTTCCTGAAAGTGTTTGTCTTCATAATAAATAATTTTTTTAAAGCCTAAAACAAAAATAGACTTATGAAGCAGCATGCTTCAGTACCTGTTTACTGAGATTTCACTGTACACCTCTTCCTCATATAAAAAAAAGCATTCAAACATAAAAAAAATGCAATGATCCTACCAGACAAACTGTAACACGAAAAGGGAAAACCAGCTGTGTGTGAACTGGCCATGCTGCTGACACTGAGGCCCTCGGGGGTCCCTGCACGGCCCTGAAGCAATGGAGCGGGGAAGTGAGGGTGGGAGCAGAGGGACGACCCTGACAGAAAATGCCCCTCTGGGGCGGGGGCAGCCCGGGCCCTGCCCCACCCGGTGCCGTGCTGGGGTGTTAGTGCTGATATGGTGTGTGCACCTCAGAGGAACCGGTGGGCAACTGCCCCTGCAGTTACGCAGCATTCCAGCCCCACTCCGGCAGCAGGGAGAAGTGCCTGCGATGCCTTTTACCCAGGACACCGAATCAGGAAGTACCAGGGTTCAAGGCTGAATGATTTAGAACCGGGCTGTGTTCCTCAATCTGTGATTTCTTCCAAGCCTTCATGGGGAAAAAAAAAAGGAAATCATTTAAAACATCTATATCTATATAAATTTATTTAAGGTCTGTTTCTTCAGCATCCATGAGAAATGTGGTGTTTGAACCTAAACATCTGCTCTTGGAGTTGTTCTCAGTCTGAGTCAACAGCTGGGCCTGTGAGGATCCCTGTGCTATCTCCAGCAACGTGTTAGTTACAGAGGTTTTCCAGAGAGCTTTGCTGGGTTTTGATTTTTTTGAGTCTTATATTTTATTTAGGAGGTGTACTTACTATAAAGGATTTTTGAGCTAGAAGGGGCTTTTTGCTGTCAAGAGCGGCATTGCAAAAATTGGTTTTCTGCAGCTCTCATACCTTATTCCCTTTGTGCTATTGGTAATTATGTACTGCCAAAAGAACTTTAAGCAGAAGATGTAGGAAGAAACAATCTCTGTTCCCCAAACCTACTGTTCTGAGCTGCAGAAACCACAGTGACTGACAGGTGGCAAAAGGCAGATGGGGAGAAGGCTAAAAGAGATCTCTAATTCTATCAGTTTAATGAGTTCTTTCCTTATCAGCTTCAGTCCTTGTCCAGATCTGCTAAGTGGTTTTTCTTAGAGATAGAATGGCTATGAATTAGTGTGTGGCAGCTCTGTTGTTACACAACTGACCAGATTTTCGACAGTTCAGTCTCCGAGGAGCTGAGCTGCTCCCAAAGCCTGGCTGCTAAAGTGAGAATGCAGATGGCAGCTGGGCTGTGCTGACCATCCACCCTCGTGCAGGGCCAGGCTGTGAGGCCATGGAGATTCCACGCACCCGGGCAATGCCCAGGGCCTCACAGGCTGCCTGCAAGAAGTTTCCATCCTGACACTTCCCTGGGGTGGGAAGCAGCGGTGTGGCCAAGGCAGCTGACGCTGGGTGCCTGAGCCAGGCTGAACGTGTGTGGCTGCATCCAACACCGAACAGCAGCCATCCAGACTGTCCTGGGAAGTACTTTGCGTGAGCCTAAGAAACAGTGTTTTGGGGGAAACCCATCTTTTCTTCATTTGCAGAGGTGTTCTCCATCTGGGAAAGCAGTGCACTGCACTGAAGCAATCCTTGCTCTCCGCGCTTCTGCCCAGGGAATGGATCTGGCTCAGGAAAGGCATCTGTGCGGATAACCTTGGCCTCAGGGCTCTTTGATAACTTCCAGAGCGGTGTAGAACCAGGACCTCACTTGTCTCATTACTGCCACCATGAAAACCCGTGTTGTTTTTCCCTGGACCACACGGGTACCAGGAGCTGACCTCCACGTGGGAAGCTGGAAAAACACTAAACCTCAATGTGCAACCATTTATAGAATTTAATTCTCACAAAGGCTACTTCCAGCAGCAAAGAGAAACCTTGAAACTAAAAAAGCCAAACAGCAGGTGGACCTTGTTAATTAGACAAGGGCACTTCTTTCTTCAGCATATTTGGAATTCAGTTGTATTTTATAAATTGCAAATTTAAAGCAATATATTCCTGCATTTATTCCTTCTTGTCTTGTCCAGAATATTTTCTCACTGATGAAAAAGCTGTTTCTTGCTTTGCTGCAGAAGTCAGGAAATGAAGCCATATTTTTCCTGGAAGACAGAGGCACACAGGACATTTCACATTCATGAGTACAGGTAGGGCAGGTGCCACTGAAGCAAGGACCTTTGAGCCACACAGATGAGTGGTGGGTTTTTCCCCTTCTGATATTCATCCCTCTTATGCTTATGTGACAGCAGGAAAATATATTTCAATTTTGTAGCAGGAGCTGACAGAATTGATGTATTACTGTGTTTGGAGATTTAACACATGAACAGGCAGCTAGATCTGCACTGGCTCTGATTAAATTAAATTAAATTGAATTAAATACTGTGGAGTCAGTCTCCTGAATTTCTGTTCACAACTAACAAACAGCATGGAGGTGGGAACCTGCATTTTGTTATAGGCTCATCAATATAAAGGTTATAGTGAATCATTTATGAGCAAGCCTTATGAATAACTATTTTACTCTGAGTTTGGATTTATTTAAGGGGTCCGATAGAAATTTAAAATTTTTCAGTTTCACATAGCTACTGACTTGAACTTAACTGCTTAAAAGCTGTCTAGATTAGCTGAAAAGAATCTGAGCTACATTTATACAGGAAAAGAAGCACAGACTTAGACTCCATGCAGAAATACACTGAAAATATGCCAAATATTTATATGTATATAGATATAAATATGTACACAAATTCTGTAGGTGCATCCCTATGTATTATTTGCCTGCACAGTTATTTTTAAGCGCATTCAAATCCGTGGCAAATGAGTGGCTCGAACTGAAACTGTTTTCATTTGCAGTTGCACACCCGACGGCAGCAGTCACGCAAAGCCGTCTGCCGAGAAACCACCTCCTGCACCTTCAGAGCTTTTGTGCTGGTGCCTTCGAACCTCCCCACCGCATCAAGAGGGAGAGGAAAATAACGCGCCAAGGACCTCGATAAACAGGGATTATCTCGGTTGCTGTAATCCCTTAGAAATGGCCAAGGCAGCCGCCGGTTCCGCAGCAGCAAAGTGCCGAGCCCCGTTTCCACCATCCGCCTCCTCCGGCGCTGCCTGCTGCCCGCAGGATGCGCCCCGAGCCGGACCGGACTCACGGGAGGTGGGGCCCTCACCAGCCAGCTCGGCAGGACTTCAAAAGTTTCGGTTCCTGGGCAGGTTTTGAAACAGCCGCAGCCCGGAGCGAGGGGTGCCGGGGCAGCCGGGGGGGGGTTCGGTCGGGGCGCAGACGGAGCCCCCCGAGCCCGTCACCGCCGCGGGGCACGGGAGGCAGGGGCAGCTCGGGGGGTCTTAACCGGCAGAGACGCCGGCTCCGCGGGTGAATCCGACGCGCCTGGCACCCCCCTCGCAGCGCTCAGTGTCATCCCTAAAACCACTTCCTTCTCGTCCGCACATCCTGTGCGATTTCCTGCGCTGTTTTGTAAGAGCAGCACAAATGAAAGGATTCCTCATTTATAGAAAGCCTTTCTCTGTCTTTAGCAGCTCTTCTTTCAAATCTAATCACGAACCCCCTCTTTAAAGCACTTTTTTTCTAACAGGTTTTCTTGTTTATTTTCTTCCTTTTTGTGTTCTTTTTTTCCCCCCTGGAATTCAGAGTGTTTTCTCTTTACAGCCAAAATCCTTTTCCTCACTCTTTGCTGTTTTGGTTTTTTTTATAAAATTATTATATGCTTAGAAGCCCCAAAATTCACTATTTCTGTTACAAAACATATTTTTACAGCAGAGCAAATTTTTAATTTCTTGCACAGGAACTAATTTTTCACTGAAATCACTTACTGATCTTAGTAACCACAAACATCGTTGGCTTTATTTCTAAAAGATTAGTTTCCTTTCCATCTTCATCCAAAATCCACTGTGAAGAGCTCATGTGTTCAGAGTAATTTGCATGCACCAGGCACCACTCCCACTGTTGTTGGGATACCACTCCCTCCCGCAGGCACATAAACTGCTGACTCAATGCCTAAGACTAAACTCTAACACTGCTTTGATTGTTCCTAACTTGAGATAAATTGGCATCTTCTGAAACCTAGTTTTGGCAGAAAATTAACCTCCTATACACTCAATTAGATTATTTTAGTCTCAGTTAAACCACCACCCACCTTCCATTGTCTGTTATAAGCCCTCTAAACACCCTAAACTTTCTTCTTTTTTGTTAATATGTGAATTAAATCCATTTACCTTCCTGCTAGTCATGTTCATCAGGGTACAGATCAATGTAAGGAGGAGCCAGCTGAGGCAAAGGCAGACTGCTTACACTCCAGATATTCCTGTGCTCAGAACATGTCATTCTCCGTGGCTTGTTGGCTTGTCTGCTTGGAGTCAAACCCATTTGCTCAGCCTCTCTTGTTATTGAGAACACTGCCCATGTAATAAACCCGAGGATCTCTGCAGCACAGACAAATTCAAAGGCTTGTTCACACCACGGGGATCAAACACATTTGTTCTTCCTGACCAGCAGCATTTCCTGTGATAATAATAGTTTCTGGTTACCACAGACTGCCACATATTTATTACAAATTCCAGTTTCTGAGAACAAAACGAGTGTGCCTCAGGCTGCCCTTCGTGTGAAACTTGACAGGTTTGGTTCACATGGCGTGGTGAAAACAATCTCAGCTCCCAGGGCTCATCCATGGGTTTGTACTGATTGTCGCTGTGTGTTTCAGCTCTGGCAGGCACCTCACCACATTTCAGCCATAAAATCCGTGTTTTATCCACCTTGAGTATAATTTTCACCTGCAGCCATTGGCCACCTTGTTTTAATCTGCAGCCAGCTACGTTTTACACTGAGGGTTGAAACCAGGGGCTGAACTGCGGGGTTTATTCTGGAACATCTGCGAGACTCCAAGGAGTCTGTGTCGGCAGCAACAAGCTAAATTCAACAGTACTTTCTGTTTTACTCAGACTGTTTCCAGAAGTTGCTGACCTAACCCTGCCTGTCTGGGCTTCTCTGTCGTGACGACGCCCTGCCTGTGAGACCCCTGAGCTTTACACAGCAGCTGTGGTTTCCCAGTGCTGCGGTCCTGGGCAGTGCTCCCCGGCTGCTGTGCCTGCTGCAGGTGCGTGCCAGCAGCAGCGAGGGATGAGCAGAAGAGCTCCCCGAGTCCCGGTTTTGATACGGGTGCTGAGTTTGCAATGCTTAGTCAGCTGATTACTATTTGTGGCCTCAGTAAAATGAGGATTGTGCTACTTGGGATCTTCCCTGGCCTCTTAAAAGGATCTGTTGGTTAATGTTTGTGGATGGTTAGAATATATATGATGCTTTTTTGAGCAACATATATATAAACATACATATAAACTTTCTTTTTTTTTTTGCTTTTTAGGATCCATCAAAGCAGTATTGGGATTTCTTGATCTCCTGAGTGTTTGATATCCAGCGGCTCGTACCTTCTCTGTTGCTTTCAGACAGAAGCAATCAGCACACACAAGGCAGGATCTTTGTGCTTTTTATACTTGGCAAGACCATGGCAGCCTCTCGTGGCTTTGACTCATGCCCTCAGCTCACACTGCAGCTGGGACAGCCCCTGGTGACCTCAACCTTTGGACTGGGAATGAACCGCAGTTCCAGGAATGCTGCCTGGCCTGGCTTGCCCACTGGTCTGAACTGGGGAGCTGTGCTGCTTTACTCTGCCCAGCATCTGCCCACCCAGCTCCTTCCCTAGATTTTGGGTTGGTTGAGGTCACAGCCTGTCTTGGAACCGAGGAGGGATATGAATCTCTCAGGACGCTCCTGACAAGCTGACATGGTCCGAGCTACTCAAACAAAACACCAGCCATGGCAGACTTTCCCTGTGATCCCTGAACATTTCCAATCTTCCTGTTTTACTGTGCAAGTGAAATTATTCCACACTGATTGTGCTTCTGCTGCAGATATTCTGCTTCCACCCAGAGACAGCTTTTCTCAGAACTTGAAAACATTGTTCTTTGACTGAATTGGACTTTGAATCTCATGAGTGGCAGGGACTAAGTACATTGTGTCTGTAATGCCCCATCTGTGTTCTCAGAAGCTGTACAGAGCACAGCCAGAGGACCTTTGGGCTCATGAAACCTGAACTAAAAATAGTAATTACTGGGAAACAAAGGGGACAACCTGACCCCGCAGCTGGCAGCCTCAGTACAACAGCAGTGATATGTAACTGCCTGCATATTTCTAAACTACACTTGAGAGCAGCTTCCAGGAGCTTCCCAGCAGAGACAGACACACAGCTCTGCCAGATGGTTTCTCCTTGCAGGAGAGAGGGCTCTTTGGATTCACCAGTCCCCATCCCAAATACAGGCTAGGCTGTTTGGCATATTGCAGCTCAGCTACCTGCAAAATATCTCAAGTGGACCAGACCTGATTCTATTCCCCGACAGCAGAGGATTTGAACAGAAGAGTAAAGCTCTAAATAACCCTGATGAAATAAGACTGTAAGTGTGATGCTCTGTGTGGTGGTAGAAATCCCAGTGCAGCTCAGGGTCCTGTGTTATTTGGCAGTGAAAAGATGTCCTGCAATTCACGCAGAGAAAATGAGCATAGAACAAGAAATGACAAAGATTTGAGTTTGTGAGGGTTAAAGGACAGGTCAGCATCAAAGCCACAAGCAAGTTGTCTACCTTCTGAGCCTGACAGCAATACTTTTATTCACTGGCTGTACTAAAGACACCCTAAATAAGTACTCATGTCATTTGACCTCTTCTATCCACTCCCTTGGTCGAGTGACCTTTGTATTTTGTCATCTAACTCATGCCAGGTAACTCAAAAAACCTCTGTCCCCATACACAAACATAATTGTCCTGGCTTCTTCCTCTCTTTTCCCCCTTTAGGCTGCTTTGCAACTCACAGCTGCAATAAAGATGACTTCAAGACACAGAGACACACACAGAGGACTATTCTAAACCAATAGCATCCCTCTGTTTAATCCAACCCAAGAGGGCAAGGTATGTGGTGTTTGCAGAGCCCACTGCTGAGAAAATGAAAACCACGCTGGCCTCCCACATCTTCATGAGGGCGAACAGCTGCTTGACAAGTCAAGCCTAGCACAGGCAAAGAGCAAAAGAAAGAGGTTGGGGTCATCAGGCTGCTCAGAGCTGCAGAAGCCCCAAATCCCCTTTAAACCTGAGACTGCTCTCAGGAGCTGGGACTAAGTTAACCGTCAGAGGCTCTCTCAGCAGGGCTAATGAATGCAGTGTATCAGTCAGGCTTGTTCAGCCTACCCCAAAATGTCGGTTTTCAGACGTTCTCTGCATGATTAGAACCAGGAGGAGCAGAAATAGAAAGGGCATTTCATTTTTCACAGTGTGTTCAAGTTTATCCACTGCTTTTCACGGGGGGACACCCTCTAATCTGTGCCATGAAATTGCATTAAATTGAGGGAAAACATTTCAGTGATTATCACAGACATTTGCATGGGGCAAAATTCTCTGGCCTTGAGTTAGAGAAGAAATGAAATTTGAAATGGAAGTTTGAACCTCAATTCTATGGTCTGTTATACCAGGTTTGAGCACTAGTGGATCATTTAGCAGGACAAATTCAATCCAGATCATGCCTGGGCACACAATGACGTTTCTGTTGGATTAGCCAGAGCTCATAACACGGCGTTTGTGCTGGCTGGGTGCCGGCAGCAGGAAGAAAGACAATATCTAATCTGGCATAAAGCCTACCAATACAGACTTCATGTCAAAACTCCCTGAACAATTTTGAATGGGATCAGTGATTTGGGTTGTGTGGTCCAGCATTTCGTACCCAGGAGCCCTAGAGCCAGGTGTCCTGTTTCGTCAGCCTAAGACCATTTTCGCTGGGCTAAAGTGTTTCTCCATAAAATGTTCTCTTATTATGGGACCCTCATCCCATTTGAGTCCTTGTTGTAAGCCACGACAGTGCTGTAGTATAGACAACACGTATTCAGGATCTCTCTCACAACAGCCTTTCACAGTTGCTCCTGCAGGTTTGGAAGTGCATGTAACTGTGTGTAAATTTGGTAAAACAAACATCCCAGCTGTTTGCCCGGGGCTGGGCCAGCGGGTGCCCACGAGCTGTCCCTGCTGTGTGCAGTTCCTCTAACGCTGTCCACGCGGCCATGGGAACTGTCAGTGCTGGCCTCTCAATCCATCTCTGTAATGGTCATTAGTGGCCTCTGATTTCTGAAGGGACCTTCTCCTCCACATCTCCCTCCTGCAGAACTCGGGTTGGAAAGACTGTGCTTGCTCTCATTCCCGGAAGGTGCTGTTTTCTAAGAAAACTGACAGAGTGCCAGGCTGTCATTCCCTGAGGAACTTGGAAGAATCTGCTCTCTGAGCTGTTTTACCTGCTGACACTTCACATCCCGTCAGTTTTACCAGAGTAATCCCTCTAATTTACAGCTACAGGCTGGAGTTTGTGTAGTCTTTGGGAGAAAACTTATACTGGAAAAGTTGCTTATTTTAGAACCCACAGCCTCAAGGAAGATATTTTCCCCTAATCCTAAACTAAATGATATCATACTTGGCTAGTGCTGTAACCATGGTACTGAAGTTATTTATGACTCTGAAATTAATGCTATAGTTAGCAACACTGGAACAGGGTTTCTTCTATGCTACTGTCCAAGTGCTTCCCTCCCCCAGCCCGAGGCTACACTGGAAAGCAAGACAGAGTGTCTCCAGAGGGTCTTTAATTTGCAGTAAACAATGTCAGCCTTTGCTGATTTCCAAAACTTGGCAACACACAAGTGGATATGTACAAAGATGCGTCTTCTAAGCAAAACAAAGCGCTTGGCCACGTTTTTATTGATCTTGTTTTGTGAGGAGATTTATTTGGGTTTTGTTTGTTTTAGTTCTTAAAGTAAATGTTAATTTCCGTGAAAGGACCTGGAACTCCAGTGCGCAGAGCCAGGGCTGGCAGGAGGAGGGAGATCTCGGCTGGACGCTGCTCATCAGCTCCAACATCAGGGAATCACCACGAGGGCAAAGAGGAGAGGTCAGCTTTTATGCCTGGGACACTCTGGAAGTCGCCTCGTGGAAATGGATAGCCTGTGTATACAAGATATCTGGGGACCAAACCAACATTATTTCAGTCTGATCCCTCTGCAAAGAAATCCCAGAGAAAGTTGGGAAGAATCCAGCAAAGTAGAACAGAGGAAACATAGAAAACCACACAATGCTGAATCCCTCCTGGTCAAAGATCAGGCAGCTCCTTGCTTCCACAGCATAGATCCCTGTCAGGAACACCCAGGGCCGTATCCTGGGGGTCAGATGGCAGCCTGGGGACCCAGGCACTTCTCTGCTCTTGGAGGGGACTCGTGCCAGCAGCAGTAGCTTCTGCATGCCTTACACAATGCATCACCTCTCAGTCAGGGAGTGAAGAGAACCATAAAACAAGACTGCAATAAAAGCACTGAAATAGAAACATAGAGGGCAAATTGAAAAAAAAAGAAAAAAAAAAAGAAAAAAAAAGGAAAAAAAAAAAAGCAGAGAGAGGAGAGACAGAGCCAGGAAGTATGAAGGCGTGTTGGGATCCTGCTCTGGAATGCAAGGGAAGCCCATTATCTGATCCACAACTAAAGGCAGTTTGAGTGAATTAAGCTCAGGTCACAATGCAGGCAAGTGTCCCTCCTCAGAGCCTGCTCTCGGACAGCAGCCTGAGACACAGGCACAGCACAGCATTTCTGGACACTCGTGCCACTACCATGCTTCCATTTGATGTGATAGTCTGACTTCGTGTCAGTTCTGCCACCTGAATAAACCTTTTTATGCTCTCTCTGAACAGAGCAGTCTAATTCTGCTTATGCCAAGAATAACGAGGATCCAAATCGTTACCCCTGGTTTAGGACTTCCCAGATACTCTGGCCTTGGGCCCAATCTGATTTACAAGATGATGGAAGAAAGTCTCAGGGCCTTCACTGAGAAGTACATAAGGCATTCTGGAAAAATTTATTGGGTGAGAATGTAGCATTTATTTGGGGTTTCAGTTTTATTTTGGTTGCAGTCTTAACTTCCAATTCCCAGAGCCACAGTTCTCCCATTGCCTTCACGGGATTTATAGTGGAGTCACTTGACCGGGTTTTGCTATGTCTAACATGTTTCTTTATTTTTTCCTTTTTAATTTTTTTCTCCTTTTGACCACAGGCAAAGGAAACAAATCATCTGACATTGTGCCAGCAAACTGCCATAGGCACTTTGAGACTGGAGGAGTTTCTCCTGCCCCAAAAGAGCATTTAAAAAAAACTGGCTGATAACTTGGACAGGGTTCAGGTATGTTTGTGCACATACCAGCAGTTAAACTTATTTCTTTTACTATCTTATCTGTCCATTTCTGGTTTTTAAAGGGAGGAAGTTTGGCAGGCAAGTAACTCTTGGAATGCACTCAGTAAACGATGGGCAAGAGAAGTGAAGAGCATAAACAGAAATAACCATAGGTACAGCGGCTGGGAGCCTGACTGCTGGCTTCTATTCCTGGCTTTACCCATGACTCAGTTGGTGACCTTAGAGAGCCACTTCACCCCTCCATTCCCCAGCTTTCTCACAGGCAAAATCACCCATCTCACAGGCCAGCCCAGGCGGGGGGACCCTGTGTGTTCCAGATGGGTGTTTTTGGAGGAAAAGCTTCATCCTACTACCCCTGCCAGCCCCAGACCCTTCCACCACGCAGGATCGGGACGTGGTGCCTCCCTCCCCGCGGGGAGCTGGCAACTTCAACCGAGTGCGTTTTGTGAAGGAAAAGCACTACAACAAAATGTTGCTAATTATAGCGTGACAGCATACAACACATTCCTGCTCTGGACAGAGCTCTGCTATCAGCCAACTTAATTACACAGTACCTTTGCCCAGTTCCCTCCTTATTAACTGTGGCCAAAGCACTCAGCAAAGCCAATTTGCTGCTTGCTCTCCATTTCTCCTTATGCAAGACCAATTCCTTGACAGCTGGACAGTGAGACTGCTACGCTGGGCTGTTTCTGCTCCCCCGCCCGTGCTTCCCCCCCAGCAGTTGTAAACATGTCTCTCCACTTTGTTCCTGCCCGCCTGGAGCAGATTCCTGGGATGTTAATGCCAGATACAGCCCCGGCCGGGGACGAGCAGTGCCATGGCTGGAGCAGGATGGAGCTGTGCTGCTGTGGGGAACCTGCAAACAGCCTGGAATGGGCCACTGCAAGAGCAGACCCTGTTTTTGCAGAAAAGGCTTTTCAGTGGTGCTTGGGAGCCTCCCAAACCAGCCGGTTGGAAGGATGTCCCCCCGTGCATCCCAGCCCTGAGGCTCTATCCGCGAGGCACGAGCAGGAAAGCTGAAGTAAGACTTGGAGAGCCCAGGTACCCCCTCAGCCCCTCTGTGTGCATCAGGACCGGCAGCCGCACAAAGGCATCCTGGATCAGTCTAATTTCTATGAAAAAACAGGAAACTGCCCCTCCCTTCACCAAAGCAGAGGGAGAGCAGCACGGCTTGTATCTGTCTCACCGAGAAAAGGGGAAAGGAGCGAGTAGCTCCCTTCACCTCATCCCGGAGCGTGTCAGAAAGAGGAAGGATCAGACAATTTGTTCGAGGAATGTTTTTAAGTCTGTCACCAGGACAGGCCTTAGAAAACGGGGCTCTAACAGGGCGCAGACCAGACAGGCTCAGACCTCTCCTAGCACCCATTTCCAGCAGGAGAAGCAGAGTGGGGATGCCTCCCCAAAACACTCTGGGCATTTCATGTGGGCCCTCTGGTTCAAGTTCAATTTGGGCTCACTGCAGCTGAACCCCAGTGCCACCTTATCTGATGGTTGTAAGTGACCTGGAGGAAATGAATCCTCACACACAAGCCAGCCCTCCCCTCCTCCTCAGCTCTCACAGCAGGAAAAGCTGAGATTGATTCAAGACTGAGCAAAAATAAACCCTTTCCCTTCAGAAATGGTGCTTCCCACACTGAGCCAGCCATTGTGAACAGGGGGAAGGCTCTTACTTTTGACACTTTTAATTCTGCAATGAAAACATCTTAAGAGTGCAGAGATGTCAAATAAAACCCTGCCTGTGCCCTACATCCCTTACAGAAATAAGAGGGGAAAGTGAGAAAATATCTGTATTCTTATTGTCTTTATACCCTTGGATTGAGGCAAGTTTAATATCATAACTTGGAAACTCACATCTGAGCCAACAATTCCTCAGGGCACAGCACCCTGCTCTCCTTTACTCCATCATCTCACAGGGTCTTAGTGATGTAGGATGCAAATATAAATCCTGCCACTCGCTTGTGTTTGCTCTGGAATTGCACACATGTAAATCAGGCTGTAATCAAAGCTTTACCCATCTCAGTGTCACCCAATCAATGAGAAATAGGGATTGTATGGTGTTAAACCAAAACCCACATACAAACATCATTGTTCTGCGTGTCAAAGTTGTTCTCAGCTTAGCATATAAGTGAGAAACCTCAAAGTCATGAGCAGCTTTTCCTGACAGTGATTCCTGGACCTTGCTGCGTTAAAATGGAAATATCAGGATGATATTTGTTCACACACTCACAACCATCGTTTTCTTTGTCTGCTGTCTTGTAGCCAGCCAGTCACGTATCCTTGTGTTTAGATGTGTCCACGGAAGAATCCACCTGCAAACAAAGAACTGCATCAGAAGTTGAGGTTTTGTTATTACTGCTCAAGAATGAGATTCTGTGAGAAAAACACTTTCCAGTTCAGACAGGGGAAATGGAAAGCACCAAGATTCATTACATTGCTCAACAGAGCAGATTTCTAATGAACTGTGTGTACCAAATGATTTAGAGAGGAGGAAGCAATGGAGAGATGCTCTTCATGCAAATAGAATATAAAAGGGAGAATGTTGTTCTCAGAGTAAATTATATAGCTGAGAGTATCGTTATCTTCCCCTCAGGGGCAAAGTATTTTCTTTTCATGATAGACACTTGACTTCTCAACCCTTCCTCTCAAACATGCTCTTCCCATCTCCAAGCATCAGCATCACCTTTTCCCTGCAGCCAAAGAATGGAGACTTTCCACGAGCTCTCCACACATCTGCAGGAGCTGTTCCACTTGCCTGGGAACTTCCGTACAGGGACCAGACCAAAGTGTGCTCATTTTTATAGGTGGACCAAAGTGTCTCTCAACTCCTTCTACATTTAAAAAAGTCAGAGATGTTTTTGAACTGTGACAGCAGATTGGAACTGACTGGATTTGGTCCAGCTTTTTCCACTGTCCATTTTGTAGTCAAGGAAAGGGCACAGCTGCCCAGATCTCCTCTGCCTGACTTGATTTCAGCCAAAAGTAATCAGAGGAGTCCAGCCACCTCAGTTTTGTCCTTACTGTCATGTCTTCCAAGTTCTCTCTGACGTAGCTCATAAAGAGTGTTCAGCCACCTCTCAAACACTGATGAGAGTTTGAGAGGAAGCCTGTAGGCCACTGAGAGGCTCAGGTGAGAACCACAGGGCTAATGTGGATTTTAGTGCCCTCCAAGGCACTATCAGCTTGTGCCACCCAGCAGCAGAGCTGATCATTTGCAGTGGCTCCCTCAAGGACAGCATCTCTACACCACCACAGGCAGGCTTGGGAGCCTTTAGCCCCATCCTGAACACCAGCACTGACCCTTTTGGCCCAGACTTCTGCTCAGCTCCTTCTCCCTGCCCACCCCCTCCCCGCTTGGCACCGGAAAGCAAACAAACAGCTCTGGGAGCTGCAGAATCTGCAGAGCCTGGCTTTCAGCAGGCTGGCCTCTCTTGGGGGACCGACCTGGGTGCCTGAGAGGGCACCAGCTCTGACTGAGGCTTTCCCACGGTTTGGGCATGGATCAAATGTCAGCTCTGTGTGGATTCTCTAGTGTCTAATAAGGTCTGACAGCATGTGTTGGGTTTTCTCACAGTTGCAGCCCTGGCAGGGTCATTCTTTGCCCAGCTGTTTGTAGTGGCAGGAACTGACCTCTAACCACCCTCAGTTTTTGATAGAACTGGCCAAAGGGTTAAAAAGTTTTTGAAGAGATTAATTTGGAAGAACATGAGTGGGCTGATATACAAAGTGATTGCATAAGCTCTGTTACCTTAGGAAATCAAAATAATTGACCCTTTTCCCTCTAAATGTGATAGAATTTAAAGCCGTGCTGCTCCTGATAGTGCAAAATCCCCTTTTAAACTCTGCTCTACGACCTCCAGACACACTCCAGAATGTCAAGTTGTTGTTTTACGTTCAAGCTTGAGTACAGGAGAGACAATCTTTGCACTTCAGGCCCTTGTGACTAAAACATGACCCCAACCAGAATGACTCTTAAGTCAGCCTGTGAGCAGCCAAGGGGAGCCACAGAGATATGCGGGTTTGTAACACACCTGATAGCTAAGGTAGAGATTGGGACTGGAAATGTGGTTCTGACATTCCCCAGGAAGCTTCGAGGCCTTAAAAAAGTAAAAAGGTTATAAAGGGTGCACAGGTAATTCTCAAAAGGGAATAAATTAGTTGTGATGAGACTGCACAGCTCAGACCAGGTATTCTGCAAAGACAGCTCCACGACTGAGGTACACCGGGTGGATTTACGCCCTGCTGCAGGGCTGGTCTCCAGAGCAGCTCTGCTTCCTGCACCCACACGTGCCAGCTCTGTGCACACACAAGAGCATCACCTCGACGTGTCCTCAGCTGCCCTCGGCAGACAGGAACTGCATATTCAGGGACAGGATGAACATGACCTTTACAATCTCAGCTCTGACAAGCACTTCCTCCACAGAGTTGCTTCTCCTCTGCCTTCCACTTAGGCTGTAGTAGCTCAAGGACTGTTGCTTCCTCAGATCCCAGTCCCAGGAGCATCTCTTTTGGTCACTCCAGCTCAAATACTCTCTGCTGCTCAGAAAGTTTTTAAAAGCCCAGGTAGCTGGTGGGAGAAAGAGGCTTTCCTACAGCCAAGCATCTCTGCAGCCTTCATCCATCTGGTTTCATCACCTGCTGGCCTCTCAAGGAGCACACAAGCTGAAAACACCCTGGGAGGGATCAGCCCGTTCTGCTGTTACAGCCAGACTGATACTGCAGAGCACTTTGGAGATGGGACTGAGCAATTTTTGACAGGATCTCTCCATCAAATTGTGCTTTGCAGAGCCATTGGGAACCTTGCTGTATCTCAGCCCTGACATAGGCCCACTCTTCTCAGATATTCATCAAAAGAGACTTCTGAGCATCCTGCCTGGAGTTATTGAAGTTCTTCTCCTTGAAGAGGACAACAAGCTCTGCAGGTGCCTGTGTTGTGCTGTACTCACAGCTCCCTTCTGCCCATGGCAGAGTTCACCTCTGCTCACCCAGCACCTTCTTGGAGTCACAGAATCAGAATGAAACAGAATTGCTTGGGTTGGAAAAGCCCTCTAAGATCACCAAGTCCAACTATTACCCCAGGACAGCCAAGCCCACCACTAACCATGACCCCGAGTACCACACCCACATGTCTTTTAAATCCCTCCAGGGATGGTAACGCCACCACTGTCCTGAGCAGCCTGTTCCAGTGCTGGGGACAGGGACAACCCTTTCTGTGAAGAAATTTTCCCTTATATCCAATCGAAACCTCCATGGCACAACTGGCTATTTCCTCTTGTCCTGTCTCTTGTCACCTGGGAGAAGAAGTCCACCCCCATGTGGCTACAATCTACTTTCAGGTAGATGTGGAGAGTGAGAAGGTCTCCCCTGAGCCTCCTTTTCTTCAGGCTGAGGCCCCCAGCTCCTTCAGCTGCTCCTCATCAGACTTGTGCTCCAGCCCCTTCCCCAGTTCTGTTGCCCTTCTCTGGACACACTCCAGCACCTCCATGTCATTCTTGTCATCAGGAGCCCAAACCTGAGCACTGGATTTGAGGTGTGACCTCAGCAGTGCCCAGCACAGGTGGGCAGTCACTGTCCTGGTCCTGCTGGCCAGGTCTGAGCCACCCAGCAACACCAGCAGAAAATTAGGGAAAACGCCAATGGAGAGCCCAGCTCCTGCTGTCAGGACTCCCTTCGGATGTGTCCGTCGGGTACCCGAGGAACGCGGCAGCAGCTCCCGGGATGGTGCGCGGCTGCCCCGCGCTCCTGGGCCGGAGCTGCTCCGCACTGCAGTGGGTCCGCTCCCCGCTCCCCGCTCCCCGCTCCCCGCTCCCCGCTCCCCGCTCCCCGCTCCCCGCTCCCCGCTCCGCACAAGCTCCTTCTCCTCGGGACCAACGGGAGCCGGGAGCCGCCGGAGCCCCGCCAACCCGCCCGGGACCTCCGCACCGCCGGCGTGTCCGCAAGCCGTGCAGACCCCTCGAGCCGCCAGGGATCCCCGAGCCGCCGGGTCCCCCCCGGAGCTCCCGGGACCCCCGAGCCGCCGCCAGCAGCGCTCCCGGCGGAGTCGGGCGGCACCTGCGGGCAGGTCCCGCTACTGCAGCGGCGGGCGCGGGGCTGGGACCGGCGGGACGGGTCCGGTGGGGAGCGGCTGCGGTGACAGCGAGGGGGGACCGGCACGGGGGGCTCCGGGCAGCGCCTCCGCCCCCGACTGTCACCGTTCAGCACAGACACGGCTCGGCTGAGGCTGCCGCTCTCTCCGCCGGTGCCTCCGGACGCGGCAGGGTGCTGCCCGTCCTTCCCCGGGAGCTCTCCAGGCGGGCACGGGAGGAAAGCGGCTTTCCAGCCCCGGAGCAGTGTTCCTGGCTATTGATCGGAGCACTTCCAATTTCTAGGAAAGATGCGAGACCGAGCAGCGGCACCCTGAGCACTCAGTGCTGCGAGTTTGGCTGCTCCCTGACAGACCCATTGTGCAGTGCGTTTGGAAGCTCCAAGCATTTTCTCCCAATCCAGACGTTTTTCTTTAAAAAGGTGATTTCTCTGTATCATATGAAGGGACAGAATGGATGGAGAATCACAAGAAATCAAAAGCCCAAATCATAGAATCCTGGAACCCTAGAATGGCTTGGGTTGGAAGGGACCTTAAAGCTCATCTCAATTCCCCCTNAAATCAAAAGCCCAAATCATAGAATCCTGGAACCCTAGAATGGCTTGGGTTGGAAGGGACCTTAAAGCTCATCTCATTCAAATTCCCCCTGCCACAGGGGAATTTCACTGGACCAGGCTGCTCCAAGACCTGTTCAACCTGGTCTTGGAGAGGTCCAGATATGGGGCAAATGTTTGTGGAGATTTCTAAAAATCCCAAACACACACTACAAAGCAGTTTCTGAATACGTGGGAGCCTTTACGGGCATTTGTGAACTTCCAGTTAAATGAATTGCTAAAGAAAATCGTGAGGGCTGGTGGCCCGGTCACACAGCAGGAGGGAGCAGACTGCCAGTCACAACTCCACACTGGAGCTGCTCCGAAGATTTGGGAAAGTTGCAATCAGAGGAAGGACCCTGCTTTGTCCACAGAGGTCCTTGGGCAGGTCCTCTCTGGGTGAAAGCTGTGTCAATCCCACTGTAGTGAGCTGGCTGGGTGAAAAGAGGAAAATCCAAAGTATTGGACAGGGCAACTTGAAAATGTGAGAAGCACATCATGTCTGTCTGATCCCCCTGTGCAGAGGCAGAGGGACTCAGCTTGGAGACGCCGCCTGCGTGGGTGGGGGTCGGGGTGATGTTTTCACTGCAGGAGTCACATTTGGGGCCTATTTTAAACACGTCCCCCACTTCGCAGGGTGCACGTCTCGAGGATTGAAATAGATGGTGGTTTGATCATTGTCTCTCCCAGGGAAATGGTTTTTAATGAGGTTTTAAATAATAAAGTGGGATAATTTCCCTGGCTGGCAAGATCATGAAATTTTTATGCCTCCTTTCTCTCCCAAAATTTTATCACCCTTTATTTTTAGTGATGTATAATCCCCGCTTTTGAGAAAAAAAGCAGAGAAACCACTGATATAGGGAAAGACACTTTTGGGCAGGGACCCTTAGGTGGGAAACAGTCTGGGGGCAGTGCCGGAGGCAGCCCTTCCCCACATCCTGGGGATGGGCAAACACCCCACGAGGGCAGAGGGAACCCCAGTGCTGGTGCAGGGTGCCAGTATTGGGTGCACGATGCTGGTGCCTGGTACTGGCACTGGTTACCAGCACTGGGTGCATGGTGCTGGTCCTGTGTGCCAATGTTCGGTCCTGGGGGGTGATGCAGGGTGCCCGTACTTGGGTGCATGATGCTGCTGCAGGGTGTGAGTACGGGGTGTATGATGCTGGTGCTGGGTGCCAATACTGGGTGCGTGGTACTGGTACTGGTTATCAATGCTGGGTGCGTGGTACTGGTACTGGTTATCAATACTGGGTGCATGGTACTGGTACTGGTTGTCAATACTGGGTGCGTGGTACTGGTACTGGTTATCAATGCTGGGTGCGTGGTACTGGTACTGGTTATCAATGCTGGGTGTGTGGTACTGGTACTGGTTGTCAATGCTGGGTGCATGATGCTGGTCCTGTGTGCGATACTGGACACTGGGTGCTGGTACCGGGTGCGAGTACTGGGTACACGGTGCTGCTACTGGGTACCAGTACCGGTGACGTGCTGCCGGTGCTGGGGCACAGCGGTGGGTGCCTGATGCTGGTGCTGGGTGCGGGGGGCTGGGGCTGCGGGTGGTGGTGGGGTGTGTGTGTGTCTCTGTGTGTGTGTGCGCGCCTGTGTGCCGTAAGGAAGTGCCAGGGCTGCAATCGCTTTCGGAAGTGGCCGGCGGGGCCGGGCCGGAGCCTGCGCAGTGCCGCCGCCGCCGCTCCGCTCCCGCTGCCGCTC
>WBMZ01011741.1:0-32576 GCA_013400975.1 Atrichornis clamosus | reverse complement strand
TTCCTTTCCATTCCACAGAACCAAGACAGTCATCAAAATTTTATCCAAATCTTATAAAGCAGCACAAAAACAGTAATTGCTCTGCCTCTTAATAAAGGGTGATGGTGCTAGGAATGTAGAAATGGCATTGCTTAATAATTTCAAAAAATCTGTTTTTTCAAAATTTCTACTTTAAAGTTTTTAAGCACATTTAATAATTTACCTTAAAATTAAATAAAAGAAGTATAAATCTAGGTACTGTCAAGTCAAAGTTGTGCTGTTCAGAAACTCTGGCATCTCACTGTCTCATAGCTGGAGTTAGGACACAGAGCTTAGAATAAATTCTTGTCACCACAAGAAAATATTAAAAGGTTTTTCACCCCAGCTCGACTTTCAGCTCTCAGAAGACAAACAGCTGAAAGCACAAGGCTTCCCCTGCTGTGTGTTTGCAACAGCAAGGTCACTTCTTTTATACTGTAAATCCCTATGAGTGAGATGAACAAAGATAAATGGAAACATGCATACATGAAGGAGTAAAGAAAAATTTAATAAGGATTTGACTGTTTATGAAAACATATAATGAATCTTTATGTTCTTCTGTGAGTGAAACACGAAGTTCCTTCTTGGTTTTATGATCAGTTTGTAAGACCTAAATTTTATGCTTGTCAAGAGCTCAACATAAGTGAATAGGGGGGTATTGTTTGTTTTCTTTGTTTATTTTCTAATGCAGATTTTCTGTAATGCAGGGACCAGAGGTTGTATGGAGGATGGAAGGTAAATTGGAACCTTATAAATAACGAACAAAGAAAGGATTTTGAAAAATATTTTGGTATTTAAATTCTATAGATTTAACTATTTCAATGGAAATCAAATACAAAAACTTCTTTGGAAATCTGTCCCAGAAATATTATACTGTATAATCAGGTATAGCTGAGAGCAATGAATTAAGAGATTTGCTTGATTAAGTTCTCAGTTGCTGTTAAACTGAGTATTTGTGCCAGCTGATATTTCTAATGAACCCGGGATTTATAATACACAGGGGAAACATAACGAAGAAAAAGATAACCTGTTAAAGGAAAAAGAATAAATAATGTGCAAACTGACTACTGAGCTTGATTTAAGGCATGACCTGTCTCTCAAGCTTCCTTTCCACCCACTGGCTCCTCAGACAGCACACAGGCATCAGGCAGCCAGGGTGGATAAATCCAGTACAGCAGTCAGCCTGTAACCCAGCATGGCAAAAGGCAGGATGTGCTCCAGTCAGTCCCAAGTTTTAAAATTATTTAAAAGAAACCCAGAGCTGTGTCATATTTTTTTCTTATTAAATGCCAGTCTACCTTCAGATCATATTCAAAAAGAATGCATCTTGTCCATAACCACATCCATCTATCTTAACTACACAATTTTTCTCTGAGACTGATTTTTTGGTCCTTTATTGTTATGCTACTTATAACATGGATATTTTATTCTTACTAGAAACTTCTTATGCTACCTTTTATTTCTCTTTTATATGACTTCCTTCACAGCTCTTTCTCCTTTCTTTAAGCTACTGTGCAAGGATATTTCCCTCACCCTTTCTCTTCTCTATTCTCTACCTTTCAAACTCTTTTCCCTTTTTCTCTTATTGCATTTTCATACATATTCACTGCCATGTTCTTTTCCTCTTTTTTTTTCTCCAGTTCATTCATGGTTTCTGTTCCTCAGCAGCCATTTAGAGCCAGGGACCTAAGAAATATCTGTTACATATATATATATATACATATATACACACACACATATATACATCCTCTGCCTCCACATAATTTAAAGTCTGTATTCCCCATCTCCTTTTTCTGTATGTTAATTGATTAATTCTGTGATGAACTGATATTTTAGGAACACAGTTACTGCTGAGATCCCTTCCCACCAATTTAGGGAAAAAATAATGTGTGACTGGGAAACTAGTGCTCAAGGGGACATATATAGCTAATATTACTTTAAGTATTCCTATAAGAGAGGGGATACAGACAATTTGTGAGGCAAAATATGGAAATCAGATGGAATTCTGAAAATACATGCTGAAGTCTGAAAGAAATTGCAAGAACTGGTGGAATTTCCCATCTTTCAGAGTCAGAGAGACAACCTTTGATCTGACAGCTATATTAACTCTTGCTTCACTACTTATTTACATATTATAATACCTTATTTACAGGTTTCTTGCATGGAACCATACTTATTCCTTGAAGAAATGTCTACAGAGGTTTTAATTTTTTCTTGATTAATGAGGAGATGTGCAGGTCCATATTTTTCCTTCTCAGAGTTATTTACGTCTATGTATACATACATTTGTTCTTCATTTGCAACACAAATGGTTTACTACAGTATAAAGGCAGCCATTTAACTCTGCATCACTTAAATAATTCACAATATTGGTAATTAATGCATTAATTTACTTTCTTGTCAATTTATCTCAAGGAATTTAACATTTGTGATGCCAGACATTAGTAATACTGCCTCACCCCTGGGAACGTGCCAATTTAACCCCTGCCAGCATCAGTGCATTTCAATAACTATAAAAAGAAAAAAAAAAGCATATTTTTTTCATACACTTGGAGATTCATACTAGGATTTGGCACCTTTAAAAAAAAATCAAACACATATTCACTCAAGTAGAGTAATATATTTAATTGTATTCCTACCACCAAACTATTGTAGGTTAGACAAGAGTGTCCATAAAGATAACGGCATTAGCGTCAGGAAAGAAAAGGTTCTAATACAGTTCACAATAATTGTCATTTCAGAATGGTTCAAATTAGATTCCAGTGATGAAAATCACTATTTCAAAAAAATAAGCTTATACAGAGAAGGTAACAGTAGCCATCTGACAGAAATTAGTTTCCTGCATTCCATTACTTGAAATAAAAGAGTAGGTTCTTGGAAGTTATTTGGAAACAATTTAATGCCAAAGGAGTATTAAAACAAAAAATCTCTTCTACTTCATAATCAGCTGAAAAGTTAAAAATTAAAATAGTCAACATGGTAATGTTTTACTAGTATTTTTATTTCACAAGAGTAAAATGTTGCAAAAAAAAAAGAAATAATCACATTTTACACTACTGTAATTCCAATTATTTATTTTTAATATTTTATTCTTAAAAAGCCCCACCAAACCCTCACTCTTTCACCTGTTAAATTTATTTGAATATGTGTGCTTTGGGACAAGAAGAAGAAAAGCATATGAGAATACTTTTCAAGCAGAAAAGCTCTTTTGGACCAGATGCATACACTTTTAATTGACATTATCATTATTAGAAATGTCTGCCTTGAGGCATTGAGAAAAGCATTTATGAAAAAGGTCTTGAATCTTTAATTTAGGCTTTATCTGCTGGCATAGCTGTGACCTTTAGATGGGTTTTAGAGTCTGTGCATATATTATCAGTACATAGTCTTTGATCTTATTACAAGAATAGCTTTTAAAGTAGATCAAAGAGATAGCATCATAAGAGGTCACTGACCAAGGCTACACATATGCCTCAAGCCCATGCCAAATGCAGCTAAATTATCTCTGATGTGCTTCTGTGGATGACATAGAGGATTAAACACTAGAGCACTACCATTGGTTTGATTATCAGGCTTTTATGAGTTAATCGATTTATAGAGGAGTCTCTCAGGAGGCTGAACATAGATATTAACTCTGACCTATGTAAGCTTTACAACAAAACTCGAGGTAAACCAGTGCACAAGTTCAGAAATAAGCCATCGTTTATTGTTTATTTTCATTATTGGATTTTATCCAACTAGGCTGCTGCTGGCATCTGCATTTTTGAACTAAGTTATCATTAATAAATCACCACAATGTAGGTGATGGAAATACTGGAATTTGTTACTCACTGGTGTAAGCAAGTATTCAAAATTACATAGCACATAGCATCTACAGGATGCCAAAATCAGGACAGTTCCCCATCTCAGAAGGACAGGAAATATATTTTTTTTCTTACAGTGTCTTTCTTAGCTTCCTGTAAATCTCCTTATTTATCTTCAACCTTTTGTGTGCTTCTTTCATCTTACTTCACTTGACATTCACTTTCCTTCTTATAACCTATCACCCTTCATTCTTCTGAAGAGTACTCATCATTCAGAATGAAAATTCATTTTTTTTATCAAGATCAGTTAAGAAATGGATAAATGTGTTAGCATAAAACAAGGAACATGATGTACTTACATTTTATTTTCAGCCTTCTACTTCACAGTAGTAATTTGCTAAGGAATTGGCATTTTATCCAACAACATAACCCAAGTTTTTAACCTCAGAATAATTCTGATACAAATATTTATATATTAAGCACTAAGTTTATCTTGCAACATAGAGATATTTCAACATAAACCATTTAAATGTCTTTTCCTGGGAGAGTGGGATGGAAGAAGGCATGAAAACTAAAAAAAACCAAACAGCAACAGAAAAATGGAAGCTTTTTTGATACTAAAGAAAGAAATAATTTTTCCCTATTTCTAAAATGTATCTCACAATTATCTGTTCCTTTGTGTAAACAACTCAGTCTTTTAAATAAAAATACAATTTCTTCCTTTGACAATATTTCTCTCCTTTGATCAGTGGTTTATATGACTTTAACTTTTTAATTTCCAGCATATCATGCTGTCATTATTCCTTGTTGGGAAAACGTTTGATCTTCATGAGAGCATGCTGTGGTTTGAAAATAATGACCTTGGATTAAATAAAGAAAGCAGAGCCATATCTGAAAGCATGCAGAACAATGATGTTTTTACCTCCAGGCAATGTCACATTAGTTGCTCTGTGCTCAGCAGGAATTGAAAGCTTATCCAACATATTTGCTTTGAAAATTTCACAGATAACATTAATTTGAAAAACTGGGAGTAACTATGCAGGAAGGCAATAATGGAATTATAGTAAATGGCATACTCAAATAAGTGAATAAACATATTTTTAAAATTAAATAGTGCAGTTTTTCTGTTCCCATGGAAAGTTATATATTTGGATCTGCTTTGGCCAGTAATTTATAATGACTTTTAACTCTGACATTTTTATTTATTCCATGGAGTAAAAGCTAAATTATTTTCTTCTTCCGAGAAATCCTTACTGCTTATCCTTTCAATTAGAACCATTTTTAAATCACTCTTCCTTACTTCAAAAATCATCTTGCCATTGACTCCAATATACATTAGGATCTTCAAGATTAATTTTCCGTAAACATCAGGGACATTTATTATACTGACATAATGAGAATTAAAAGTTGATGCAACTAATGCATGCATGTGAAAAGTGTTTCCTGTTTTACTTTAACAGTCACAACTCAGAAGGAAAGATGCCATTTTAGTAATTCATGAACAAACCCCAGCAGAAAAAATATATCTGAGGAAACTGATCTTCTAATGTGGGTTACATGATCAGTCTGAGAGTCTGAACTTGGTTCAGTGAAATGTGGATTTGGAAAGTTTATTTTAATGTCTGTCCAGTTACTTTTCAGCTATCTAACAATGTTACTATGCCATACATTATATCATGGGTGTTTATTTGACATTTGACAAGATACATCCCACAAAAGGAAGAGTCTTGTTCTACTTTGTTAAATGCAGTTTCTGGATCTAGGGATAAGAGAGCTTTTAAATAACTTAAAAAAAAATTTCATTACAGTTTTCAATAAACCAATGAATTATTATTTTTTCATCTTCTCAGGGATGTATCCTTTAATATTTCTCTAACAACGTGTGTTGATAATAGCAGTGTATGACAGGAATGAGCCAGGGAAAAGGCCTGGCTCAGAGTATCTTCCAGCATTGTATTTCCTATTGCAAAAGTTGAAGATAGATGAACAGATGATCTGGCACAGTAAGACAAGTCTTTTGTTCTGATGTACTCCTGTAGAATTGCTGCTTGCATTTCCCTCTAGTTACCACTCTTTCCATCTTTTCCAAGACTGTTACAATAGGTCACATTAGAAATTTCAAAAAGGCTTTTATTCCTTCCATCATACTGTTTAAAAAATGCAGTTTTCTATAATTGGCCAATATAGGATGATAATAGGTATGAGAAGCACAGCAATATGTTCTGGATTGGTAGGAATATATGAAGAGTTGTTCAAGAAAAAACTAAACATGCATTAGGCTATTTGCAATCTACTGCTATAGGAAAAATCAGAAGCAAACACATTCTTGTAAATGTAAAACAGATTTAAAAACAGATTTTTTTGGTGCAGTTTTTTAGTGTTGGGTTTTTTTTTTTCCCTGTAAGTAAATAATCCTACCTCTCAGGATATGAATCTTCTTTTCCACATTATTTTAGACAACCGTGACCGCACTATTCAGGAGTTCTCTGTGGTTATGTGGAAACTAACTTAATGAATGTGCTGTCACAGAGATCAGGTTATGTTAAATCCTAACACTGTCTCAGTATTGAATGCTGTATCAAAAATTTCTAAAGAAAACAATAAGACTAAGAAAAAAAAAAGTAAAAAGTTAGCAGATCAGTCATGAAACCGAACAAAATTTATAAGCAAGCCTAAAACTTATACATTAGGCCACAAAGTTTTCAAAGAAATTTTCCAATAACATGCAAATATTTAATTCCCAAATCTACTGACTCTTGCCTTGAAGTAAGCACAATCAAGGACATTCAGTTCCAGCTTCATACATTAATGAACACCTTGAAAGGCAGTTTTCATGTAATCTAAAATTACAGCTAGCTTAAGATACTGTAGGAAAACAAGCCTCTTAAATAATCAGCTTCCTTTTTTATTTCTCTGTTTCAGAAAGATTGGAAGACTTACAATATTTTGCCTTTTAATTTCTTTTCTTACATGGAAAACTTCAATTCAGAGGTTTCTGCTAGAAGGGTTTTCACTCAGTAATTAGAGAGAGAGAGAATGCGATTGAGAGAGAGTTACTCTAAATTTCCTTTAAGGGTCCTTAAAGTTAAAGGCATTGCTTACATCTATTTTCGTATATGTGCTGGGTTGATCTTGACTGGATGTCAGGTGCCCACATAGCTGTTCTACCACGCCCCCTCAATAAAAAGGGCAGAAGGAAAAAAATATCATTAAAAGTTTGTGGATGAAGATAAGGACAGGCAGACTACTTACGAATTGCCATCAAAGGCAAAGGAGACTTGATTTAGGCACAGGAATTAATTCTGTTGCAAGTAATTGTAATAGAGTAGGATACAGAGAAGTAAAACTAAATTAAAAACACCTTCTCCCCACCCCTCCCTTCTTTCCAGGCTGAACTTCACTCCTGACTCTTCTACCTCCTCGCTCTGAGCAGCACTGGGGGATGGGGAATGGGGGTTGCAGTCAGTTCCTAAGAGTGTGTCTAGGACTCTCATTCCTCGTCACACTCAGGCTGCAGCTCTTCAAGAACTGCTCCAAAATTGGTTCTTTTCATGGGTTACAATCCTTCAGGAACAGGCTGTTCCAGTACAGGATCCTGCAGTTACTGCAGGTGGATATCTTCTTCCCGTTGGACCTCCGTGGGCTGCAGGGGGACAGCCTTCCTCACCGTGGTCTGCATCCCACACTGCAAGGGTATCTCTGCACCTCCTCCCCCTCCTTCTTCACTGACCTTGGTGCCTGTAGGGCTGCTTCTTTCACATACTCTCACCCGTCTCTCCCAGCTGCTTTTGTACAGTGTGTTTTTTACCCTATCTTAAATATATTATCACAGAGATGCTGCCAGTGCTGCTGAGAGGCTCGGCCTTGGCCAGCGGTGCCTCCTTCTAGAAGCCAGCTGGAACTGACTCTGCCCAACATGGGGGCAACCTGTGGTGTCTTCTCACAGAAGCCACGCCTGCCACCCCCAGTGTTATCAAAATCTAGCCTCATGAACCCAATACAGTACTTAAATCCAAGAGTACATTTCTCTTCTTGTGTTTTAATGCATTTTTTTCTAATAGATTTATAGTACAATGTAATTATTTTTGCTGTTTTCACTTTATATGGGGTCTTGATTAGTAAGAAAATGCTAAAAATATCTTTGCATTATAATGTTTGTCTCTTGCATCTGAATGACGAAGATATAATAATTTGGGGGAAAAGATTAGTTTTAGGCTTAATTTTGGAAAAAACCCACCTCAAATAATATTGAAATAGAATGTGTGGGAAGTAAATGTTGAGCTGAATGTCAAACCAAATTAATCACATACTCGGGAAAACTGAAATAGATACATGGCAAATTTGCTAATTCTTAATTTCGACTACAAATTGTCATTTCTCAGGGGAAAGGGAAAAATGAGAGAGAACTACAGAAAATTGAGTCTTCAGGCTAGAAGTCAAACAATGAAACCATAATGGAGCAAGAATGGTAAACTGAACCAGTGGTAAATAAACAGGGTATAGCAAAAGCAAGCTTTGCTTTTACAAAAAAAAAAAAAAAAACAACAACAACAAAAAACCTTTTTATTTTGTATGCATTTGGTATAGCTTTTTCTTTTGTATACTTAGATGAGGGGAGATTCTAAAATAGGAAAAAGAAACACATTCTTCTCTGTAAAACATTGGCCACTCTTGCAATTGTGAATCACTTAACTATAATGTAGTACAGTGTGGAGATGGCTATAGAATACTTTGAGAAACAAGAAAAGCAAATTTTAAAATAGTATATTGTCCCTCATTTTCTGTTTGAAGGTATATATTGGCTTTCCAATTACCTGTGTCTGAATTCCAAGTGGAAATTCTTTATTACTACTGCTTAACAAAAATGTGCTTTTGTAGCAAAGCTTTGCAGTAACTATCATTAATCAAGCAATATTTAATGTCTTGAAAGGATTACAATACATTGGAGGATCAGAAATAAGAGAGGATTTCTCATTTAATGATTTGGCTCTGGGAAGGAGGAAAACTCCTATGCTTATATTCTGATTTAGTGATTTCTTTCACCTTCAGACAATACTTATCCATGGCATGCAATAAAAACTAGATCAGGTCCAACTTTGTCTTCCTCAACTCCCTTCTCTCTTTCACTTTCCAATAAAATCCTTGGTTTAGGCTAGTGCATTTCTTGCCAATATAAAGAAAGGCAAGTAAAATTGTTCGCTGTCTGATATGTGGGAAATAGCTGCAAGAAATATAAAATCAGTGCCTGTTACTTATAAAACAAAACCTAAGAAAAAAACCAGCAAGCAAATATTATATCCACTATAAAAAATATACCACAAAGAAGCATAGGCAAACTTAATCCATTATCTATTAAGTACCAAGAGGCCTATGAAAAATTACCCAATCTCTTAACAGATGGAAGTTATTAGTTATGTTACTAATTATGTGAGACAATACCATAATAGCAGGCAGTATGACACATAGATAAAACATATGCAAACCCTTTATTTTAGATCTACTGCTTCAATGCCAATTTTCCAGAATAAAGGATGCATTTTAGCCTTATTTATTTTTGATTTGTGACTTTTGCAAGAATGGTTCAGGAGTTGAATTTATGTTCCTTAGGTACGTCTGAAATTCCATCCAGGCAATGGCAAAACCCTTACACGAAGAGTAAAAAAGTTGCATTAGCCTCTTGCACAAAAGTGAATAGAATTTGCATCTGAAGAAGAAACTGATGGGAAGACTGATGGAAGAGTCCCTCTTAGACTGGCCTTCCATCAGAGGCTGGTGGTGAAATTTACAGTCAGAGAAGGCACCCAACCCTTTCATAAACCTACAAGTCAGGCAGGTTGCACCCACATGAATTGTCATTCATATCAGCATGTTTTTTCTTCCATGAAATGTGAAGCAGCAGTTAGATTCAATTCTGATTAAAGTTACAGAAAAAAATGTCTAACCAGGGATTTTTGTTCATTAGTTGTATGTAAACTTTCATTATGTTTAAAACCATTTCAGTACATTTACACTGGAAATAAACTAGGAGGTGCCAAGAGCTTTTTTAGGCAGATAATTTTTATAGCACAGTACACACTATGCTGCCAAAATGACCAGCATCTGCAATCTTATTCTTTCCTTGGCCTAAACTGGAACAGTTCCAAAGCCACGTAAATTAAACCAGAATATTCCTAGAAGTGTTTAGCTTTAAATTCGCTCTCTGATTTACAGAGAAACAACGTTTTCAAGTATGAAACTTACAGTTCTTAAAATGAAACTTCAGGAGACACTGTGAGACCATGCTGGACACCAGGCTAAATGGTCCAGAAGTTTTGTACTGCAGAAGCACAGGAACCAGTTTGAGCAGTTGAAGAGATTTTTTATAGTAATTCTATAAAAGTTATTTTTTAGCCTCTGAATTACCCAGAACATCAAAGTAAAAAAACACGTTTCCATTGTACCTTTATGTAATCTGAAGAATTAAATTTTGAGTTCCTTTATTTTGAGTTTACCTTGTCTAGCATACCTCATGATAAAATTGAAACACTTCATCTTCATTTGTCATATAAGCATCACCCTCTCCTCAGAAAAAAAAAAAAATCAAGAGCCCTAATATTAGCTATGTTAGCTATATGAGAAACCAAAATCAAATTTAACTACAAAGAAATAATAGCTGCTGTCTCAAAGAAATGTTTGTTTCATTCTCTCATTCATTTCTTTGTCTCAGTCTCTTTCTTACCTACAATTTAAAGGAGAAACTTTTAAAAAATGAACTAAAAGTTAAAGTCTCTTGATGATTAAGAGTCTTTATTTTTCTTCCAACTTCTAAATTAAGATCTCCCCCTTTTTTGGTTTAAGAGAAGAAATCACTGAAAATGGTTAAGACAGGTCTCTAAACCCAGTTTGAGTTACAGGCTAATAAATATTTGGATCACACCAGAAGCTTATCTGGGTCTTGGCAATAAGATTCTAGTTTAAGGAAGGTGAGGTCAGGAAATTGAACTTGTTAAATGGAGCACTCATGCAGAACAGAAAGATGACACAGATATTGACAGATCACATTTTCTCTTTTTTTTTCTTTCTTTTCTTTTTTTTTCATTGAAGCCTCCACAGTTTAATATGTTTATAAATTACCTAAAATCAGAGTTTGCCAGTCAAGCATTTTTTTAAAATCTAAAGATGAATGAGAAGAGCCAGAAGACTTTATAATTTTGTGCAATAATGCAAAGCAATATCTGTAGTAAACTCCTACTAAACACATAATATTTTAATTTCAAAAGGATAAAATATAAATGGTTTCAACAATTTGATGTAATTGGCTGTTAATAAAGATGCAAAGGGAGTACAGGCTGCAACTCTGAAAGGTCCTTATCTCCTGATTTCTGGAATGGTAGGACAAAAGAGTGAGGATTTTTTCTATGGCTGTACTTAAGTGTTTGCTCCTGATGCTGTCAGACAGTATATAGGGCTAGAGCTAGAGTGATTTTCAGTCTGGCTCAGCACAGATATGAAAATATTTTTATACTACTCATGATTCTCATCATACCCCATATAACTAAATCATAAAAGCAAAGAATAACAAAATCTATAATGCCCGCACTAAGAAGTGGGTCTTGTAGAAGAATGATGTATAACTAAAGAAAAAGCTACCTCATGAAATGTGTATGGGACTGGTGAAAGGCTTGTTTGTCTAAGTAGAAATGGAGACATTTGAATAAAGATTAATCTCTAGGATGGTGACCAGACCTCAGTAAGTGACAGCATCACTGTCACTGGTGGATCCAAAAGGACCTCATGGGGTGAGAACATTGTTACAAGGTTTATAAACCTACACTCCATAAGGAAGTTTAGTGTCTTCACAGACAGATCATTTATGCTTTGAAGATATTGAAAGCAACAGGATTTGGGGCAATTTGCCCATAATGTGTAAAGCGTGTAACTTGAGACCAGAAGCTGCCTTCCATGGTGGAGACAGACAGTCCCAATGGAACAACTACAGGACACTGCTGAGCCGCTCAGATAAGATGGTGATGTCCCTGGAAAAACATATTTAAGAAAGGGCAAAATGCTGCACAACAGTGAGGAATGAGGGGGAAAAAGGTGAGAAGCAACCTTGCAGACACCAAAGTCAGAAGAGAAGGAGCGGAAGTACACATTTCAGACATCAGAGCAAGGACTCCCCTGCAGGCAGTGGAGACACCACAAAGGAGCAGATATCTACACTTGAACTTGTAGAGAAGTCGATGCTGAAGCAGGTTTGTCCTGAAGGACTGCAGCCTGTGGACAGGATCCACTACGGAGCAGAGGAGACACAACAAGAGGAAGAAACTGGTACAGACTGACCATAACACACTCCTCCACCTTCCTACACCAGTCAAGGAGTAAGAGGTAGAGGAGCTGAGAATGTAGAGGTTAAGTTGAGCCTGGAAAGGAAAAGGAACAGGGAAGAGTGTTGTTTTGATTTTTGTATTTATCTGTCACCATTAAAATCTATTTTAACTGGTAAAAAGCAAAGTAATTTTCCCCAAGTTGAGTCTTCTTTGCACGTGAAGGTAATTGGAAAGTGATCTCCCGGCCTTTAGCAATCAGCTTTGTCATCCCATTTTCTCCCCCTGACATGTTGAGAAGGGGGAGTGAGAGACTGTCTGACTGGGGGTTTGACCTTCAGTCAAGTTAACCCACCACGAGCAGGAATTCACAGCATTCAAGTCTTTATCAGAGTAGAGGAGGGCACACAACCCTAGGCAGGTGTCTATTCTGGGAGCTGCCCACCTCTGAATGAGTTTGGTGCAAGCTTCAAAGTTGCTTCTCCACCTCCATTCCCGCACTTCGTAAAAGTAGGTAATGGAAACCACTGTCTTTATGCTATACTAGTAGACTTTAATCTTAGAAAAACACAGAACATCACCACATCCGCACAAGACGCTACAAGAAGTTATTGTGGGCTAAAAGACAAACTTGGTGTCTTGCTGACTTGTGACTATATTCTTGTAAGTGCTTGGGCAATGTCACCTGGCCACAGTGAAGACTTCAGATATAGGTCACAAATGTGCTCTGTGTGGCACATACAATTCTGATTGCAAATATAAAACCTTTTGGGCATAAACAAACTGCTTGGCCATGTTGAAGATTTTCCAGGTAATCTTATACGTGTACTTGGACTCACAACTGCAGAGTGACAAGCACAGTCTTTCACTGCTTTTGAATTCAGCTGCTGAAAGGTCCTGTTTACCATGTACACACTTCTGTGTTTTCCCTTGCAAGCTTGAGTCCACAGGATGAGTTGGCTGACACATTCATTTGATAGAAAATTTGATAGAAAATTAATCCTCTCTTCCCTAGCACATACTGAGAAGTGTACTTGCTGTCATCAGTGAGCTGAATCAACTCATCCTTCTGGGAAGCTGCATAAAAATGGATAGTACAGGGGAAGAGGAGGAAAAACGACTGGGCAATATGTAAAAGTTATATCAAATAAGGTATGAAATGAAAATGTACCTTGGTAAATATCTGAAGAAATGCTTGGTGATCTTACAGTTGAATATTTTATGATTTTTTATTTGATACCTTCAACATTATTGTCTATGTGATATTTCTGTGTTTTTTCGCATGCATTTGGAATGGAGATCAATCTGTAAGTGACATAAAAAACAAACATCATTTCCTACCTCAGGGCAAGTAGTGAAACCACATTTGTCTATTCCTGCATTTACACGTAGAATCATTTTACTTATTTACACATTTTTCAGACCTAGTATTGCAGTAAATGCACAGACAGACCTTTGCACCTCCAAGTGGAAAGATGAGTTACATCAGTCTGTAACAGGCAGTAACTGGAAAAAAACAGCCTATGGGTTCCATTCTCACTGTTAAAAATGTGTGATTGCATCAGTGGTTCCAGATTCCATAGTAGATAGCGAATACTGTAAGATGTGATCTTACTTGAAATGTAGTAAACTCCAGGAAAAATTTTCATCCACAGCAGAATATTAATAGTGAATTTTATCATTTAAGAAAATGAACCATTTATCTAGTTCATCTATGACCAGATTTTCTTCAAAATGGCTTTATGAATCAAATATATTTTAATCTTTTATCAATAAGATTGATATATAAAATATATATTTAATCTTAGTAAAATTTCACTGATCCTTCCAGCAACAAGAGCAGTAAGAGATATCTAAAAAATTGTCAGTTCCTAAAGCTGCTCATATAACTCTAATCTTCTAGAGACTTACGTATGCACATTGATTTAAAGTGAAACTTAAAATTGAAAAGGATTGTGCCCTCCAAGAAAAGGTTAATCTGCATTCTTCCTTAAATAATAAAATGTTGGTAAGACTTAGCATAGATATATGATTTGTTGACAAAGGAAAAGGGAAAATTTGTCCATAAAAATAAGGAGAACTCTTGTGGGAAAAGCCAATTTCTTTCCATGTGAAGCCATCAAAGATTCTGTTTTATCATTGTTCATCAAAATTCAGTGGTCTGGAGCTGTGACAGAAGTTGAATTATTAGAGAAACATGGATAGCATATAGCAGCATGGTCTTCTGCTGTCCAGGGAAATGGTTACTTAGTAAAATATATAAAAAAAGATAGATGAACTGTAATATATAAGATGAGCTAGTTCTGTCAATATTTCACTGATTTATTACAAGACTAGGACTGTATTAGTGCTACATGTCAAATAGCATGTTGTATGGTATCAGCATTTTCTACTAAAATAAATCTGTAGCAAACTCTATGGTAATAAATCAGACATTTTCCCCCACACATTTAGATTTAAATACCTTTACTTATGAAGATTAGGCTGATAAAAGCTACCAAGTCATATTTACTGAATAGATTTCTAAATGTATTTAGCATTAGCAGAATGCTGCAACATCTCTCTAAGTCATTCCAATAAATCACAGAGTGCATCATTATAATTTTTTATTATTATTTTTTCTGCTTAACCCTTTATCAGTTGCTTTATCAGTTCTGTACAAAACCAAAGGCTGATATGGCACCTTTTGGTTTGCTAATATTTTTGGGAGGGAAACTCATTTATTTTAATGAATGTTCTTTTTAGTTTGCGTATCCTTCAGTTAGCCTATTACAAGTTTATTTTTAAAAGTATAAAAAAGAATTCAGATAGATACCAAAAGGGATTTTTAAAGAAGTCTTCTTCTTTCGTCTCTCTCTCTCTCTTCTGGCTTTCAATAATATTAGGTGTATAGATATCACCTAAAGGAAAATGTCTTTCTTAAGAGTGTTTACATGAATTTAAGTTGTGAAATATCCCACTGTTCTTAAGAGGTAATGAATAACTTAAGTAAATTAAAGACCTAGCATTTGCATTCTAAATTAATAAATCAAGGATTCTAGCACTCATTTAATTTAAGATCCCAAAGACTAACAGTTAAACTTACACATAAAATAAGATTCTTGCAAAATACTAGATTTGTGTTTTGATATTTTAATGAAGCCAACTGTAGGTAAGACCAAAGTTCATTTATTATCAGGAGTGGAGGGAAAAAACCCTCTAAAGAAAGCACGAACAAGAGAGTTTGCAAGTGTTGTAAATGTCAATGTTGACACACACTTTAATGGTTTTTGTATCCTTTAAGGCAATTTCTCTGTTTATACTATAGTTTTCCACTGAAAATACTACCCTGAAACTTAAAATTGAGGGCCCTGGTTTTTTAGTTGGAGCTTCCATTTACGCCTCTGGAAGGACATTGCCTGGGAGAACACCAAGCTCCTTGGGTGAATAAAGGGATCTAGCTTGAATAGCCATGGCTACCAAGCAGTCTCTTAAAGTGGTAGGGGTTTTCTATGGATCAGGAAATTACTCTTTTTCTAAAATGAGTACACAATTCCTAAATCAGGGAGGCTGAAGGAACAGGCCAAGTTGCCTGATGTCATGCTGTCAACACCAGATCAACTAACACTTTTTCTTATTTTCTAGGACACACCAGGGAACAGACTAGGAGGTAGGAAATGTAGCCTTGCAGATTCTGTAAAGGAGAAGAGGGAGATGAACGTTGGAACTCACACATCGTACACATATGTGGCACCACCTGCTCTTTGTGTAAAAAAGGAGTTACACAAGAACTGATATTTCTGGGAAATTATCTTTCTTAATTTCTTTATAAATACTCAGCCTAAATGGAACATTCTGTGCCAAAGCAAATATCTGCCCTTCTCCTCTTCATGTCCTCACTTTTTCATGTATCATTAGAAAGCCTGAATATGAATTTGGTTCACTAAAAGGTGGCTTTTGTTGTTGGTAAATACACCAAGAGGCACTGCCGCCGTCAGTGTTGTCCCCTCTCTGTGCTGTGTCATGGGTATTCCTGTGCTTTTTTCCCTTTTGCTGATTCTGGCCTTGCTTATATGACTTATAGGCTTGGACTTGGACCTGTTTTGCCACTGTGGATTTATATGGGCACCACAGGGCTGTTGCCCAAGCTTGCCTCCTCTCGTTAGTCCTGCCAGACTGCACCCTTGCTGGTGAGGATATCAGTCCCCCCTGCCTGGCTCTCACCATTGGCTCTTGCTTATATTTTACTTCATGAAACAGCCCAACCTTCCTATTCCACGGTTTACGTTTGTTGTCTTTTTGTTTAGGTTTATTTATTTACACTTATTATTCAGTAGAGAACTTCTCAGCTGAAGCTAAAAGGTCAATTTATGGTGATTGGGTTCTTGTTATTCTCAATTCAGCAATTTAGCAAAAAACTTATTAGACACTTAGTGAATGAAGTATTGCTCAGTGGGGTGTTGATCTGCATTTAGTCTCTTATTAAAATCAGCTTTAGGAAAGAATGGAAGAATTTGCTATTTTTCCACAGAAAACCAACATTCAGAGACATTTGCATAGTTCAAGACGTCTGGCAAAATCTCCACAGTCTGTTAGAAGTGTAAAAATACACAAAATGTTTGAAAAAAACCCAACATAGTTTAGCTTAGGAATGAATATGCTTCCTTATGAAAACTTTCCTGTTTTAGGGTGGAAGAAACTTGTGTCATAATATCTGGGATGTCACAAAGATAAAAAATGGTTTTTACTCTCAGAGTAAAAATGCTCCATTGAAAATAAGATAGTTGAAGTTTACTATACAATAGGCATGAGAGGCACCAGGTCTAGTATTTTGCCCTAAATATTCTCAGAGAAGGAACAATCATGACAAATCAAAATGTTGGTTGCTCAAAAGTAGTTGTCCTCCTGATCAGTGGTTTTAATGACATGCAGGAGCTTCTCCAATCATCAGTACAGAACAATGTGATGAAAAACAACCTTTGAAAAATAATTTTTTCAAGATTTCCTTATAAATAAATGTATTTACAAGGATTTTGATTTTAAGACAGAGCTTGTGGATGAAAGAGGGTTTTCAGCTCTTGCTTCAGTTTTATGCCAGCAGTTTGTGAAGGAAGCAGCTCAAAAACGTTCTGACAGACTGGCACTGATCACTGAACACTGAATGAGTATTCTGCCCCCCTATGCTGTAAAGCTCTTTCACATATGAAAAAACATTTGATTTAAAAAGCAAGGAATTCTATAAGGATTAAATGCCTGTAAGCTGAACAGGTCTTGAATATTTTTGGAGGAACAGGATGTCCATTTGATATGTTTTCATGAGGACACACAAGATAAGAAAAATAAATGAGGCTGGTGAGGCACTAACAACAAGATCTTGCTGGAATTTGCTCAGCTCCTTGGCCAATGTGCCTTTATCTCTCTGAGATTTCAGACTTTGTGTTGTGCCTTCCAAAGAAATGCATATTCTGGGTTAGGCACTGGGTGGTGTTGAAGAGCTAGTTAGTAGGAAAATGTATTTGTGCACATCTTGAATTGACAAATATTCACCTTATCTTGCAGCCGATGTAGCAGGATCTGTTCTTTATGATCATTCCTCTGATTCTCTAGACTTAATCAGGTACATTGATTTAGTTTTCTTTTTTTAAAAAACATACTGAGATGAAGTGCTAAGTTGTACTTCTTTTTTTTATGTTTGGAGTCACAAATATATTCCTGTAAGTAAAACATCCTTTTCATATTGCTTTATCATTGAAGAGTTTCTATAACCTGACCTTATAAAATTTGAAATAAATGTTTTTACAAAATATTGTATTTAATCTTAACCCATGTTTGACACAGACTGTGTAAGGATGATGTTCTTTTTCCTTAATTGATGTTACACTAGACAAGTGCGAGTAAACATGAGAGGAAAAGAAATTATATGTTAATGCACCACCACATCAAAGTATTTTAACCATGGTAAATATATATTTAGCTTTCTAAATATTAAATATATATGTCAAGTAACAATAAAATAAAAAATAATCTATTCAACATGTTATTTAAAATGACTCTGCCTGGAGTGGTTTCACTAAAAAAATGACAATATTCTGCTTTAATAAGAAACAGTATAATATTCTGCTTTAATAAGAGACAGTATTCAATAAGAGTATTTGTAGATATTTACTCAGCATCAGTTTTAAATAGTCTGAAAGGTTTTAAATTAGTTTGAAAACTGTATGCAGCTACACTTACAATTAACAGCCATTTTGTGTACACAACAGAAATAAAAGAATATTTATCTATCTCTACTAGGCGTTTAGGCCAATAGTATTTTCTGTGTTTGTCTGAGGGTTAAATAGTCTTCAAAGTCTTCTCTTAATTTTGATTTTATTTCGAAGGATAAGTGGTCTTTAGTGTATTGATCTCAAAAATTTTGGAGTTCAATTTCCACTAGGTGTTCAAAGCAAGATTTCTCAAAATACATCAATATTTCTATGACCTAGAAATCCGTAACAAAAAATGTTATTAGAGAATCAACCTCTCCTTAGACATCAAGTCAGATTTTCAGCTGCAACAAGCTTCCTTAGCGGTCATCTGTGTCCTGGTGTGGCAAGTGTCGTCTAGTTCCCAAACACAGAATGTATTGAAAGGATTAAAAAACTATCTCATACTTCCAAATAGCTCACCACTTTAAGAAGTCTATGTTTGTAAAAAGGAGAATTGGAGTGAATATTATCTAACTAGTCACTTATCCCTGATTTAGTTCTATATCATACTGAAGGCAACATTAAATTGACTCCTACACTTGCTTTGTATCACAGGCACTAGTGCTGAAACAGTCACCTTCACCAGGAGAACTGAGACTTGTCTCCAGGAGAAGACTTGAGATACAGCTGGCCGTAGTGCTGTGGGAAGCTGCAGCAGTAGCACCCTCTCTGTGCATTCATATTAAGAGAAGCCCACGGATTGCGTCAGAGTTATCAGAGCACTGCCACAGACAGCGGCAAAAAAAGATGCAAGTCAAGTAGAAAAAAACCCAGCAAAGTCAGAAAGAATACAGTGAAAGCAAAAGTGGCAAACACTGTAATAAGTAAATAAAGAAATAAACATCCTTGTCTTACCAAACCACAAAAAATATATCACACACACACACACAAAATGACTTATGGAAAAAGAATTTTATTTAATTGTGCATACTTATTCCATTTGATGTATTTATAGTTTTTTAATTCTTTCCACCACCTAATAACATGCCTGTTAATATGCAGAGTATAAACTACAGTACTTTGGGGTAATTGGTTAATCAATCAAAAGAATTCTCATTTATACCCATACTCCTGTGGTCTAGGGAGGTCATTTTAATATTCTGCAAGTATCTTTAAGCAAATGCCAGGGACAAATGAAGTAAGAAGTGTTATAAGCAGCTATTTTTCTATAGCCATGTGTAGTGTTTATACTCTGCAGTTAAATACTGTAGGTTGATTTTATTGAGCCTTTTGAGTATAATGAGCATAAATGTGACACATAACACCATATGGCTTCTATACATGGAATAGTACAGCTACACAAGCTGCAATTAATGCTGCAAACTATAATTTGCCTCTTTAGTCGTGTGTTTATCTATGCCATCACAGTTACCTCATTTGCACTGAGTGTCTGTGTACATACGCATGTATGTGACTATAAGCATAAGCACTTCTGTGCTTAACTACTGGTTGTGCAGAATGAAGCCTGTACATAATATATGATCAGCAGCAGAATGCAGAAGAAACACTTATGTCAAGAAAATTGTAAAAATACTGTGTTGTAGTACTGTAATTTTTAATTTGTCTTTAGACAACAACTGGAAAACATGATACTGTTCTAATTGAACAATTATGATCAAATTGCACCCTACTATCATATATATAATAAAGATATAGTTACTATAGCACTCTACCATATATATTGTACTCTGTAAACATATATATAGCACATTTAAGACAGTGGCTTAAATTTCTTAAATCTCACACTGATTTCAGTCATTGCATCTGCTAGAAAACTTGTAAAGTTATAAGTAAATTTTTTAGCAAGAATCACATGAAACTTGCAACTGGAAAAGAAGGGAACCAATAGCATTTGTGATCTAGGAGTGGATAACATAAAGTAATTCTACAGCATCAGGATTGGCCTTTTTGTCAAGTCATACTGAGGTACATATGCATGCACACTGAAGAAGTGTCTCTCTGTTTCATCTTATTTAGAGCATGATTAGACACGTACTGTAAACAAGTAAGCACTTCTCTCCCCTTTTCCCAATAAAGGATGCCCTGACATCCAATACAACAAAAATTGAGATAATTGCATTACAAATGTCTGTTTCATAACATTCTAAGTACACTTTCTAAGTCTTCTTTGGTGTCTCCTTGGGTAATACTTTGGCATACTCTCCTCATACAAAATTACCCAAAAAATCACTTTGGTCAAGACAAAAATACCAGACCCTCAAATGGTAGGCAGTCAATATTTCTCTTAGATCTTTCAACAAAATTTGTTTTAAAATAGCATTTAACACTTATCAGCAATACTCAACTGTATTAGAATATAAATAGAACTACACAAGAGATGTTTCATGTGATAAATTAGATTCTATTGCCTAAATGTTTATGCTTGCTTATGTTGTTGATCAATATGTGTGATGTGTTCATATGTCATTAAGTTTTCACATGTTACTGATGAAATAATAAGAAGTTTGATTTTTAGAAGAGTGGTTAATTTGTGAAATCTTCTATATAATATCTTTGCAGTAAAAAATGTACAGAACAGTAAATAGAGAGTAGCGGAACTGTGTATATATGGGCTTAGGAATTATGTATATATATATATNNTATTATGTATATATATATATATATATATATATACACATCTATGGACTTAACAGTGATGAAAATTAAAATGTGTGTGAAGTGCTTTCTTCTGGGGAATATTTGAAGATAGGTAAAAGTAGGTTTAATAAAATCTACTTTTTGGACTGTATAGATTATTAAATAATGCGGCATGAGGGGAGTTTCCAACAAAGATAGGGGTATAAGATTTATGACCTTAAGGAGTGTTCTATTTAACTTTCTTATTTCAAATAATTTTTGTCAAATACAAACTTTAAAAGTTTTTTTTCCTGTAAAACATGAAAACATTAGTCCTTTCAATGTTAAAAATAAAGAAATCAAAACGATATTGGAAATTGCAAAATTATGTTGCACTTGCAAAGTATGAAGATTGCTATTAACTGAAAAAAATAGTAAAAGGGTCTGTACTAAAATCCACTCTTGACATAACTCAATTGGAGCTAAAGGAGTTGAACTGAATAACTGTGTTGTGTTTCCATGTTCTAAAATTATACACCTGCTTCAAATGTATAAACCAATGTCAATAGGGAAAAAAATGGAGACACATTCACCACTGTTCTATCTTCCCTGACATCTGTGGAGAATTATATTCATGTTTTTATAAGACTACTTAAAAAATTAGAATAAGTAGACTGCAGAACAGCAGATTATAGATTAACTGAGTGGCAGCCAGGACAAACCCAAGGCTGAGAATAATTGAATATTCTCCTTTATGAGCCTGCAAATCCCCCACGACTTGGCTTTTATCAATGTATAGACAAAGATTTCACTGGCAGTATGCTGCATTTGGCCATTTTTGTTCAAAGTCTCCAACTAGCAAAGATTTAAACCCGTTTAATATACCTACATATCCCATTCATTTGCAATGTTTCAAACACCCACTGAGTAAACATGTATAAACTGGACATAATTTTTTTTTCCAAACCACCTAAAACTATTACTGAAGGATGGTTTTAAAGATAATTTAAGGGTGTAGTATTAGATAGTGCTTGTAGGTACATACTATCTGTTTAATTGTCACAATTAATTTAACCAAATTTACTTTAGGTCACTCAATTGCAATCGGTTTTAATCTTTATTGATTTGTTTCCTATGTACTGTACTTTTTAACCTCACAACATACATATCATTGATTGGATAAGGTAATAAAATGAAATCCCCATAACAATGTAGGTCTATATTGGTATCTTAGGTCACAAAAATATGAAGATAACAACTCGCAGCATCAATTTGGCTTGATGGCTAAGTAAATAGTGTAATTCTAAAATGAAATTTCAGGGTTGATAGATTTCTAACAATTGTTCAGGCAGAGTGATGTGCAAATGATTAACGCTGGCAATAGTTTTGAGCAGCCTGTATTATATTTTTCCTAGCAAAGCTAGAGTAATATTTATACAGAGAAAAATCTAGATCTAGACTGCCAGCCTTTCATTTTAACTAAAAATATCAATTCTCTTCTGTCAAAAAGCTGATGAAACCTGATGCAATAACTGAAGCATAAGCCAGTCAGTCTGCAGGGCACCTGGAGCGTGGCCTCCAGGGAACAGGTGCCACCCCCATAGCAATGAAATGCTTGCACCAAGGCCCTCAGTTCTGGGCATGGTCAAAAACACACCTCAGGATCACACATTTCCCTTTCTAAATATCTCTCTGTATTGAAGAGTTAGTCTATTGGAACAATTCCACTGATATCCCTTCTGCAGGAGAAAAAACCAAAAGCATGGACAGAGCAACCTTAATTTACCATTCCTGGGAGCCCAGGCTTCCTGGGAGTCCAGGTTTAAAGACTGTCCTCTCCTACCACAGTAGAAAACTACCAGGAACAGGGAAAACCCTTGTACAAAGTATCGAGTAGATTTACTACAAATCAACAGAGCAAATATAAAAGAACTCATTTTCAGCTATTTCAATGAATTTGCTTACATATAATAACTGATAAGTACAAATAAATGTGGCAGAATAATAAAAAATTCAAAGAGTGAATAGAGCATCAGTCCAAGATAATATTGCCTGCAGCTTTTAGATACAGAAGAACGCCTCTGCATGGTAACCATATCAGCTTCCAGAAGTCTCTAGGGAAGCAAGGGACATATGACTACTCAACATGCACTCCCTCATTTATTTTTGTTTTGACCAACCCTGGCCGAGAAAAGATATTAGACAAACAGTCTGGTTTGGTTTTGTTTTTGCTCAGTGAACTCCTCCTCAAAAAAAAAAAAAAAAAANAAAAAAAAAAAAAAAAAAAAAAAAAAAAGAGGAAATCAGAAGAAATTTGAGAAGCATAATCCCTTGTTTGTTATACCAGTATTCCTGGGGGTTGGGAATTGTTGGAGTCTTGGAAACTCTGTGAGTCTTCAGATGTAAACTTCACCATAACAATAATCTGCCAGTTGAAAACTTGTGAAATATCCCACTTTGATAAATAACCATAGAGTAAGTTAACTTTACTTTTTTTGCCTGGTGTTTTGTGAGCATGAGTAGTAAGTTCACCTTAACAAGAACTATACTTTTGTTTTATTCAGGAACAGGCATCTTTTAAATGTACATGTACAAGAGCAGGGAATGCATAGCAAGTGTTGCCATATCCTTTTAATATATCAGCTCCTGGGAATGGCTCATTTTAGTCTGTGATGATTTCCTTTCACCAAGAGACAAAGTCCCTGTCTAACACATCCCTTACACTTGATGTTTTTATTTTGGATCACTCTAACTGTGCCGCATGCTTCAGAGATGTGTCTGACATCTACTGCCACCTTTGTATTATGTGTCTCTCTCATCCAGTTTCAGGCATTGTTACATCCCAAAGTTGACTGTGGCAGTGGTGTGACTTTTTATTTTTTCTACCAGTTCATTTGCCATCTCTTTTTCTCTGCCTTCAGGTCATCTGGTTCCCTCTGAGCATATAGTATCTATCTTTGCCAGACTGGATTATTTACAAATGGGTCATTACCCATCAGAACTCACCACCTCTCTTTTCAGGTCTTTTTCAAAACTAACTCATTTCTCTTCGAATGATTATAAATACCGAGAACTGTAGAGCTCTAAGATTTTTCTACTCAATTTCTCTTTTATAAATCCTCTTCTTTTTTTGTGAGCTTTTTTTGTTGTGGGTTTGGGGTTTTTTTTTCACTTGTAAAGGAAAAAATAGTCAAAACCCATGCAGAGATCTTGTTCACTGAAACTCTTCCCCATCTTTTAATTGCATATTTTGGGACATCTGCAGTAAGCAGGGGTTACTTCAATATTCTTCTAAAGAAGGACACAGAATTGCAATAACACAGCAACTCTGTATAAGGGGTCAATATTGATACACCTTGCACTGCATGTTGCACAGTAGGGAAGGACACAGTGTACCAATTATGAAGGTACAGAAACCGAAAATAAAAGCAATCACTTTATTTTTTGGTTTTTTAAATTGCCTGTATCAGTCTATGTTTTGAGAGATGTCCTACTGCTCAAGAAGAATATAAGTTTCATCCAGAGGAAAATCAAATATAGTTCATTTAAATTTGCAAGTTACTGAGGAAAAAACAAAAAGGAACCTTGGATGTGATGCTTCTGTGTGAAAAAGATGAAATGATGATCAAGTTGTTAAATCATTAATTTTTCCTACACTGAGAAACACATTGTCCAAAACTATTGATACCTATTCCACTTGTCTGTATCTCACAATACAAAACCTAAGATCATTAACAAATAGGCTCAAGAACCTAAGACAATACAATGTTTCACAGGAGAAGACTTGAGAGACTTCAAAGTTGCATATGATCTTCAGTTTTAAAACCACAGGCTTTTCATGTTTAAAAGAAGTGCAATAAAATGCATACATTTTCATATTGAAAATGTATAAGGAGGAAGGTAGAGGAATAATGAGCATTTTTTCATGCTGTTTGATCAAAAATACCTTTTTAATGCAAGCTTCAAATATACAGGCAGAGGGAGCCCATGCTTTAAATACAGAATCCTTACAAAACAGTGCATCAATTTGTAGATCTATAATATATAATAGAAAAAAAGAGCCATGCAGATATAATGAATGGCTTTCCTAATCCGTCAACAACTACAAAGAACGCAGTTCATGAAAGAAACATGATTTCTGAATTCCACACAGTTCTAAATCTGATGTCCATTCAAAACTACGCTAACAGTTTTATGTCTGCCTGGACAGTAGTAGTCATGACATCTCCTGTTTATAGCCTGACTTCCAAATTACTAATTTCTTACCCTGACTTCTTCAGTCTCATTTTGGCTGTCTGGTAGCATTTTAAACATTTTTAAACTAATGTCTTTCACAGTTTGCAAAGAATTTACTGTGTAGCACTTTATCTGCTTCCACTTTGAATTATCATTCTGAACTAATTCCTTCATGTCTATTTATTTTTTTTTCCCCCCTGGTGGTCTGTAAATTTCTTGCTGCACTAATTCAGGCTTTTCTTGAGCTGTCATTTAAATCACAGTCGAAGAAGAAACAGTCTTCTGATGTATAGTTTTTTCTCTCTAATCTCCATGCAGAAAACATCTTTATTAATTTTTGCACATAAAACATTACAAGTGTATGGATAGAGTTCCTTTCCTCTGTTGCACACATCCTCTCCCCCTACAGAAGGTCTTGTGACCTTCTGCCTGTCAAGAGGCACATTTGCTTTCTTTTTTTGTTTCATTTTCTTTTTTTCTTTCTTTCTGATGTAGAACCATTCAAGCTTCAGTCACAGTAAGCAATCATCTCTTTGCCCTCATTCTTGGGAGCCCCAATGTGATTTCATTGCCACTGCCCAGAAATCATTCCCACTACCAGTTATCTGCAAGAGGAAAATTGGTTCCAGACTGTAAATAAGACAATATTTTAGCTTCACTTTTAATATGAAAAAATTAAAGATGTAAAAAATATTATTACTTAATTTGCCTCATATGCAAACTGAGATGTCTGTCTTGCTTTTATATTGGTATTCAGGTACCATTTTGAAGTGTTTTGACAAAATTAATTGCAATGTTAGTTGATAGCTGGCTGAGTAAACACCAGTTTTAACATTATTAGGACTGCATATTGCTTGAATGCAAATATGTAAAGAACATAGATATTTTCTGACCTTATGAATGAACCCTTTGTTTAGCAAAAATTGTCAACGGCCATGACTGAAATGCTTTATACCCATAAGGAGATACATTCTCAAACTCTGAAGGCTATATTATATAGATTATTTGGTGATTCTACACCTTAGCTTCTACACTTTGAGTAAATGACAAAGACGTTACTAGGAAGAATCCATGCATCCATGCAATACCTGACATTTTGGTTTTTTCTTTCATTCTAGAAGAGGTAATGTTGCGGAAATCACAGTGCAAATATTTTTTTTAAATTCAAAATATTTGTGCATCAATCCAGGATTGATATAAACTATGGAAATAATACAGTATTAATATAAGTTATTATAATTAAAAGTAAGTTATTTTTCTTTTAAAATCCATTAATACAAAAAAATATGTGATCACTCTTTTTTGAAAACTATTCTGACTGCTCCTGTATGCTTCTTTTACTATCAAAACATAGTCATAAAAAGTCAGCCACATTATTGTTCAGCTAAACCAAAATCACACTGCTTTTATACAGTCATTTCAACACAATACTCTCTTTAAGAAACAAAATATTTCCAAGGGATAAAGAGTGAATTTCATCCCAATATGTAATGATCTTTTTGTCTTGGGCAAAACTCAGCATAGCAGTTTTATTGATATAATATTTCTGGGGCAGAAATTCAATAATAGGGGAACCAAGTTATTCAGTTATGGAAGCTGTCTGTCTGGAGACATGCTATGAAACAACACTTGAGCTTTCTGTTTACTTTGGAAGTATTTATAGTTATGGCTATACATTTGTGGCTTGCTCTTGCTAAATATTTCTAGAATGGAGTTGCTGTAATAGACAGCACAAATCATCATAGCTTCAGCAGTATTGTTTTTCTAAGAAAGCAATAGGGGAAGCAACAGAGGACTTTTGTTGCTGTTCACTTTGCTTCTACATCTTATTCTTCAGTGTCCTGTTGCTTTATAAATAATGCATTGTTATTACTTTTTATAAGGGTGTATGTATTCCCCATTATTATAGTATCTGAACATCCCATACATGAATGCTTTTATGCTCATAGATATCCTTGACATGGAAAATAAACACAATGCTGCCATAGGTCTGAGGGAGATAAGTTTGCAGTGGGGAACCCCTTTTTTTTTTTTAAAGCAGTGCTACAGCTAACCTCAAAACTACCCTGCCCACCTTCCTGTATTGCAAATGCCCAAGTTAATTCAAGGACTGGTTAGAATGTCCTTCAGGCCATGCCAGAATCTATATGTTCATGTAGGCAACAGGACAGGGCAGGGGAGGAAGGTGACAAAATTCTTGAAGAAGAGAACAGTATTATTCTGGTCATTCACAGAGTATGAATATAACCCAGCAGACCTGTTGATGGCCAAGGACCACCAGGAAGAGATCAGTGTCAGACCAAGGAAATAATTTTAGACCTCCCTAGTGCAGGCTGTCATTTTTACTTAAGCGACCGAGCACTACTGTATTTTAATCAAGTTAATTTAAAAAATAGAAATATCTGCACATAAAAAACAAACAAAAAATCAAAATCAAAAACTTGAAACAGTATTGCTAAGTGAAAAATAATCCAAGCCCCTCTCACTTCTGAACTGATGAAGTTAAAACCGTAGCCTACAAAATAACTGATGTGGGTTAATCCTAGCAGGGAACTAAGTACCACACAGCTGCTCCCTCACTCCCCCCACCCCACCTCACTCCCAGCAGGGAGGAGAATCAGAAAGAAAAGGCAAACCCTGTGGGTTGAGATAATAATAGAAGCAGAATATCATAATAATATCAAAATATTCTAATAATGTTAATAATAATAATTGTAGTGATAAGGAGGGGGAGGGAAAGTAATGGAACACAAGATAAGTAAGTGATGCACTGCACAATTGCTCACCACCTGCTGACTGATGCCCAGCCTGTCTCTGAGCAGCAGTCGTCCCTTTCTGGGTAACTCTCCTAGTTCTCATACTGAGTATTATGTCCTGTGAGAAGGAATATCACTTTGGCCAGTTGTCATAGTTTTGCAAGGCCTGGTTTTGGTAGCGAGGGGGCTGCAGGGGTGACTCCTGTGAGAAGCTGCTAGAAGCCTCACCATGTTCTGCAGGGCCAGTGTCTGACTGGCTGCAAAGATGGACATGCTGCAGGCCAATTAAAAGTGGTAACGCCTCTGTGATAACATATTTAAGAAGGAATTCAAAACAATCCTGGTTGCCCAGTTTTACTTCCAGCCATGGAAGAGGTGGTGAGTGAGAAGATGTGAGCAGAAAAACAACATGGAGGCACCAAGGTCAGTTTGGAAGGAGTGGGAGGAGGTACTCTAGGAGCCAGAGCTGAGATTCCTCTGCAGCTGGTGGTGAAGACCATGGTGAAGCAGCTGTGCCCCGGCAGCCTATGGAGGCCTACGGGAGTGCAGAGACCCACCTGCAGCCCATGGAGGGGCCCACACTGGAGCAGGAGGATGCTTGAAAAGGACTGCACCCTGTGGGGGAGCGACCCACGCTGCAGCAGTTTGAGGGCCGCTGCTGCATGCGAGATGGACTTTCTAAAGGGAGAAGTTCCTGGAGAACTGTCTCCCAGAGGGGACCCCACAGAACAACAGGGGAAGATGACTCCAATTCTGCAGCAGGAAGAAGCCATAGATGATGGACTGACCAAAAACCCCCATTCTCTCTCTCCCTGTGCCATTTGGGTAGGAGGTAGAGCTGGGAGGAGGGAGTGGGAGGGAAGAAGGTGTTCTCCAAAAACTCATTTTACTTCTCATTATACTGTTCTGTTTCCTGTAGTGTAATAAATTTACTTTCATATCTTTAAGTACCCTGCCTGTCTTTGCCTGTGATTTTTCTAGGGTCCTTATCTCTGCTTATGAATGCATTGAATTTTTTTCTCTCCTCTGTCCAGCTGTGGGTGAGCAGGTGGTTTCCATGGGTGCCTGGCATCTGGCCAGGCTCAAACCACAACACCAGTTTAGGCCAGCTGTCCCAGCTGTGCTCACTCCCAGCTTCACGTGCCCCTGCTCGCTGGCAGAGTGAGCATGAGAGACTGAAAAGTCCTGGATTTAGAGCAAGCACTACTTAGCAACAACCAAAGAATTAATCTGCTACTGAATCCAAAACACAGCACTGTACCAGCTACAAATAGGAGAATTAACTCTGTCCCAGCTGAAACCAGGACAATAACTTAATCAAATCACAGATAGTCACTTAAGTGACCCCTGACCCTTAAACTAGTATTGCTGGAAATGTAACTTCCTGTTTGCAAGACAAACCATGCAGTTAAATTTCCTAGTTGAAAAGCTCTTATAAAAGATGAGTAGTACAAGGTAAAATAAAAACAGGTGTACCTCTGGAGGGATTAGATGTCACTACAAAAAGACATATGTTGTACCAGACATGTTGTACCATGTTTCACTGCTGCCCAACATTGAAAACCAGCAAAGAAATTAAGAATTCTCCCCGTTTTGTTCAGCGGCAGTAAGGGCAGGAATATTTTACAGCTTTGGGTCTGCTTCCAGGTAACATTTATCTCAGTCCTGAGATTCCAAGAGTCTCAGGCCTCCAAGATGGCCACCTTCTAGGGCTGCTTAGGTCCTTAAAGGGATGGATCCCTAGAAAATGGAAATCAAAAACCTTATCATGTCTGCTGGCCCAAGAGGCCAGATGTCATAATAGAAATGTAGACTATGCATTTAGTGCATGAAACACTGGGAAACACCACCATTTTCCTGTATTTCTCCTAGAGTACCCTGCATCAATATTCAATGCAGAGTGATACCTCCTGGGAACAGGATTTAACTCCTTCTGCACAGCCAGCTCAACTGAAGAAGAAAAGATCTCAGAAGGATGAGAGGGAGGGTTCAACATTTGCTCTCAAAATTTAGTGAACCTGAACTTTCAGGATTGTTGCTTAAACTTTATAACACTACAATAGAACATTATGGCTTCCCAACATTCTATTTCTTTTCTATTGTTATGATGAAAGATGTAAATGTCATCCCACATATATTGGGAGAAATTTTTCTCTACTATTAAATTGCTGATTACTTTTTCTCTCTGAAATCCCAGTAAAATGCTCTTAAATTAAATAAGCCTCCTGTATATGGTTGATAATTTTTTGATCAAAATAAAATAGTTTATCTAATAAACATCTGGACATGAGTGACAGTCAAAACAGGCATTGATCATAATTTGAAACATGAAGGTTTTTTTCAGGTTCTAGCTACAAAACAGTTATCTCAAAAAGTTTCAACTAAATTCTTCTTTTCAAATAAACTCAAGGGTTAGAGGAGGTCAGGAGGTCTTTTCAAAAGCTAGAGTGCACTCAGTTACCTTGTGTTGAATTTTCCTACCTTGATATTCCACATCAACACCAGGATGTATCTCCTCAGCTGGGAACATATTCCTCCTTACCACTTAACTCCCAGTACATAAGGTACTGGCTGTACACATTGTCAGACAGGTGTGGCAGGGTGATAAAAAATTGATTTAAATCTAGATTTGGTGCATGCTAGGGACTGGTCCTTGTATGTTTCAGATCAGCTTTCCAGATGGAAGAGACTGATGGCTGGTTTTTTGGTTGGTGGCTGTAACGGGGAACGACTTAACTCTGACGTTAATGTCTGCAGCTGCAATGTACTGTCCCTCACCTTTCCTCTCTTCTCTTGGGATGCTGACTGCCAGGATGTACCTCTCAAGCCTAGGAGCACTGTCCTCCAGGTCAGCACAAATATCAATGCCATTGTTCAGGAGGAGAGATAGAAGTGCAGACCAGCAGGATTTATGGAGATGCGCCATCTCCCACGGAGGAAGTACACGTGACAACTCACCATATGATTTTTAATAGTCAAAGTGACTAACATCACAGGAGCAACATGCAAATAATAGAGAATAATTAGTATAGAAACTAATACAATGAATAATCAATAGATAATTAATATAGACGTATATAAAATATGTTAATATAAATGTTTAATTAGAAACCTTTATCAATGTTCTCCATTGTATGTTTTCTGGATCATGTAATCACTTCTTTTTTTCAGGATTATACTTATCTTGGATTATGACTGTTTCAGACTTCTGTGCATTTTATGAAATGAACAGAGGTGTACAAATATACTATTAACCTCCCAAATATTATCTTTGCCACAGAATTCCTGCTGGAGATATGAGAATCTTTTAGTGTTAATGACATGTAAAAGACGGAAAATAGTCTCTGCCTTGCCCTCATATGCAATCTGACTTCAAACAAGATGTCCTCTACACATCAATCCCTGCTTTTTACTCTAAATACTAGAGCCAATGATACTTTCTTCCTCTCATCTTTAATAACAAAGTTCTAAGAACTTACTGCTCTATCACTCATCAAATAGAGGATTTTAGCTAGATTTAAAGTAACTGAGCAGGCATAGTCCTGAAAAACACTGTCTCGTTTTGCATTCTGATCCAACAAGATAAAGATTTCTTGCACACTTCAATGGCTTGGCTAAAAAAGTGTATCTGCAAATTGCAAACCTTAAAAAATAAGAAATTTAGACACCTCAGTCTCTAATCTCTCTTGTTAGCCAATTCTATGTGTGTATGTAGGTATTCACACATACAGACAAAAATATATTTTGGAGGTGCAATTGAAAATCAAATATATGTGGTTTTCATTTCTTCATCTCATTAGCTTTCAAACACATCTTGGGTTTGATCTTTTTTTCTTTTCTTCAGATATTTAACAGTATTTCAGTGCCCCTCAGTTTTCTCCTTCCATAGCAATAACTTAGAGGAAGCTTGCTCACCTCCCTTTGTTCACATGAAATAGAAGGAGGAGCTAAATCTCTCTTAAGTGGTAATTAAATGCTGAAGCAGTGGGTTGCCACCATCCACAGCAACTTGCTCCTTGGAAAAGCTAGTCAAAAGCTCAGCCATCAGAGCAGACCACGAGCTGGAAGGCAAACATGGATCCCCATGGTTTCAACAGCTGCAGCTGTGCGAGTGGAGCAGCAGGCCAACAGGCAGGCCGTGGGTAGCGTGTGCTGCGTGGGAGAAAGCCAAACAGCACATTTTCCATTGGCCAAGGTACCTACAGAAAAGGCAAATATGGGAATCTTAAGACACCCTCCCTGCTTGTACCCAACATACTGGAAGAAACACAAGATGATTAAACAAACAAATTTATTCCCATGAAATATTGGAACCATACAGTCAATGATTTTTATTCTGGCAATCAATTAAAAAGGCTCCATGTACAGGCTGATTGCTCACGCTGGAAAGGCTGGTGGTGTATTTTGTTTAGTATTGTTAGCAGTGTTTAGCATTGTTAACAGTGAGGTCAGTGGAATAACAATAAAACTTGCTACTTCAGATTTTCCTTCAGGAAAACACAAAAATGGAATGCCTCTGGGGCACATTCTAATAGTATATATGGGAAAGTTTCATAAAAATATTTTTTTAATGAATGACTTGAAAATATTTGCTTGTTGCAATGACTCATTATTGAATATATTGGGACACTATATTTATATTTATATTATTTA
>WBMZ01011740.1:13620-32043 GCA_013400975.1 Atrichornis clamosus | reverse complement strand
CTCTGCGCGCGCCGCCCGCCGCGCCGGGCGCGGCTCCGGTCGGCACGGAACGGAGCGGTGCGGAACGGAGCGGAGCGGCGGCCCTGCCCACCCGGGAACCTGCGGGCGCTCAGCCCCGGTGCGCCCCGCACTCCTCCGCACCCCCAGCTATAACCACCGCACGGACCGGCGCCCGCAGCCCGGTGCGCACCCGGGAACCGGCGCACCCCCCGTGCCCGCCCCCGAACCGGGGTGACCCCGCATCCCCCCGCACGCGCACAGCCGGTGCACACGCACGCACGGTATGCGCACACCCCCGGTGTGACACGGTGACACACCGCCCATCCGGCACACCCCGCACACACACACACACCCCCCGATCCTCACACACACGCGGGTGGAAAACACACTCACATGTCGTGCGCTCACACTGGTGCACACACAGCCCCGTGCATCGCACAATGCACACACGCACTCCTGGGTTCTTGTTTTCCGAAGAATCCCATTAGGAGCAGCACCGGCTCCAGCACAGGGAAGGCTCCAGGCTGCCGACCGGAGCGGGCTGGCCGACGCCCGCTGGCGCGAGTGTGGGGAATACAAAGCCAGGCATGGCAGAGCTGCCTGCGGAGCCGTTTTGCAGCTTCTCCCGCAGCACCTGTACCCAGGGAGGGCTATCAGCCTGCAGGGACTGACTGTGAGGCCAGTGGCTGCCCTGGACAGGAGACAGCCCGTGGTTAACAATGAGCATCTCCCAGCACACCCAGCAGCAAGAGCTGCACAGGCTTTGTTACACCCCTTCCACTGATGTCCAGCTTTGGGACGTCACACCGGGGTTGGTCACATACAGCGAGAATCCTGGGACAGATGGTTTCAGGATAAGCCCTGCCATGTCTGTGCTGGGACAATCTCCCTTCCTATCTGGTCTGGGAGCAACTGGGCCCAGGGAAGCTGGAGTGGGGCTTGGGGAACAGGGACCCCAGAGAGAGGCATTCAGAAGCTCTTTCCAAATGCAGTTTTCAGGCAGTGCTCTATCTCTGCTGGGAAGCTCAGGACGGACAGAGAAATGACAGGGACAGGGGGCTGTCCCCAGCACCATCCCTGCCACTTCCCATGGCTCCTGCTCTGTTCCGAGGTATTCCAGGGACCCGTTCCAAACCCCTGCTATCATCCTACCATCGCTGGCTGAGTCCTGGCTCTCCTGCCATCAGGCTGTGAGCCCCTCTCTTGGGGCATACCTACCTGGGTGTCACAAGCCCTGCTCCCTCGCAGCAGGAAGGCTGACTGTGATTTCAAGCCCACAGTCTGTGCCCAGGACATGGTCCCACCACAGCAGCAGAGCAGGACACATGTGGGGCATGGCAGCAGTGAGCTGGCAGCTGAGCAAGGAGCTGTGTGCTGGGCCCTGGCCCGAGGGATGCAGTGGTGGAGGAGATGCAGCCCTTGCAGCAGCGGAGGACGGCGGCAGTGAGCGCAGCCGCCTGCTTTTGTCACACTGTCCTTTGTCCCAGGCACATGGCACCAAGCACAGGGGGCCGCAGCCATCGGGAGAGCAGGGATGGGGACGGGTGAGCAGGGAGGGCGGCAGAGACTCTGAGCTTTCAGGAGGGACTTCCAGCTGCGGTGGTGAGGGGCCACATTGTGTGACTGTACCTCTGCCCTGCTCCCTGGCACAGGTGGGCAAACAGCCAGTTACAGCCTGTGGCAGCTCCTGCTTCCTTATTGCTCTGCACAAGTGGCGATGGGCTGATGCCGGTTGGAACCGCTGAGCTGTGGGACAGCACAGGGTCCCTGGTGTCACACAGCCCTGCCACCAGCAGCCACCCACTGGGGCTGTTCTCCTGCCACATCCCCAGGGCTAAACACCCTGTTGCTTTCCAGCAAGGTGACCAGCTGTTCATGTCTATATGATCCCATCTGGCTTTGCTAGAAACAGGTTGGGTTGCCCTGAGCAGCTCTCCCTGGCAGGGGGTTCCCCAGACACCAGCAAATCCCACATCCAAGGGAAGTCTGTGTTGCCCAGGGTTTTCTATGGAGAAGCGGGACAGAGCTCCGGTGCCAGTGGCATTTTGCATGCCCCTGGCAGGCGCAGATGGCTGGCCAGGGCAAGGGCCTGGAGCCGGGCTGGGAGGGGAAGCATCTGTTTTGCAGCACCGCGGGGTTCCCTAAATAGGTCACTGTGTTTTTATAGTCTCTTGGATCTAGAAAAACCAGTTGTTCCGGACAACCTGTGGACCCGCCAGCAGCGTGGGCTCCCCAGGCAGTCGCTGCCGTGCCCCCAGGTCCTCATGGCGGGGACACCTGTCCCACCAGCACTGTGAGCAGGGTGAGGGGTTGGGGGACGCGCAGCAGCCTGAGCCATACCCGGGGTCCTGTTCTTTGCTGAGAGTGACCCATCCCCGCCCATGCCCAGTGTGAGCTGTGCAAGGGTGGCTTTCCCCCCACCTTGCCCCTGGTTTGGGTGGCTGCCAGTCCGGGCTTTGCTCTGGGGTGGTGTTCAGCCAGAGACAGTTTTCCTGTTGCAAGGGGAGGCAGGTGCCTGTGTGGGGTGCGGAGGGGGTGTGCAGTGCCGCACACCCACCCTGCACCCGCATGCGCCGAAGGTGTCCCATCCTGCTCGGGCTGAGCTCTCCCTCTAGTGGCACCAGGCTCCTGTCAAAGTTCCTCCACACTCCGGGGTGTCCGGAGCCATGGCCAGGGCATGTCCGAGGGGCTGGAGTGAGAGCTCCAACCTGATCTTCCCCCTCAGCCAGGATGCCCACGGCAGGCACACAGGGAGGATGCCGGGGGGCTTCGCAGGAGCATCCCATCACCAGCCCCCCGTTTTGGCAGCCCTGCAGAGGACAGGTGGTCCTGCGCTTTCCATTCCCTGACCCCAGTTTGCTGGGATGTGGTGGTACAGTCAGCCAGCGCGCCATGCCTTAGGGGTGCAGCCCCACAGCTCCGTGTCACAGTGATCCCCTCGCTGACACCCATCCCACCCCTAACCCCATCCCGCAGCAGCCGGCGAGGGGAAGGACCCCCGCGAGCACCAGCTTCCCCCGCGACACGGCAGTGCCCTGCCCTCAGGAGGGGTCCCCCAGGACCCCGCTGAGCCCCACGAGGCCCGGCTGCTCGGGTGCCACCCCGCCGCGCGTCCCCGCAGGGTCCCCCGGGCCGGGCGCCAGGCCATGCCGCAGGCAGCGCTGACGGGGCGCTTTGTTTTGTGCGGCCGCGGCTGCCCAGCGGGGAGACAAAAGGGGCAGTCAGACGCGGGCGAGCATTGTGCCGGCAGCCATGCGCTGAGGCAGCAGCCCGCGCCGCCACGCTCGCCTCGTGACCCCCGACGGCCCGGGCTGTGCCCGCCATGGTGCCCCAGGGCCCGCGGCGCCCGCCCCATGGGAGCCCCGCTTGGGAAGGGGGCCGTGGGGCTGGTGGCCGTAGTCACCGCAGGGCTGAGGCCTCCACAAGCCCATGGTGGGTGTTCTGGGTGTGGGGTTGTGGTGGTGGCAGCGCTCTGTGGAGCGTCGGGGCTCGGCGTGGCCGTGGGGATGTGTCTGCCAGGGCCACGCCAGTTCTCACCTCCAGCCCCGCTTGCCCGCGATGAGAGGAGGGTGTCCATGCCAACACGGTGACAGGGAACACATCTTGGCTGGCAGAGCAAGGTGGCAGTGCCTGGCAGACACCCCGCCGAGCCCACTGCCCGCAGGGTCTCACGGGGAGGTGTCCCCGCCGTCCCCACGGTGCCAACTGGCGCCAGGGCCAGGCCAGCCCCCAGGCTCACCCCGTGACGGCGCGGTGCATTGCCCCTGGAAAATGCCAGCGCGGTCAAATCGTTGAGTCATTTGTGCCCAAGATTATCTGTGCAAACAGCCGCCTCGATTATTTTTTTTTTTTATTATCAAATTTTTTTTCTTTTTCCCTAAGAATGTGGCTCAGACCATGGGGATGAGCAGCTGAAATCTCCGGGGATCAGCAGGACAATGCCAGAGCAAGCATTGTGCTGACGGCTCTGCAAACGCTGGCACCGGTTCCCGGCCAGCAGTACCCTATAAAAGCTGAGCCGCTGAAGTAGGCAAACATTACATGGGCGAAGCAGCAGTAACCGCCTGAGCTAGGTGAGTCCTGGGACCGATGCGCACCTCTCCCACCTCACCCCTCCGCTGCCAGCCGGCCGGGCAGACACCCTTCCTCCTGCCTGGTGGCAAAAGACACCCAGAGGGACCATCGCTGTTTCCCATGGCATAAGACAGGGTCACATGTCCCCGCTGGCAGCTGGGGGGGCTGAGAGCCCCTCTACCACAGGGCACCCCACTCCTGGCACCCACCGGCATGACACGCCGGTTGGCATCTCCCATCATTAGCCAGGGCCGTCCGTGGGAGCCCACTGTGCCTCCCAAGGGACACCAGGCAGGGAGAGGGGAGCAGGCGGATCTGCTGGACACCACTAGGCACAGGGCAGCCCGTGCCCCCTGCCACAGCTCCCTGCTCCGGCTCAGGAGTGTTTTTCCTAGCGATGGTCTGGCCTCAGGGAAGGAGAAAGGGGGATCGGGCACTGTGCCCTGGCGGGCGCGCAGAGCCCATGCCATGGCTGGGAGGAGGGAAGGGGCACCACAGCAGCAAGAAGGGAATACCCTGCTTTGGATGTGTCCCACAGCCCCCGCTGTGCCCCCTACCCCATCCTGGGGCTGGCAGGAGGGTCTCGCTGCAGCTGGTGTGGCTTGTCCCCAGCAGTGGGACAGCTGCCCTTGAACAGGGGCCGTGGGTGGTGGGCACAGAGCCGTCCCCCAGCCTCGCGAGCGGGCGGCAGGGATGCGCAGGGACGTGCTGCTGTAAAAACGGCTTTTCCTTCCTTCTCCAGACACCGATCCAGCAGCAAAGATGGCTCAGACAAACCCTCTGCCTGTTCCCATGGGCCCGTGGAAGGTACGTCCTTGCATCCCCTGTATCTCGCCTTTTCCTGTGTGCAGGTAGGGGACAGGGAGAAGGACAAAGCCTGTCGTCCGGGGCCAGGAAAGCTGCACAGTGGGCAGTGAGGCAGAGATGAGCACAGGAAACAGGCAACCCTGTCCTCTGCCCATGGGTACTTGCCTCCTGCCTGCTCAGATACCTCCCAGGTGTTTTTCATAAGGCTCATCAGTATTCTGGCCCAGCCGTGCCCTGCTCTTACTAGCAGTCCCATGCCAGGCAGTTACAGAGCCCCCAAAAGCCACCAGCAGTTGTTTGCCCTCCCCTGTCCATGCAGACAGGGTGGGCAGGGGCAGTGGGCACTGCAGAGCAAGGTGGGGAGCAGCCCCAAGAGTTCTGGCAATAGCTCCAGGGCCACAGGTCGAGGAGGGAGCCGAGAGGGAGAGGAGAAACACGTGCACAATTGAGGAGCATCCCGTCGAAGCCTGGAGCTGTCGCGGGAGAGGAGAGCATCAGCCACAGCCCCCCAGGGAGGTCCCCCTCGCCCTTTCCCGCGTTAATCCTCTTTGCCCTAGAGCGTTCGGAGCAGAGGCCGGGAGAACCGCCAGCCACAGCCCTGCCACCCGCCCGTCCCAGAACGGCTCCGCTCCTCTCTCCGGACGGCACCGCTGCCCCGGGAACTGATCTCCGCAGGGGTGAGCAGGAGAGCGGAGCGGGGGCCAGCCTGCGGCTCCCCCGACACCAAGGCAGGGCGTCGCGGGGCCAGCAGTGCAGGGATGCGGAGGCGTGCGGGGCTGTCTCCCAGCCCAGAGGGGTGCCCGGTGCAGCCTCCCTGACGGAGCCACCCTCCGTCTCCAAGAGGCGCTGAATCGCCTGGGGCCACTGCTGGGCAGTTTCCAACTCGGCAGCTCGCTCTCCGTTCCAGATCACCGTGTACGACCAAGAAAACTTCCAGGGCAAGAGGATGGAGTTCACTTCAGCCTGTCCAAACATCATGGAATGTGGCTTCGACAACATCCGCTCCCTGAAGGTGGAATGTGGCGCGTGAGTACCCAGCTGCCAGTGGAGGGGGTGCTTTCCCAGGAGGGCTGGCTGGACCAGGGCTGCCCAGGCGTGGAGTGGGACTGGCTGTCCTCGCTCTGCTTGGCTGGAGCCAAGCACCACAGCCAAGAGAAGCCAGGCATGGGGGTATTCCACCCTGCCAGGGTAGAGCAGCCAGTCCTGGGCAGAACTGATGCAGAGACAGGGCCAGAGAACAGTGGCAACACCTTTGGCATCATCCCAAATTGCCTCCTGCAGTGTTGGAGCAGTCAGGTTTGGAGCAGGGTTGCTATCCAAGGATGCAGCGAGGACCAGTGCTCAGTGAGTAACTCTTGAGCTCAGCCTGGTCCTTGTCCTGCCTGTGTAACTCCATGAAGCACTGGCCCTAGAGAACCACCTCTCTTGCCCTGGGCCCAGGCCTGCTCTGTCCCAGGCTTTCCCTGCACTACGCAGCTTCCCAGGACCAGGGCAGAACCTTCCTGCAGCCTTTCCAGTCCTGAGAGGGGTAGGGAGCAGAGCCCGGCTTCTCCCTGCACACGGGAATCTTCCCTGGCACAGGCAAGGCACCTCCCGAGCAGCTCAGAGAGGCTGTGTCGGGAGCAGTCCCTGTGGTGAGCATCCCGCCAGGCCGGGAAGCAGACGAGATAGATTTGTGCTGCTATCTTTAGGATGTGTAATGCTAATGGGATTACAGCAGCGTGTGTGCTCATGCTGTAATCAGCTCGCTGCTCCAGTTGACGTGTTCCTAATCAGGCTGTTCACCTTGCACAGGGCGGGCTGACTGTGGGACACGGGGTTTGGGCTCAGTTTGGGTCAGTGGCAAGAAGTCCTCGACCCTGCCCAGCTCAGCCCCTTGGCGCCCTGTGTACCCCATCTGCAAGGGGTCCACGCACTGCACAGCCTGTGCCACCCATCTTCCAGCCCCCCCTCAGGCTACGTCTCCCTGCTCTGCGGTGGCTGTCCTGTCCCCAGTCTCCTTAAGGGGACATCCCCACCTTGAGAACAGGCAGGTGCTGTGCGGGCAGAGTCAGGGCTTGCAAAATGTGTCCTGCAGGGTGGAGGTGTCCTGCTCACCCCTCCTTGTTTGCTTTCAGTGAAGAGGGGGATGCAGAAAGGGGAAAGGCCACAGGTCCCTGCTTCTCTGCTGAGCCAGGTGGGCTCTGCCTGCTTTGGGCATCAGGAATTCAGGTCCTTCCAGCTGTGTTAGGCTGTAATTGGGAGACAAGTAAGAAATGAGGCCTTTGGGAGAGAAGGGCAGCTGGGGCATTCTGAAGCGATGCTGGTGTGCGTAAATAACGACAGAGAAACCGGGGGAAGAGCCACCTGTGCAGGATGGGCCCCTGGAGGGGGAACCCCATCTCCCAATCTCCCACTGCAGCTGGGGATGCCCTGGGTGCCTCCCCAGCACCAGATGCGGTTACACACTCCCTGGGTTCTCTGCTCACATCCAGCACCACTTCCTCTCCTCCCAACCTGTGGGCAGAGAGAGGCCAGACCCCAACCTCCTCCTCGCACCTACATCCTGCGCCAGTGCCAGCTCCGAGCAGGAGGCCCGGAGCTGCCGCAGGAAGCCCTGGCAGCCCTCGCTCTGTTTTTGCAGCTGGGTCGGTTACGAGCACACCGGCTTCTGCGGGCAGCAGTTCATCCTGGAGAGGGGAGAGTACCCGCGCTGGGATGCCTGGAGCGGCAGCAACGCCTACCACATCGAGCGCCTGATGTCCTTCCGCCCCGTCTGCTCCGCCGTGAGTGTCCCGCAGAGCTCTCCCCGCTCTCGTCCCGTTAAAATGTCCCAGGCCACAGCAGTGAGGTTAGGAGGGGAAAACACAGCTATGCCAGGGGCAGACTCAGCTATTCCCCCTCCTCACTCCCAGCAGGATTTGCTCTCTGTCCTGTTTTTTATTGCTTTTGAGGGAACTCCTGGGCCAGCTGCACACCAGCAGCCAGCCAGACTGAGACAGTAGCCGTGGCATAGTTCTCACCAACACCTCCCACTCCCCCCAAAAACCAAAAAACAGTCAGGATCTGAGCACCTCCCTCTCCAGGAAACCCTCCAAGTAATGCCACAGGGAGAGACAGCCACTGCCCCACCATTCTCACCCACGCTGGGGAGGGAGCACCACCTCCCCCTCACCCCCTGCTCTGCCCTGCAGAATCACAAGGAATCCAAGATCACTGTTTTCGAGAAAGACAACTTCATCGGCCGCCAGTGGGAGATTGCTGATGACTACCCCTCGCTGCAGGCCATGGGCTGGGCCAACAACGAAGTGGGCTCCATGAAGATCCAGTGTGGCGCGTAAGTGACAGACAAAGGATGAGGAGCAGCAGGGAAAATCCGCTGCCATTGCCGTGCCACCATGGCGGGAGGGGGGCACCCCGCAACCCCCCTGCTTACCTCCTGTTGTTTTCTTGCAGCTGGGTGTGCTACCAGTATCCCGGGTACCGTGGCTACCAGTACGTCCTGGAGTTTGACCACCACGGTGGAGACTACAAGCACTGGAGAGAGTGGGGTTCGCACGCCCAGACCTCCCAGATCCAATCCATCAGGCGTGTCCAGCAGTAGCTCCCCACTTCCCAGTACATCTCCGCAAGGTTTCAAAAGCTCACCGGCTCCCTCTTGGTGCTAATACTCCCCTCCCGAAATAACCACCCCCTCTTGTACTGCCACTGCTTATGGAACAACACTCCCAAACGGTACCGACTGCCACAACTGCCAATAAATGTGACTGAAAGAAAAAGATAAATCAGTTCAGTGTGTGTTTGCTGTTGTGTGTTTGGGACTGAGGTTGCACAACCCCATCCCAGGAAAAGGTACCAGATTTTCCCACATATTTGAAGCCGGGCTGAAGCGTGGTGGGGCTCACACTGAGAGGTTCAGACCCCCGCTGTCGCACACAAGCAGTGTGCAGCCACTGCGGTGGCTTCCATCCCTCCCTGCACTCTCCTCCCCCTGACAAGATAAAGGACCTGGACCCTACCCCACCAAGCCACACCAGCACTGGGAACCCACAGACACACACACAGCTCATGGGCTCTGTGGCCGGCACTGCCAGGCCTCAGGGACATAAACCCAGGCTGCTCCCCGAAAACGCAAACAAGAAAGTCACACTGACACCCACAAACTTTAAAATTTTTATTCAACAATTTACATCACTTATTGTCTGTCTTAACGTATTCGATCTACACAAATTTCTTTTTTTTTCCTGATAAAATAATAAAATTTGGATAAATTTTGAAGACCTGTTGGTGCAGAATAAACAAAATTTCAGGTAAGGTTGGTTTTTTTTTCCTTTTTTTTTTTTTCTTTAAAACATTTAGTGTGAAGTATGACATCATTGGTAAAGATACATCATGCCATTACAGCTCATGGACATTACCTATCCTTACAGTCCGTGACATCACCCACACCAGCGCAAGGGGCTGCGCCAGACACAGCTACAGCAGGTTTTACACTAACTCCTCTAGCCACCCTCTCACCACCAGGAAAATGCCTACGCTTTTCCAGCTGGGCACACAGAGTGCATTAACCTAATCAGAAATTACCGGGGAGGGGAGAAGGAAACAAAGACTACCTTTACCGATCCGTGTGGTCGCACACTACAACATCGACACCAAAGAGGGGCTGTCCCTCTCCGCAGGTCAGAGGTAATTCAGCTCCTGAGCAGGTAGAGCACAACCCCTCGCAGCGATTTTAATACAAACCAGGAACGAAATGAGAACTTATCGACAGGGAAGGGGGGGCAGGAGAGGAGACAGATCCCCTTGGCTCTGCCTGCAGGGATCTCTCCGGCCCCAGCTCGCAGTCGAAGCGCGCAGTTGTGTTTTGCACCGCCCTTAACACTGAAATATTCAGGGAAGGGGGAGAGAGGGGCATCAGTCCCCCCAGTAAACAAGTTGAGGACCTTCAGAGGCTGGGAAGCCGCTGAAGGTGTGTAAGTACACGTGTGATGGTAGATAGAAAAGCAGCCCTGTTCTGTATGAAAAAAAGCTGTCAAGTTAGTACAAATTTCTGCCATGGCGAAGGGAACAGGAGGAGAAAGCTGTCAGGGTCCTTCTCCTGTCACAAAATCCTGACTCTACTGCACACAGGCTCTGGGCTAAGCAACATGTTTCCAAAGGTGGTTCCTGCAACCCAATGCACCCAATGTATGAAAACAAAACCAAAATAAAGCTCTTGTCCCCGAGGCTGGAGAGAGCCCACTCTCCACTCCAGCCCCACCGTGGGAATAGTGAGGAAACCTGTCCCTCCTGCCTCACAGTGGGAATACACAGCGGTAGAATTCCTCTTGGTTCATTTTGTCATTAGAAGCCACAAGTCTGCCCACGCCACCGGCCTGCAGCGCAGTGGACTGGTCTCCATCCCCTCCCCAAAGCTGCTTTGCATGGGGGGTCCCCATCCCCATTGGGACACTGGTGGGTGCCACCACCACGCTCTCCCCGGAGACAAAAAGGGCACTGGTTCATCTGACAGCACGAAGTGAATTCAAAACACAAGCCAGCACACCCCGCTCCCTCCGATTCAATTACTAAAGTAGGCTCTTTAAAATAAAAAAATAATATATATATTTATATAGCTATACAGAGAGATACAGAGAAAGCAAAGGAGAGAGAAAGGCTACTAAAAAAATCAAGAAGCGCCAGTTTTCTGCTACAGCTGTCAGCAAAGAACTGTCACCTTACATCATACCCTCCGAGATGGTGAAGAGAATGGAGGCAATGACAGCACAGGAATGCAAAAGAGGGCAGATAAGTCACTTCTGGTAATGAGACACAAATTAAACTTTCAAAACATGTGCATAGCTTTATTCATCTGCTTCAAACTAACCTTTTCACGGAGCTTCAGCGAAACCCGAGTGTGCAAAATGCATTTCTACAAAATAATGCAAGCAAGCTTTCACATTTACTGTGGCAGAAGTACAGAAAGACTCGGACAGAATCATCACACGCTGGGGCGGGAGATGGAGAACCCAGAATTGCACAGCTTGGAGTTCTGAGTCACTGACTGCAAACACAAGCGTTTGGATTTCGCTAACTTCAAGCAAGGCGTGTTGACTTCTCCTTTACAAAAAAAAACTCGTAAACCCCACAGAAACAAGAACCACAACCTGGCAGGGAATAAATCCCCTGGATAATGGGATCATGGTGCTGCAGAGAGCCTGAACTCCAGCAAAGCCAGTTCCAGACCTTGGCTTGTTTTGGCTCTGCAGGCAAACCATAGCAATGCTGATTTTTGTCCGCAGGAGAAAAGCGAAGCAGCTTCTCTTCCTCTCCCTCCCACTCCCCTCTGAAGTCGCAGGTGCCACCGCACAGGACATCATCCCCAACTAAGGCAGACACTACACAGGCTGGAGTCCAGGTCTCATTTCGATCCGAAGAGTCACCAGGACACTGAGGAACCCTCGACTGTGGATGGGGAGTGGCTGTCGCGCTCCCGGCCGAGAGCTTGGCCCTCCTGGCCACGTCCCCAGCTCACACCCCACCACCTCTCTCCAGAAAGACTAAGCACACATGCAAGGCACATTGAGTCAGATGTACACACACACCTGGGTGTGTAAAAGAGCAAACGCTGGCCAAAAAAAAAAAATTGAATTTGATGCTGAATAAACTAATTAAACAGGCAGAGAGCTCTGGCCTATGTACTTGTAGACTATTTTCCAGGCAGTTGTAATCCCCAAGTGTTTTTCCTACACGACTTTAGACCTTCCTTACTCTTCCCTCACTTTACAGAGAGGTACTTTATATTCCTAAAGGGTCTTCTATAAATAGTCAAGTAAATTCCCTTTTTCCCCTCCAGTAAACTCCTCCTCCAGGGTACACATCCCCCACCACAGTCCAGGCGTGACCCATGAAGAGAAGAGATTCTGGACCTGCTCGTGCCCCATGGCAGTGCCTTGATGCAGTGAGACCTCCCTCCACTGCTTCCTAAGCCTTTGGCTGGGTGGGTGGCTTCACCTTGCTTTTTTCTTGGAAAACATCCGACCCTGGGCACCGAGCACTCCCCAGCCGGAGAAGGAGCCGGTGGCTCCACGGAGCTGGGGCGTGGGTGGGACGGAGGCCACGCAATCCTTAATACTGCTGGTTAACTTCACATTTGAGATAAAGCATTCAAAAGATCTTTTTGTAGAGATGAGCAATTTCCTTCTATAGATAAATTCATATAGAAAACAAATATATTAAAACTGGAGACTAGACAAGAGCTGACTGAGATTTTTCTACCTCACAAGTTACTCAGGCACCTTTCCCACACCACCAGCCATGGAGGAAGGAGAAGCTGAAAACCTCAGGGATTTGCACTACCCTTCCAATAGCAGCTTGAGAAAAGGAAGGAGAGGAAAAAAAATAATAAAAAATAAAAATGCACAGTGTTCTCTCAAGTTAAAGAGTTCTCCTTTGCTTGCGTTTGCATAGAAATTCCCGTAGGTCAGCACCAAAATCAGGTCCACCCCTGTCCTACACCCCAGCTCCCCCAGTTCCTATGCTCCCCCAGTTAGTGGCTGTGTCACAGGAGGGTTCAACTATCTGCAGAGGAACTACATGGTCATGTTAAAAAAACAAAATCAAAAACAAAAACAAAAGTGCATCACACATTCTTGATTTTCAGGGTTACTTATAGCAGCAGCAGCATTAATCCAAGACAATGAACAGTTGTAGATTCGTTCTTAAATGCAGCAACACTTAATGAAATGTCTTCAGGGAAGGGCATAAGAGGGTCCTTCTCAAAAGGATAAAAGTGAAAATTAGACTATTCAGTATGGACAAAAAGGAGGTAAAACAAAAATTAAAGACACAATCTTATTTACATTAAAAACAACATTCTTGTTAAAGTATTTTTACAACACCTAAGCAAAAAAATATGTATTTTAAGAATAAAGCAGAAACTCCTAAAGCAGTATCCATTTTTGGAACCCTTATTTAGCACCTGAGGAAAGACCGTATGGAAAGCAGACAGGTTGGGGGGGTTTTTTTGTTGTTTTTTTGTTTGTTTTTTTAAGAAAACTCTAAGTCTTGTTTTTGCTGAATGTTCAGAAGTTCGCAGAACACAAGTTTCATACCACAGAAAGAAATGAGCAATNTATCTGCAGAGGAACTACATGGTCATGTTAAAAAAACAAAATCAAAAACAAAAACAAAAGTGCATCACACATTCTTGATTTTCAGGGTTACTTATAGCAGCAGCAGCATTAATCCAAGACAATGAACAGTTGTAGATTCGTTCTTAAATGCAGCAACACTTAATGAAATGTCTTCAGGGAAGGGCATAAGAGGGTCCTTCTCAAAAGGATAAAAGTGAAAATTAGACTATTCAGTATGGACAAAAAGGAGGTAAAACAAAAATTAAAGACACAATCTTATTTACATTAAAAACAACATTCTTGTTAAAGTATTTTTACAACACCTAAGCAAAAAAATATGTATTTTAAGAATAAAGCAGAAACTCCTAAAGCAGTATCCATTTTTGGAACCCTTATTTAGCACCTGAGGAAAGACCGTATGGAAAGCAGACAGGTTGGGGGGGTTTTTTTGTTGTTTTTTTGTTTGTTTTTTTAAGAAAACTCTAAGTCTTGTTTTTGCTGAATGTTCAGAAGTTCGCAGAACACAAGTTTCATACCACAGAAAGAAATGAGCAATTTTTTTTTTGTTTTCTTCTTTTTAAAGATACTCTACTCATTAATAAGGCTGTAGAAAAGGGACACTGCTATCTTACAAAATGGCTTTAGAGCTCTGGACACGTTGTATCAAGCCTTCTGATAAACAGTCAAGACAAATCCAGCTCAGCATCCCCTGGTGAGGGCACAGGCAGGACTCTTGCTCCAGTCCCAGCACAAGGAGTGGGCTCATGCCCTGGACACGAGGCCACCACAGGGCTCTTGTACTCCCCCACAGACATCCACAACTCAACTCTCCTGTTGCCGAGTGATGCCACTTTTGAGACTCTCGGGCAGGACAGAGGAGCCAGCCTGACCCTGGGGTGTAACGTGTACTCTAAAGCTCTGTAATCCCTGGGAGGCAGCACATCTGGAGCGCACACCGAGATCTCCTCCTTCCCACCAGCACAGATTCCTGTTTCCCAACTGCTTGCACAAGGACTTTTCCACATGGAAAAATGCTGTGGCAGCGGCCAAAGCTAGAATTACTCTGGCTACTCCACCACACGAGCCCTTCTCCTGCCTTACACACCGGTGTGAAAACGTGCAGCATCTTTAAATTGGGTGAATCCTTGTTCTCTCCCCTCCTGACCTCCCTTGTAAACAGCCTCTGTAAGGAAAACAAATCACAACAGATGGACGGACAGAAGTCTTCCAGGGATGAGAGGGTAAGACTCCTGAAAGCTTGGGACACCACAGCAATTTGCTGAATCAAGATCAAAAACTGGATGCACAGGAAAACTACGAGCAGCTCTGGCACACAGCTGTGAATGCCACCGCTCCCAGATGTCCCTGAGGTCACCCACTGGCCACTTGGGAAAGGATGCTATGGTGCTACTGTAATGCTCTCCTGAAGGTGAAAGCACTACTTACACACACAACTGGAGTACAACTTCCATCTCTCTTTTTTCCTATTTTTTTTCCTAGCAGGAAGCAATTTTCCTTTCCATTTAGCTGGCTGGTTCACCCATCACCTGCTTCCAGCCACTGAACAACCTCTCAGCCTAGTGAGAATTGGGTTTCTTTCCACATTTCAAAGAAGTTCACAGCAGCAATGAAAGGCAAGAAGTGGGATTTACTAGTTCAGAATGGTATGAAGCGGCTTAGTGACAGAATCCACACGCTGGAGATACTCACTGGTCAAAGACACAGGAGATTTCTAGCAGGTTTCACAGAGGATCGAGAAGGGTTTAAACCAAAACCAAAGTCCAAGCAAACCTTGAAAGCCATTGTGTTGCCAATCCACCAAGTGAATGGAGAGGGAGAGAGCAGAGACTGAAGGTCCCAAACCACTGCCATGGAGCTGTTGTTAAATCACCTCTTGGAGGGGATGGAGCACTCTATAATTCACCAAAGAGCAAGCAGATCCCAGGCTGGATCTGGCCAGCAGTAAGCACTCCAGCCTCTGTTACACAAGACCCTGTACAAGAGACACCCAAAAGAACCTGCTGGCAGAGGAGGAGCAGTGGGGAATGACCAGAGGAGAAAGGAGACAGCCCCTGCCCACACAGGAATCTTCAATAAACAGACAGCTTGGAAAGGGAACCGGAGGAAAGGGACTCACAATGGGAACAGAAACAAGAGAGAAGCCTTAACCTGAATTAGTATCTTCATAGCTAATAAAAAAATAGGTCATGTTCTCACCCTTAGTGCCGCTTTCCAATACTACACGTACTTAAGGGGTTTTGTTTTAAAACTTTCTTTACTCAGTGTAATGAAAACAATGGCACAAATAAATACACGCTCGCTCTCCTCACAAGTCAGATGCTCGCACATGCACCGCCGGCTCCTCGCCCCACAGACACCCTCGGGTGCACACCCAGGACAGGAGGCTGCTGCTCCCCTTCCCGGGCTGTATTTGGTTTATGCTACAGTACTAATACTCTGAGTCAAACAAAAAACAAAACAAAACATGAGACTTATCAGTAACACCTTATCGTTATTTCAATGTGCTAAATTAGTCACAGCTGAATTTCAGTTTGGTTTTTTTTTTCTTTTCTTTTTTTTTTTTATAAGTTTACACAAAAATAATCAGAAAACAGATTAAATCTTAAGATATTTTTAATAAGTGCTCAGTTAAGAATTGTGTGAGGACTTGGGGAGGACTGCAGACAGCAACAGGGCGAGTTACACGACAGCACAAGGAAGTTCCTTCCATGGTCCTGCCTGGCTCTAGGCAATAGTCTATCCCAGAAATACCGGGGAGCCGGAGCTACAGGAGCTCAGAGAGAGGAATTCCTAACTGCTTAGCTCTGAGCACACGCTGTGGAGCTCATGGAGACAGACAGACAGACATCTGAACAGAGGATGGTCAGAAATACAGCAGAGAAGGTGCTCCCGAGGGTGTTTCTGGATGGGTCCCGCTGGCGAGGCAAAGCCACAGGGATGAGCATCGGGGAAAATCCAACCCCACCCATAGCTTGAACCGTGTTTCTCTCAGCATTTCTTTTGCTATTTAGATGTCAGACTGGACTAGGCCAAGATGAGAGTCCTCAAATATTCAGCAAGACTCAGACCCTTCTAGAGGCACAGGGTCCGCCTCAGCACAGGTTGGTGCTGCTCAACTCCTGCATCGCCCCGAGCGCGGACCTGGGGCAGGGGTACAGGACAGCACAGACCCCAGGGAAGCAAAACAGGGTGTTTTTGTCATTTTTTTCTTTTTTTTTTTTTTTTTTTTTTAATGGAACCCAGCCCTTAAGGCGACAAGTGACTACACAAGGCAAATAAATACACAGCAGAGCCTTAAAGCCAGTAAAACAAACTGGAAACTTTGCTATTAGCCTTCAACTTTTTGAGAAAAAATAATAAAAAGGAAAAAGAACATTTCTTCCACCTTCATCTTCCCAGCCCCACCATCCAGTTTGTTCAACACTTTAAAGCTCAGGAACACCCCAGCTCTTCGGCAGCGGAGCTGGAAGCGATTCCGACTTTTGGCAAGCAGTTGGGAGACTCAACAGAATTAAAAATAGGAACGTTGGAGGACTAGATGTCGGGCACATCTGTAAACATGTTATACATCTCAAAGTTACACACACCTGTGGAGGTGGTACAGTTTATAGGTGAAACAGAACTATTTGCGACTGGCCAACCACACATTTCTGAACCTGGACTGATACAATACATGATGACTATATAGTATCACACTCAGGATTATACTATATAGCTTTTGATACATCAAATGGAGTAGGCAATCCATAGTCAAATGTTTAAGCGTGGCAGAAAGCTAGCATCTTACACACGATACAGAATTCAGTTTCATTGTCCCACCATGAACTCAAGCGTCTCATTCAGGAACAATCTTATTAAAAGTATAAAAACAATTAAAGAAACACATGCTACATACTCCTAATTAACAAAAAAAAAAGAAAGCGATAGAATCATAGAATATGCTGAGTTGGAAGGGACCCATCAGAATCACTGAATCCAACTTGTGGCCCTGTGCAGGACACCCCAACAATCCCACCATGTGCCTGAAAGCGTGGTCCAAACTCTTCTCAAACCCAGACAGGCTTGGTGCTGTGACTACTGCCCTGTTCAGTGCTCAACCACCCGCTGGGTGAAGCACCTTTCCTTGCTATCCAACTTAAACCTCCCCTGACTCAGCTTCATGCCATTCCCTGGGGTCCTGTCACCCGTCAGGAGACTGAAGAGATCAGTACCTCTTCCTGTGCTGCCCCTCCTGAGGATGTTAAAGACCACAGTGAGGTCTCCTTCTCCAGCTGAACCAACCAAATGACTCTCTCTAATAGGGGTCTTTTTTACACTGTGGTGCCCAGAACTGCCCTCAGGACTCGAGGTGAGGCTGCACCAATGCAGACCGGAGCAGGGCAATCTCCTCCCTTGCCCAGCTGGCAATGCTGTGCCTGAAGCTCCCAGGACATGGTTGGCCCTCTCAGCTGCCAGGGCACTGATGACTCAGATCCAAGTGGCCATTGACCAGGACCCCCAGGCCCAGTGCTGCTTTCCATCCTCTCACTCCCCAGTCTATCCACACAGCCAGGGTCACCCCAGCCCAGGTGCAGAATCCGACACTCGCCCTTGTTAAACTTTCCACAGTTGATGATTGCTCATCGCTCTGATTTGTTGAGGCCTCTCTGCCCTCAAAGGAGTTGACAGTTTCTCCCAATTTAGTGTGTCAGCAAACTCAGTATCCCTTCGAGTCCTGTGTCCAGGCTGTTAATGAAGATGTGGAAGAGAACTGGGCCGAGGATGGAGCCTTGCAGAACCCACTGGTGACCAGACACAGGCCCCTTTGGCCTGAGGGACAGATCTAAGCACAAGGGGTAGGCCAAAGTTTGGGCTTATCCACTCCTTGTAATGCCCCAAGGATCCAGTCTCATTTTAGCAGACACCACTGCTGCTGATATCCAGGAGCCAGGACTTGGCCACAGACACCCACAATGAGCACTGGGTATATGGGGAGCTGGGGCTGGTCAACAAACCCATTCCTGTTTTATTCACTTCTTGCTCTTGCACTGGACTCTGTGAACTGTCCACCTTTTAAAAAAACCCAGAAAAACTACCCAACTCCCAAATGATTTGGACACATTACACATGCTGCAATGGGACAGCGGGGTTACACAGCTGGAGCCTGCACTCTGCTCAGCCTTCCCTACCACTGCTAGAAAGCTTTCCTTTCCCTGGGATTATTTTTTTTTATTTTTTTAAATTATTATTTTCATTCCTAAGTCCTCCATTTTTTTGTAATAAAATATATTTTTATTAAGAGATAATTAGAAGCAGAGCCCGGAAATACACAGACTGCATTAAAATATAAAAGAGCATTTCCAAGGGGCGGGAAGCCCAGCCATTGGCATTCTATGGACAAATTGAAAAGGATTCAAATTCCCATTTTTCTTTTTTTTTTTTTTTTTTT
>WBMZ01011740.1:0-13614 GCA_013400975.1 Atrichornis clamosus | reverse complement strand
TTTTTTTTTTTTTTTTTTAACTTTTTTCCTTTTTTTGTTATTTTGAATTTTTTTTAAAGAGAAAAAATAATTCAAGAAGGGTGAAAGTTAGCAGAACTCAATTCCTCTTCAGTTTTCCAATGAAAATGGGAAAAAAATCCAGCACATTTAGTGTTAGGAGACAGAGCAAATATGAAGCACCTACAGCTGAAAGCAGAAGAAACTTTTTTTTGTCTTTTTTTTTTTTTCTTGCTCCCAGTAATACAATGGCATTAAACTGTGGGAACAGTGGGTTTTTTGTTGTTTTTTTTTTCCATATTAAATGCCTAAACAGATTGCTTATTTTTCCATGTTGTCTTTTAAAATGAAATAACTCTTCAGTTGCAATAGTCCAACGTGTAACAGGAGCCAGGTCAACTGTGTGACTTCACCATGCATCCTAGAATTGCAGTATTACCATCTTTCCCTCAGCAGAATGATCCTTTAAAGACAGTATCACCAGCATAGGATTGCTGCTTTACTCCTGGCAAAACATGCGGATTATAATTCTCTGGAAAAAAAAAAAGAAACTCTGCAAACTTCAAGGCGTTTCTCCAGCATTCAATGGAAAACAAACCAGAAAGAAAAAGAAACCAAATAGGGGAGGTGGAAGGGAAAGGGGAGATGAAGGATGGTGAATCATCCTGATTTCCCTGTGATTAGTGTGTCACTACAGTCACAGAACAAGAAACAGAAACCTTGTCAAGTGGAAATGCCTCTCCAGTGGGTTGCTGTTGCCCATGCAGACGACAGCAGGAACTTTGAAACCGGGCTTGTAATTGAGTCTGTATTCCTTAATCACTTGCATTCACTCTTTAAACAAAAACAAAACAAAACAAAAATGAAAAAAAAAAAAAATCTATTCAGTACCGGAGATTAAATAATCACGTGTGTAGTCTCGTTGAAATAAATTTTCAGATTCCTTAAGAAGTCTAATTACTTTCAGTTGCCATTTTTAAATAACTATATATATATTTGTATATATTATCCTGTGATTCTAGTTATGGTTCCTCTGCTGCACTGAAGATTTAGAAGGAGCATAAAAGCCTTTTTGTCCCCCACGAACAGCACAAATGCTGCAGAAAGGTTATAACAGGCAGTCTTGTCTTGCTACCTTCATTGATCCGGGCGATCCATGGCTTCATCATAAGTGATTATCCTTTTGGGATCTGGAAAGAAAGCAGAATTCTAAGTTTTTGACAAGCTACTTTCAGGACCTGTGGCTGAAAACAAACACAAGAGATCTGCAAGGTACTTGGCTGTAAACAGACTTTTCCTTTGGATCCCTCACTCCTGCAGCGAGCCTGGCCTGGCTCCCTCAGAGCAGAGCCTGCTCCCCATAGCAGCACACAGGTCTCCATATACAGCTCTTCTCAGGTGACTTGTGGGGATACACCAGAATTTAAAACTTATTATTGGATGCGACACCCAACACCAGAAATAGAAAGCAATTTTGTACACACACAGGGAAGTCATTAAATCTAATTTGACACTGGTTTTATTGCTCTTTGCAGACTCTGCTTCTCTCCAAGCAGCTCACCATCATAGCAAATCTCATTGTTCTGACTTTCAGCGATCTGAAACACAGATAAATCCAAACTACAAACTGCAGGCACTGAAGAACTGAACCCAGGCATCTCCAGACACAGACACAATTCACTCTCATTCATGTCCCATCCCAAAAGACAGAGCAATTTGGTTTATTTATTCTTTCCAACAGCCTTACCTTGCTTCTGCAAATTCCAAACCGCTTCCATTTCTGTGGAGGCAAAAGGAGACCACTGTTATTATGCAGATTGATGCTGCCATTAGAGACCACTCCAAACACACTTTCATTTTCTGAGTGTGTCTTTCAAACAGAGCCAACCCCATCCCACCCAGCAGCACAGCCCCAGCCCAGCCCACAGGACTGCATGAATTTGACATGAATAATCCAGCAATAAAAGGCAAAGGGATGGCTGTAATGTGGACCTAAGGGTCAGAGAGCCAAGCTGAGCATCAGAAATGTCATCACCATTCACCAGTCCTACAAATCACAGTCTAACTTCAGGCTTTACTATTCTGACTCCAACGCTGCTTTGCACGTTACAGCCTCAACAAGGAGCCTGGAGAGATGATTTTTACAAGTTGATGTTTAGTGTGTGTGAAATGAGAACTGCTGGACACAGAGAGCTGCACATGGTTCACAGCGTGCGTGTGCTGAAGCACCAGGCAATGGTTGCTGTGTGAACATCTCTGCAGAGATGCTGCCAACACACTGTCCAGGAGCAAGGTGTGATGCTCCACACACCTGGCTTGCAGTTCTTCCCTCAATCTACCTCTACAACACATTTGCAGGCCAAAGACAAACCCTCCCCAGTTCTCCCTGGATAAGCACATGCTTTTGTTTACCTAAGAAATAACAGCAAAGTTAAATGCTCTTTTCAATCACATTGAGAAACAGAAGGCTCTTCCATGTAAAATATCCCCCAAATAAACCTGCATCTTTAGAGACCCATTCAAAATAACAACATTTAGCTGCTATCAAGATGGAATTTTCTGAGCTAGAATATTTATAAAGACACAGACTGTACTCTGTGCCCAAGTTTAAGAGACAACATCACAGAAAAGGAGTGTTTAGTAGGAATGCAAACTGCAAGAACCACCTTTCAAGTCTCCTGTTCATCAGAAAGGAGAGTGGCAGGATCTTGGTAGGGGCTAGGAAAGGGGAATGGCAAGGGATTATCAGGCTACACGGGATGTGCAGTAAAGCACAAATAAGTCAACTAACCAGCATGGGAAAGGAAGAAGAAAAAGCCCTACAAAACTCATGGCCTCAGCACGATGTGTGCCAAGTGTCACCTCCATCAATCGTGTCCCTTCTCCAACCCTTCATCTGTCCTTTGTCCCCTACAATCTCCAGCTCCCCGGGGCAGGAAATTGCATGCAAATAAATATTGCCAGCCCTCCCTGCACAATTAAGCCTTTTGTAAGGAAGGCCCCGACAAAATTTTACGAGGTCTGTTATTTTTGCGTCAGGATAATAACAGCAACACTTTGCACTTCTATTGGGAACCCTAAGTGCTCTGGGAATAGTAGCCAACCTCTAACACCCCCAGGGATAGAAGTAGGCTGGCGAGGGACTGCCTCCCTCATCTGCCAGATGCAGATTCCCCTGAAGTAAAATGAACCAGCTACTAAAATTACCTCCCGTGGAGCGAGTTTTCCATTCAGCGCAGTTTGATGCATCATTTCCTAACAGCTAAAGAAGATCTCCTATTTTAACAGCTTTCCCCAAAGGCAGGGGACGGAAAACTACTCTGAGTTGTTAGTTCCTCCACATTAGAGCAATATTTAAGCATCAAATACAAGGCAGAGCTGAAGCTACTCCACCTCCATGCATAGACCACATCATCTCGTGCACTTCATTAATCCTTAACTTCCCTGGACACCACAAGAATGTCAAATCCTTGCATTAAGAGTATCTGACAATAAGACAAACAGAACACACCAAAAAATTTCAAAGTTGTCAAAATTCTTATTAAAAAAAAAAATCTAACAAACCAACAACGTTTTCAGACTTCAATTTTCCTTCTCCTCCTTCAGAAAGGGTGAGTGGTATAAAGTATCCTGTAAATCCCAGACACCTGAACACACTGGCTGGCAGATGCTCAGCCTGACCAAGCGACAAAACCAGAGACCATCAGCAAATGAGGCAGTAACAGTAAATATCACCTGCCATCAGCAGCAGAACAAGGTCCTCCCCTCCCACAGGTGCACAACTTAAGCACATTGACCAACTGAACCAACTTCATAGAGGACAAAAAATAAGCCTCAGGCTAACTGCAACACAAAACTAGGGTGAAAATGGGTTTTCTTCAATCTTAAAATGGGATTTTATGACTTATTCTACTTTACTAGGTAATGCAGCAGAGTGAATCTTCCTCCCAGTTCCACGCTGTGGTCACCTATGACTGACAAAAGGTGCAGTGGCAAGTGCCATGGCCACTATCAGAGGGGCTGGACAGACCTTGGTGTTTGACCTGGTTGACAGGCAGCTCAGCAGAGCCACTGCTGCCCAATCCATGGCTCCAGCCAAGCAGAGCTCAGGAATGCAGGGTGGAAGGGCAAGACAGCCCCTCAAGAGCTGGGCATGCAAGAGGCCCAAACCTGCTTTCAACCCTCCTTCCTTGGGCTCAAAGAACTCCTTTCCTGAGCCTCTTTTCCCTGGATAAAGCTTCCAGAGCGAGTTTAAGCAAAGGACTCCTACAATCACTCACCCTGCATGAGAAAAGGGGTATCCTCACCATGAGTCCAAGTCCAGTCTCTCAGATACTGCCCCAAAACCCAGAACTGCTGCTTTCCAAAGACCTGACCAATAGACAGGAGCCACCATTCCCAAAACCAGACATGTGGCTGGGGAAACAGCATGCTTCCTTCTCAGTGGACTCCAACCCAGCTGGAGAAAATGCCATCAACAAACCCTTGTACAACCCAGCATCAAAGCCAGCCCTGCTCCAAGCCAGGGGCAGAACTAGGTCACCTCCTCTGCCCCTTCCAACCTCTCGTTTTCCAGGATTTTCTACAATTAGCTGGCCTCTCCACAGCCCTCAGGCTCGTAGTTTGCTGAGGGGCAGACGTGGGGCAGACAGCTCCAGCCACATCCACATCCACCTAAACCACTTTTTTTGGGGACTATCATCAAAACAAAGGGTCACTGGAGGGAAGCTTTGATGTCAGGAACAGACTAAGGCACAGTTTGGTGAATTGTGCCGGGATTCCTCATAGGTCAATAAACTTTATAGCAGGACTGGTACATAACCTTGGAGGGGAAAGAAGTGTTTCTGTAATAACTTGCTAAGGTAGGCACTTTTACACAGGTTTTCCTTGCTAGAGAGGCAGTCCCTGCAAACCCAAGTGTCTGCACAATGCCACACCACTATTTCTTTGTTCTTAGCTCACAATTGTCCCTAAATAACTACTAAATATATAGTAAATATATAGTAAATATATTTATATAATATAATAAATACTAAATAACACTAAAGAAGTAACAAGAAGGGACCATTCTCATCTGGTTTTTACTGTTTGTGTCTGCAGGACAAAGACTAAGTTAGGGAATTGCCCTGGGAACAAAGCAAAGACTAAGAATTCCATGCTGTGGAGGCTTGTGGCTGTACAGCATACACTGTACTCATCCTGACAACTGGAAAGAGCAGGGACTTGAAGAAGAATTAAATCAGCTCTTGCCCCACAGCTCAGGCCCCACAAGGCCATAACCAACAGAGCGAGATCTAACCCCTTCCCACCAAGGGGGATGGGAAACCAAGGCTGGGGGTTTTTTTCTCCCCCTCTGCTGATGTAAAGGATGAAAATTGCTGAATTCACAGCTCTGCTATTTCTTCTGACCCAGTTCACCATTCCGGCGAACGCCACTCCTGGCTGGCCCACGCTGCCTTGCTCTATTTTCCATGCTGCTCTTGCTGCTTCTTCACGCGAGCAGAGACGCTGCTGCGACCGAGATGCTGAGAAGGAACAAAGCAGCAGAAGGAACAGGCAGAAACTCAGGGGCAAGAAAGAGGGAAACCCTGCAGCTTCCTCTCCCCCACCCATGTGGTCTCTGCTGCTGTGCAGCTGAGCTGGAGGCCTCAATTATTTGCTTTTTCGCTCAAGACAAGTAAATTATTGAGCTTCCCACCATAATGCTTGCCATCTAGGGCCCAGTGTTAGTGACAGCCTGGCCTGGAAGACTGCAATTGCCTGAACATGACAAAATCCTCCAAAGCATTGAAAATTATTCCAATATGAACCGTTTCATCCAGCTGTTTTTAAAAGAAGGACTAAAGCAGTAAGAAGATACTGGTTTCAATGGAACTAAAGCTGACATACACTCAACCTCCTCTTCTGAAGGACCAAAGTATCTGCAAGGATCAGTTTTACCTCAGAAAGATGAGGATTTTGGCAACGCCACACCAAGGCAGAAGTTCAACTCTAACCTAAATAGGGACAATGACTTGAAGTGAGAGCACCACTCCTTCCTGGGCCTTCCAGTCTCCCATACTACGCCCATCCCTGTCTCCAAGCACATCCACAGCAGGCCCACCAGTGCTCAGCTAAATCAGATCTCCCTTGGTAAATCAGATTTGTCACCCGTGAGTGTTTCAAGGCACCGTCACAAACACCGAGCGGCGCGGGCTGTCAGTGAAGGCAGCCACATTGAAGGATCGTGTTTTACACTCAAGCAGATCAGATGATCAAGGGAGTCTTTCTGCCCTTTAAACAGAAGGGACAAAGAAGAAAGAAGCAAGGCATGAAGCACAGGTACAAGGAAACCAACGGGAAAAGCTTCTAAGAGAAGAACAAGAGGATGCACCAGCAGTCTTGCCTCAACATTCCCAGTGCTCCGACTTCTGGGGAAAAAGCAATACATGCAAAGGAACACAGGAATCCTCCACCAGGACCTTGCTGTGTTCAGCAGCCACCCAGCCTCACACCCCAGCATCGCCTTGCCAGCACTCAGAGTGCTGTGGTGGGTTAGACAGGATCACTGTATCACAGCCAGTCAGTCCTCTGTGTGCCACCTCCTCCATCCATCTTTCCACAGGGAAGCTGTGAAACAATTGCGATCTACAATGTCCCATGCAGTCGCTGAGCAAACCATGCACAGGAAAGCCTGATTTGCTGGAACAAAGCTACCTATTAAGCTGGATGCTTTCCCACAGCAATTTACAGTCCAGGATGAGGATCCACATAACCTGGTCACAGTTACAGGTACAGAGAGTGCAAAAAGGGTGCACACTTTGTGACGGGTCATAGCACTCACATCACAGCCCATTCTTCACTGCAACACCCAGAGCTTCATCCTTGCACTGAACTACTGCACATGCAGCCAGGGTAGGGAACACACCAGGACCCCACCAGTGCTCCACGCTCACCCCCGTCCTTGTCCTGTGATTGTTTCCCTTTGTATTCATAACCCCAGGGGCAGGGCAGATGCAAAGATCAAACTATGGAGACTTTGCTCAAAAGCAAACAGATCAATCTGAGAGGGAGAAGTTCACCGTCTCTCAAAATCAAAACCAAACAGAGAGGACCCAACTGCCCAGGATACCCTAACACCGACCCAGGCAAACCCACACATTCTCCCGAGCAAGGAGCGGGAGAAAAGCAGCTTGTGAAAAAGAACTGAATGAAATAATTCCTTTCCTACTGCAGAACTGGCTGGCTTGGGGTTGGACCTCAGGAAAACAGCCCAAGAGGAGAGAATGGTGTGGGAATTAACCCCCGCACTGCTGTCCTGTGAACACATCCCAGCAGCTCCAGTTTTGAGGCATTTCACAACACAGGGTGGGCTCTGGCTGCAGGACCACGGCCATGAAGAGAGGACAGGAGGCACTGTTCCTCCAAATACTCCTTAACCCAACTCATTCCAAGGGTGAAATGCAACACCCAACATCACTCTGGACTGAACTGCTTTGTAAACCAGCAATAGCACCTGGAGACTAAACAGGAGAAAGGCAAGCCCAAGCTGTTCGGAGCATCCCATCACTGCATTAATGACAACACTGATTAGAAACATCCATCATCTTTTACCCCTAAGTAACACCCTGAAGATGGCACGTGCACTGAGTGGAGTGCTGGGGCAGGATCGGGTATCCCCAGGCCATCACAAGGGTGTTTGCTCTGGACGGTCAAAGCAAGACCATTCACATGCAGAAGAAAAGCAGAGAACGGTATTTTAAAGGGTGCTTTAAGTGGCCATCCTTGCCATCAAATGTAATTAACTCCTGTGTTTAGAAAAGATCAACGCAGCCAGGCTTTGAAGTTAACACCTCCTTGAGAGGACATGGGATGGGAGTGTTCTTTATTTTCCTGTTGTTCCTATTGTTTCACTGGGGTCTGCCTTACAAGTGAGAAGGAGAGACGTTGAGCCTTAATGGCTGCAGAGCTGCTTTTCAACAAGTTCAGGCTGACAAAACCAGACAAACATAAGTCTGGGGAATATTTGCAAAATTAAGGAAAAGATCACCTAGGATTTCCTTCCATGTTATGCTTTCTGACACCCCATTTTCTGATGGGAAGCTGGGATTTAGGCTGCAAGCAGGCACAAAAAATGAGAACATAAAGCCTGCTTTAATGCTGGAATAAACTGAGCAGAAGGGAGAGGACCCAGATAAAATCAATTGATGAACAGTGTTCTCAAGAATACTAGAGCTTGAAATGTTAATGTCTTGACAGAGAGATGACCTGGAAAAAATATTTAGAGTTATTATTTTTAAATAACTGGGCTTGTTATTATTAAAGGAAGGCATCCGAGTTTATGCTATACAGAGTTTGTGAAGTGGTAATTTAAGAACTTTGCAGTGGGTCCAAATGCAGCAAATTTGCCAAAGCCAACCAAGTATCAACCCTCTGCAGAGGGGAGCAAGACATTATCCCTATATGCATGTGGAATAGTAAACAAATGAACAAAAAAATTATCATCTTGTTCCCTTCAGAGTAGAGGGGTACAGGGAGAGGGAAAGGGGTCAGATAAATAAGGAACTGCCCCGTGTTGGTTGAGGGTGGGTAAATAACGCCGTGCCAACCAGGCTCCTCTTAACATCGAGCCAACACCAAAAGCCAAGAACTGCCCTGAGACCTCAGAGCTTCTGGGGCTAAGGCAGAAAGCAAGCCATCCCACAGGCTTCCCTCTCTTCGGTACCATTTTAGAGTCTCTGTATCATGTTTGAGTCATTTCAATCTCAAAAAAACAGGGAAAAAAAAGAGCTGGACTACAAAGGACTCCATGAAAGCAATAAAATCATCTGAAAGATGTGGCCTACAAAGACAAGGAGAGAATTCAATCTGCAGCTTACAGAGGAGCTGATAAGAAAAGATTGGTCTTGCTGTTGCCGTAATACTCAAGGGCAGGGGAAAAGTGTGTGCGGGGCACACTTAAAAAAATAAATCACACCTACAGCTGTAGGAATAATTTTTTCTTCCTTCAAAGCCATGATTTCATGGTCTGATCTGCCCAGGGGAGAAGCTGCAACACTTTGGTGGTAGAGGTGTGAGTACAGACTATGAAGCTTTCACAGTGACAGAACATCACCTGGTACAGCTGGAACAGAGCAGCTGAACCTACACATTTAACTCCTTCCAATGCCGAGTGGCTTAGGAGGACCTGCTAAGTATCATCCCTATCAACATCACTCATGCTCGTCCACAGGAACAGGGAAACGAATACCTCTTAACATTAATTAAACAACCGTTTGAGTAACTTCCCCAAACCGTTATTGCCATGAGAGATATGCAAGCCAAAAAAGCTCACTTTAAAAACAATTAGAATTGCTGGAAGGAATATATCATGTTACAATATTGCATTTATAAAAATAAAAGAAAAAAGAGAACGCCTTTAGGCAGCAAATTAAGCCATTACCTTTAGTGTGATATAGAATAGCAGCCCTCAGGTCAAAAGAACCCCAGCTATCTTTCCTTTCTAGGCCTCTCTGGTACCTCTGTTCTTTGGCGGAGGCTAGCAAATTGTTCGTAGGAGAGGCCAGAGGATTCTCTACTTCATAGTCTTTTGAAAGAAACACTAAAGCACCTTGGCTACCGGTGTCTGCCTTTTGTAGGTCACCTGTGTGATGCGACTCCAAAGCTAAGACACTACCCTCAACAGCAGTCCCAGGCTTAAGAACAGCACTAAGAATTTGAGGGCTAGTCCGTTTATCCAGCTCATAAGCCTTAGGAAACACAGGTTGTTCAGTTCCTGAGGGAATGATTTCAGCACACTGTGAAACCAAAGTGGCAGGATATTCCCCTTGAAATGTCACTTCCATTAACTGATTATCCGTAGATTTCCCAACAACGGTTTCAGGTCCAGCACTGGGCTCGTTTATGAAAGACAAGCCCCACTGATTCTGGAAGATATCCCCCAGGTTCTGCTGATTCGTCTGCGAAGGGAAATCGACTTGCGCTGTACCCAGGAGCACAGTTTGCATATTTGAAGGGTAGATAAAAAGGCCAGATTTCTTTTGTTCGAGAGCTGTCGAAGTTGTACTCACGTCCTGGGGTACTGACTCAGAGGAGGTCGATGGTACAGTACTAGCAGCAGTTGAGAGCAGTGGCTGGGCACCTGGGGAATACACACTTCCATCGGTCCCCGCGAGGATCGGCCCGTTTGAGAAGCTGGCAGAAGTGACAGATTTCATAGCAGACATGGGGACTTGGGACAATCGACTTGATGTTTGGGCCTGAGCTTCCCCAGCAGATGACGAAGATGACAAGGACGACGTGGATGGGGTTTGAGCTGCTTTGTTGAGGTTTTCTTTAACTTTACTTGCATAACTAATTTTGGGAACAATTTTAGCACTGCTATTGTCCACTGGAAAAACTGGGGGTGGTTTAAATAAGGTCCATGAGTCCTCTTTAGATGTAGCAGACGATGCGTGCTTCCCTTTGGGCCGGTCATCAAACTTCTTGCTGCTAATCCCAGGTTTGGCATCAGAGTTTTTCCGCGGTACATCCCCAAGTCCAGGCTTTCCCCGGCCTGCTCCACCAGCCCCAGCCTCGTATTTCCAAACAGGCTTGGTACTTTCAATTCGGTTCCCCTTTTGTTCACTATAATCAGGCTTGAAACTCTCAAGTTCCTGTTTCAAGGTTGGTGTGCTGACCTCCTGCTGCATTATTTTGTCCTGTACTAGATTCAAGTTCTCACAACCCTTGGCACTGTTGCGCCTGCCTTTCCGTTTTTTAGGGGTAGTGTACCCGCTCTCGGAGCCACTACCATCGTTATCAGCCCCTTTGCCTACATAGCCATTTGTGATATAGCTGGAATTATTGGTTACCACGCCGTTTGGAATAGACACTCCCTCTGGCTTGTCTGAGGACTGGTTTTCTCTCTGTTTGTTTTCGTAGGACTTCTCATTCTTTTTGTCCATGCTATTTTTCTGAATGAAGTTCTTGGGTTTGATTCCAGCTTTCCCCAAAGCACTGGCCTTCACAGTCTGCTTTGGGGTGACATTAGAATCTACCAGCTGCTGGCTGCCATTGGGTACCCTGGATCCTGGGGTGGTGGCTTCATCAGAGCACAGGCCCTTTAGTGACACTTCTCGTTCTCCTGCGTTACCATTTAGCTCTCCGTAGCCTAGAAGAAAGCCAGAAACAGCAAAAGGCAAGAATCAGAATGTGAAATGTTAAACTTGACATTGCAGAAAGCTGCAGTCAGCCCCAAACATATCCAGTTTCCTCATGCAGACATTTTAAAATAGGAAAATAGCTAGTCTCTGAGGTAAATCAGCATAAATTTATTTGCTGGAACCCACAGCAAGAAGGGTTAAGCAGAAAGCACCAGCAGTGACTGACTCTCACATAACTGAATGACGTATAGGTAACATAACAAAGCAAAAGAAAATACAGATACTATGTCAGGAAAATATACTGTACTAAAGATCACTGGCAAGCTAGAGAGCTATTTCATCAGCTACTATTTCCAGGTCACAGAGAGGAAAAAATTAATTCCCAGGATGCTTCAAGACAGCAGGATCTGCTGCCTTTGTGACAAGATCCGTGGAGGTTCAGAATATGCACTGTGAACAAGGGACAACTCCTACCATCTCCATCAGCTCCCGAGCCTGAAACACCAGCAGTCCTCCTTCCCACCATCCTCCCAAATGCCAAGGGGGAAAAAAAAAACCCCAAAAAAACAGAAGCAGGATTTCCAAAAGGACACATGCAAGTCCAGTCGAAAGGTGGAGGGAAGAAAGCCTGACCACATCTCCTCACTGCATTTCAAGGTAGCAACCAACATCTCCCTACATGTGCTCTTTAGCACTAAAAAGGTGACAAAACTGAGAAGAAATGCATCCTTGCAAGAACCCTTTTGCAGCCACCAGCAACTGGTCTCTTGCCCACTGAAAAAACAGTATTTCAGAGTCCCTGGGAGAGCTGGTATGAGCTTGAGACCCAAGAAATAAAGTACTTGCTAAGGGCTCCAACTCATCATGAGATTGTGCTGTAGACTCAGCTTTCCCTTTTACTTCTGAAGTTCACTTTTAGGCCTTATGGTTCCCAAGTGAATATTGGGAGTGCAATTCAAGTGGAGCTGTAAGCCCAGGACAGTTCCCACTGAACCACCTCATCTTCCTCTTTGTTTTTTTCCTTTTTAAAAATCTCTAGCCAGAGGCCTGCTGCTTTTGAGGACCCTGGCTACAGTGTCCAAGAGAAGGCCTGGAGCCCCACTGGGAGACAGGGAAAGGACACTGTGCCCAGCTCAACAAACACACTCCAGCTGCGGACCGAGCAGAGGGATCCCTCCTACTGCACCCACTGCTCCTCTGACTCATCCGTCCTCCTTCCCGAGGCTGGAGAGCCTCACATCTCCCGCAACCACTGACCCACCTAAGGCTCCATCTGCAGCCACGGTGGCACGGAGTCAGCACAGACAGGGAGTCCCTCAACAACGGGAGCGGGCAAAACTCCAGTTTGAAGAAGAATGTTTTTCTTGTTGCTGATGTTGTTGAAATCAACTGCTATAACTAAAAATCATTGTTGGTCTCACATCCTGGAGCCTCAGATGTCTGGCAGATGTAACTGCTCGAGTTCTGTGCAAGTCGGGAACACAAGAATCCGTGTAGGAATCTTTACAGAAATTCCACAACCGAGTTTGCCGAAGGGGATCAAAAAGGATTTTACTACATGCAAGTATCTGTAATACCACAACTTCCATTCTAACTTTTAAATACATTGTTAAGAAAATTAACCGTAAATATTTCACCCCAGAGAGAACTAGTATGGTGGGATTCTCTAAAATTAAGTATTTCAGAATAGTGTGAAGAGGAAGCCCTCTCAAGAGTAGCGTGTTACAGCTGACCTTGTATGACTCAAGACTTCTGACACCACTTGTTAATGAAACAAAACAATAAGAGTGGTCATAAGACCACTGCAGATGAGGAGTGAAAGAATAAAATGAAGAACAAAATCCATTTCAGTAAGTCAGTGTGTCAGCAGTTTCTAGTTCCAATTCTCAAGTATTCACAGCTCAGCTGCCTGAGTTTTCTCCAAATCAACATTTGGCACAGCTGGCCTTGGCCTGGACACGGAGGTGCAGCAACCAAAATTTAGGGGAGAGGAAAAAAACCAGGATGGTAAGATGAACAGGTGAAGAGCATCTGGCAACCTCACAAACCGTTTCAGAGCTGGGAAGGGAGGGGTGCCAGCCTAGGCACACATTAAAACCCAGGGCACGCTGCAAACAGCGAAATGACTACTCAACTTATTTTTGCTCGGTAACTTATTTTAGCGTGTGCCGGATCAGGTCCCTCCCTGCCTGCCCAGGCTGCACATGGGGCACTGCCGACCCCGCTCCGCTGCTGCCAGGCCCCCTCCCACCTCCCGCCTCGTTATGTAAAAGGGAATTTCAAGGAAGAAAAAAAAAATGTACGCGGCAGTCCGGCCAGCTGGTGGCCGCGCACTGGCTTTGACCCCGCACAAGCCACCCCCAAAAGGGATTGCTGGAGTCGGGGAGCCCCCCAGAAGCGCGGCGGGGGCTCCGGCCCTGCTTGGGAGCGGCCCCCCCGCCCCGCTGCCCGGCCACCGCCTCTGCGGCGCTGCCGCCCGGCCAGCGGCGGCTGG
>WBMZ01011738.1:0-36875 GCA_013400975.1 Atrichornis clamosus | reverse complement strand
CGAACCTCAGCAAAAACTGAAATCCGTGAGTGAAAGGGTTCCCTGAGCCACTGAACCTCACCAAAAACTGAGATCTGGGGGTGAAAGAGTTCCCTGAGCTCCCGAACCTCAGCAAAAACTGAGATCTGGGAGTGAAAGAGTTCCCTGAGCTCCCGAACCTCAGCAAAAACTGAGATCTGGGAGTGAAAGAGTTCCCTGAGCTCCCGAACCTCAGCAAAAACTGAGATCTGGGAGTGAAAGAGTTCCCTGAGCTCCCGAACCTCAGCAAAAACTGAGATCTGGGAGTGAAAGAGTTCCCTGAGCTCCCGAACCTCAGCAAAAACTGAGATCTGGGAGTGAAAGAGTTCCCTGAGCTCCCGAACCTCAGCAAAAACTGAGATCTGGGAGTGAAAGAGTTCCCTGAGCTCCCGAACCTCAGCAAAAACTGAAATTCAGGGATAAAAAGTTCCCTGAGCTCCTGAAACACAGCAAAACCTGAAATCCGGGGGTGCAAAAGTTCCTCTGAAATCCAGGGGTGAAAGAATTCCCCTGAAATCCAGGGGTGCAAGAATCCCCCGGAGATCCAGGGGTGCCAAATTTCCCCGGAGATCCAGAGGTGCAAGAATCCCCCGGAGATCCAAGGGTGCCAAATTTCCCCGGAAATCCGGGGGTGCAAAGGTTCCCCTGAAATCCCGGGGCGCAAGAATTCCCTCAGCTCCTTCGCCCCCTGCACAAACGCCGCCAGAGTGCCGACGAAAATTCAGGGAGCATCCAGGGAATGCCGAGCTGAGGAATCTCTGCGGGGCTCTTCACTTGGATGAAAAAATGATCCCTTTTTTCTGGTTTTTTTTTTGGGGCGGGGTTGGGGTTGGGGGCAGAGTGAACCAAAAACATCTCCAGGGCCTTTGGCGACATCGAGACGCCTCAGCGGTGGGCACGGAGCTCCTGCGCGGAGCTGCCGGGAATCTGGGATTCCCGGGATCCCGTCACCGCGATCGGCACCTGGAAGGTCCCCGGCAAGCCCGGGGTGGGCCCGGCACCTTCCCGAGGTCTGTGGGAGCGGCAGCAGCGAATCCCTTCCCGGCGGTGCTGCCGTCCCTGGAATTCGCGGCACAAGCCCGGGATGGGCCGGGAGCGGGGCCGGCCTCAGACACCTCTGGAGCCACCCCACGTTTCTCCCGGAGTTTTCCAAAGGTTTCCACTCGGGCGGATTTCGCCGCAGCTCCGAAAATAGATTTTGCGCAATTCCCGGCGGACGGGAGGGCAGTCCCACCTCTCCTGCGGGAAAAACATTCCCGCCCTTCCCGCCGGCCGCGTCTTGGGGTCACAACCATCATTTCTGTGCTGAGGTTGTGCACGGAGCCGAGCTGACCTCGTGAGCTTTTCCAGAGCTGGACCCGAGCCCGTTTAAGGTCAGGACAGCCCCATCTCCTCATCTCCAGACAGGCCTTAGGCTCAGTTTTAGGCTCAGGTTTAAGCTCAGCTTTATGTTCGGGTTCAGGCTCAGCTTTAGGTTCAGGTCTCTCCCGCCCAGCCACGGGAAATGATTTTTTTTTCATCACTCAATGCTGCAAGTTCAGGCTTTAAATCCAGAAGTATTCCAGAAAATCTCTGGATTTGCTCAGATAAATCCACTGCGGACGCGTCCTGTCCCTGCCCGGTGCTCCCAGGGATGGACACCACCCAGCTCCCACCTGGAGAGGCAGAATTCCCTCGGGAATGCTGCGCAAACCCCTCGGGTGCGGAGTTGGGGCTGAGGGAATTCCCTGCCTGCTCCCAGGCTCAGCTGCTCCGGCCTCTCCGGGATCAGGGAGCCATGAAATCGTGGGATCAGGGGGTCGGGGAATCGTGGGATTACAGAATGAGAGGATCAGAGAGTCCAAAAATCGTGGAGTCGGAGAATCGCGGAATCAGGGAACCATAAAACTGTGGAATTACAGAATTACAGAATCAGAGAGTCCGGAAACCATGGAATCAGAGAATCAGAAAATCTTAAAATCGTGGAATCAGAGGATCCGAGAATCCTGGAAACATGGAATCAGAGAATCATGGAATCGGAGGATCAGAGAATCATAAAATCGTGGAATAATAGAATCAGAATATTAGGGAGAATCAGAGAACCATAAAATCATGGAATCATGGAATCATGGAATGATGGAATGGTTTGGGTGGGAAAGGACCATAAAGAGCATTGAATCCCAGCTCCCGCTCTCCCAGCCCGGCCTTGGACTCTTCCAGGGATGGGGCAGTGCCAAACCCCAGCTCCTTGATGATCTCCTTCCCTCCGTGTCCCTGCTGGGAAGGGCGATATCCCGGGATCTCATCTGGGCCGGGATAACCACGGGGCTGCCTGGAAAGCAGACGGGCAGGTCTGGAAAGCGCCCTCATTCCTTCCCTCCGGATTCCCTCTGGGATTGGGAGCAGCTGGGGGGGGCCTGGGCCAGGCTTAGCCTTGGGCCGGGGTCCTGCCCTGGCTGCCCAAAGCCGGGCGCTAAACCCGAGCCTGTCCCAGAGCGAGGATCCCGGGGGCAAAACCGGGAAAACTCCAGAATTCCAGGCGTTCCGGAATCGTCCCGCTGCCAGAGGATTATCCGGGGAGGAAGTTGCTCCACACTGGGAGCAGCCGCTTCCAGGTGCTGCCCAGGAATTCCGGGCGGTGACGACGTGGGGCCGGCTCAGCCCGTGGCGGGGATTGCATCCATGGGGAGCCGATAAAGGCTCCGGAAAATCCAGGGCAAAGGGGCCGGGGTGGTCCCGGGATGACCAAAGGTGATGAAATCCTCCCCCGGCTGGGACACGGCGTCTCCAGGGCTGGGAAGAGGATCCTCCCATCCCAGCCATCCCGATGGCTCCCTGAGATTCGGGGGATTGCCTTCGGATTTCTGAGGTTTTCTCGCTCCGAAGGCTTTTCTTCTTTTCTTTCTTTTTTTTTCTTTTTTTTTTTTTTCTCCACGTGGAATTAATTTTGGGAATGCGCTGCGCCCACAAAAGTTCCCTTCTTTTCACACCTAGGTGGGAACAGCTTTTAAAATCCCGTTCTGGAATTCTGCAGGCCCAGATTCCATCTGGGTGGGATAAATCTGGGACGGGATTAAAAATCCCTTTCCCCTGTCACAGGATAATGGAGATAAACTCAATTCCCTGCTCTGGCCCATTTAGATGGAGCTGCAAATTCATGGAAAAGGACATGAATTCATGGAATCCCAGGATTACTGAGGCTGGAAAAGCCCTCCAAGGGTCACCAAACCCAATTTTTGATGGATCGATGTCGTTTCACCCAGCCCTGAGCTCTGAGGGCCACATCCGGGAATTCCTCGGACACCTCCAGGGATGGGGGGCTCCAAACCTCCCTGGGCATCCCTTTCCAAGGCCTGGCCACCCTTTCCAGGAGGGAATTCCTGCTGGTGATTCAAAATGATCAGTTCTGAGGTGAAATCCATGAAGCTCTTCCCAGGAAATCCCACCCACGGTTTTTACAATCCCAGCAAAGCCACTCTAGAGGATTCAGGGACGAAGGGCAGGTGAGAGAAGCACAGATTATCCCTCCCTCTCCCCAGTTCCGAACGATTCCCAGGAATTCCAGACACCAGGGAGGGATTTTTTTTTTAGCTCTGGAACGACTCCTGGATGGCTGGGAGCGAATCCACACCTCCCCGAGCCCCCCGGCCTGGGGGTCCGCCACAAAAATCCTTCACCCGAGGCTCCGACCTTTATTCCCGGAGGAATTCCCGGGGTAAATGGGATTCGTCGGGGGTTGGAAAAGGCCGATCCCTCTGTGCCAGGTGCCTACGTGGGGAAACAGAGCCGTGGAGGAGCCGTTGTGAAAGAATGAGCTCATCCCGAGGAGGACTCATTCCCAGAAGGCAGGGCTTTCATTCCCTATAAAAGTCCCCAAATCTCCCGGCTCCGCCACCCAGCTCCACTCCCTGCTGCTCCCTCGGGACTGGCCGGGTAAGTCCGGGAATCCCGGGATTTTTGGGGGTTCTCCCGCTTGGATTGGGGGTGCAGCCTCTCGGGAAGGGCTGGTCTGGGCGCCTTTGGAAGCGCGGGAGGTTCTCGGGAAGAGGGAAGGGGATTTGTGGGCCTGGGAAAGGCTCTGGAAGGGGGGATTCCCGTGGAGTGGGAAGTGAGGGCAGTGAAGGGTTAAATCAGGTTCTTTTTGGGACACAAATCAGATTAAATGAGGTTGGTTTAATATCAATCTCCCGCCCGCAGCGAGGGAGAACAAACGCAGCCCCTGCCAAGATGATTTCCCACGATTTTCCCGTTTAGAACAACAACAACAACAACAACAACAACAAAATGGTTACAACTTCCATTTCACCCAGGAATTATTCTGGAAAAGGCGGATTTGGGAGTACAAAAAGCTGTAGGATGAAAGCATTCCCAATATTCCTCCTCCATGTCAAGGGCGAGACATTAATTTGTCTTCAGATCTTATCAGGTGTAAAAAAAAAAAAAGAAAAGACGAGAGAGGGGTGAGGTCGATCTGGAGGATGAGGAAGAGAGGCGGGAATTTCCTTTGAGGATTTGCTGGGAACCACCCCGGGAAAGGGGCAGGAATTTGCCCCCTCTCCCTCCAGGCATCGTCCCCGAAGTCGGGGCGAAACCTGAGCGGGAAGGAGGAGGAATTTTCCCTCGGGACTGAAAAAAAATCACCCTCAGCCTGGAGCCTCGGGAAACCTCGCCTGGGGTTTGTAATTCCCGGGAAAATCCCCCGTAAAAGGGGCAAAACCGAGGGAATTATTGCGGTTTTATCAGGCTAGAACATTTCTGTTCCTGCACTTCCTGACACGCCAAATATTTGGGGATTTTTAAGAACTCATTATTTTTAGATTCCATTTCTGGGCTTCGCCAAAATCCCAAATTCTCCTCGATCTGGGAGAGAATTCTCCCCAGGACGGGAATAAAAGGGAGCCGGCGCTTTGGGAAGAGCGGGAGGAAGAAGTGAGGTGAAAATCTCGGCTCCTCCTCAGCCGGAGCTGCGGAGCAGGAAGGAGGAATAAGGAGATAAGAAGGAGATAAGGAGGAGATAAGAGAGAGGCAGAGCAGGAGCTGAAATCCGGGATGAAAAAGAAGGGAAAAAAAAAGAAAAAAAATCACAATTCCTTCTGAGCCAACCTCGGGGAGCCGAGGGCGGAGGGAGAGGGCTTTGGGTTTGGGGGTTTCTACACCGCTTTTCGCGCCGTTCCAGGGACACAAAAACATTCCCGCTTTTCTTCCAGCGGATCCCGCTTCCCGCGGAGATGGCTCTGAACCAGACGCAGATGAAGCAGGAGCTCGCCCTCCCGCCCGGCCTGAGCAAAACCATTCCCAAGGCGAGCCCAGAGCCCGTCCCGTGTCCCCCGCAGCATCCCGAGCTCCTGGTCCCCGCATTCCCAGAAAAAGCGGTTCCCGTGCTGGAACCAGGGAAAGGGGAAGCTCCGGTGGTCGCGGTGCCCAAATGTCCCCCCCCAGCGCAGCAGCAGCAGCAGCAGCAAACCAAGATCCCAGCGGCATTCCCACCTGCTCCGTGCCTGGGAGAGAAATCCTGCCGGGAGGAGCCGGTGCCAGCCCCTGTGTCCTGCCCGGAGCCGGCTCCCGGTGCGCTGGAAAAGCAGGAGTGCAAGGAGATCCCGGTTCCAGCCGCTGTTCCCGGCTCCCAGGCGTGTTCCCAGGAGAAGCAGCAGTGCCAGGAAATCCCGGTGTCCATCCCTGCTCCGCTCCCAGACCCTGTCCCGTGTTCCCAGGAGAAGCAGGAATGCAAGGAGACCCCTGTCCCAATTCCAGTTCCACTCCCAGACCCTGTCCCTCATTGCCAGGAAAAACAGGAATGTAAGGAGACCCCTGTCCCAATCCCAGTTCCACTCCCAGACCCTGTCCCGCATTCCCAGGAGAACCGGAAATCCACGGAGACCCCTGTCCCATTCCCCTCTCCGCTCCCCGACCCTGTACCGAGTTCCCAGGAAAAGCAGGAGTGCAAGGAGATCCCGGTTCCAGCCGCTGTTCCCGGCTCCCAGGCGTGTTCCCAGGAGAAGCAGGAATGCCAGGAGACCCCTGTCCCAATTCCAGTTCCACTCCCAGACCCTGTCCCGCATTCCCAGGAGAACCGGAAATCCACGGAGACCCCTGTCCCATTCCCCTCTCCGCTCCCCGACCCTGTACCGAGTTCCCAGGAAAAGCAGGAGTGCAAAGAGATCCCTGTCCCAATCCCGGTTCCACTCCCCGACCCTGTCCCGTGTTCCCCGGAAAAGCAGGAATGCAAGGAGACCCCGGTCCCAATCCCGGTTCCTCTCCCCGACCCTGTCCCGTGTTCCCCGGAAAAGCAGGAATGCAAGGAGACCCCGGTCCCAATCCCGGTTCCTCTCCCCGACCCTGTCCCGTGTTCCCCGGAAAAGCAGGAATGCAAGGAGACCCCGGTCCCAATCCCGGTTCCTCTCCCCGACCCTGTCCCGTGTTCCCCGGAAAAGCAGGAATGCAAGGAGACCCCGGTCCCAATCCCGGTTCCTCTCCCCGACCCTGTCCCGTGTTCCCCGGAAAAGCAGGAATGCAAGGAGACCCCGGTCCCAATCCCGGTTCCTCTCCCCGACCCTGTCCCGTGTTCCCCGGAAAAGCAGGAATGCAAGGAGACCCCGGTCCCAATCCCGGTTCCTCTCCCCGACCCTGTCCCGTGTTCCCCGGAAAAGCAGGAATGCAAGGAGACCCCGGTCCCAATCCCGGTTCCTCTCCCCGACCCTGTCCCGTGTTCCCCGGAAAAGCAGGACTGCCAGGAGATCCCGGTTCCCCGCCCAGACCCTGTCCCGCATTCCCAGGAGAACCGGAAATCCACGGAGACCCCTGTCCCATTCCCCTCTCCGCTCCCCGACCCTGTACCGAGTTCCCAGGAAAAGCAGGAGTGCAAAGAGATCCCTGTCCCACTCCCGGTTCCACTCCCTGACCCCACGCCGTGTTCCCAGGAAAAACAGGAGTGCAGGGAGATCCCCGCGCCCACCCCGTGCCCCCAGGAAAAGCAGGAATGCAAGGATATCCCGGTGCCCATCCCGGCTCCCTGCCCGGAGCCGGAGCAGCGCTCCCTTCCCGAGAAATTCCCTGCCATGGAGCAGCAGCGGGCGGAACAGCGCAACCTGTGGCAGGAGTAGAGGGAAAATCCCAACCCCGGAGCTCCCGTCCCCGCCTCCCGCATCCAGAGGTTGTTTTCCAAGGCCTTTTTAACCCCTGCAGGGCTTTTCTTGGGAAAAGATTCCCTCCAGCTCCCCCTCCAGCTAACGCGCTATCCTTTACTAACAGCCGCGAATTCCCGTCGGGAATGGCCGGTGCATAAAAAGGCTTCAAGCGGGGTCGTCGCTGTGCCTTCACCTTCCCGGAATTCCAGCCCTTTCCCAATCCCGCGGCCCAGAGAGAGCCCAGAAAATCATCCCGGCACAAGGCAGGGTTCATTTAAGGATTCCGCTTTTCCCAAATCCAGGGAGAAGCTCATCCCCCTCTGCTTTTCCTGCTTTTCCTCCCGGGATTCCCACTCCCACCTCGCATTTTGGGGAGTTTTTCCTATTAAATAATAAAACGTTGAGGTCTGTGCAGAACCCGCTGCCCGAAGGGATCCGCTCCACAAAACTTCCCGAATCGGGAATTACTGCGGGATATTTTAAGCCGTTAAAACCCAATCCCTTGGGATAGGGGGGGGGGGGCGGGAAAAAAAAAGTAAGATTTTTAGGATAGATCTGACCGGAATCAGAGTTTTCCAGGAGGTGTAAAAGGACGGCTCCAGCCGGGAATATTTATGGCAAATTTATGGATCGTTAAATCCACTCCAGACACGTTTGGGAAGGGATTAACCTCGGGCGTGGCTCCCGCCTGTCCCGCCGGGATAAAGGAGGGATAAAGGAGGGATAAAGGAGGGATGGAGCTGTCTCAGTTACACCCTGGAATGTTTCGCCACTCGGGGTTGTCACCTCTGTGCCCGGGATTTGGCTCCTGTGATTTTCCGCCTGATGTTGGATCCAGGATTTCTTGCACTGTGGAAATCAGCAATAAAAAAAAAGACTTGGAATGCCGAGGTGTGTGGGGTTTTCACGGCTTTTCCTTAAAAAGGTGGAAAGAGGAGGATTTTTTAGGATCGCAGCCGGGAGAATCAGTATTTGGAAATTCGGGTGTTTGCATAAAATCATGGAATGGTTTGGGTTGGAAAGGTCCTTAAAGCTCATCTGGTTCCAACCCATGGGCAGGGACACCTTTCCCTGTTCCAGGTTGATCCAAACCCATCCAGCCTCGCCTCGGACACTTCCAGGGATGGTGAATTCATGGAATAACCTCTGCCAGGGCCTCCCCACCCTCCCAGGGAGCGTTTTATCCCTAAGATCCAACCAAACCCAGCACATGGAATCACGGAATGGTTTGAAGGGAATGCCTGGAAGTGTCCAAGGCCGGGCAGGCAGGGGGTGGAACTGGACGATCCCTAAATTCCCTCCCAACCCCGAACCATTCCGTAATTCCCTGATTCAGAGCCGCTCCAGCAGACACATCCAGCAGCAAACTGGTTTTTCCCGGACTCCAGGTGAGCTGGAGCGATCCCATCTCCCGGCTTTGGCCCTGGATCCTGGAGGTGGGGGGTCAGACACCCCCAGCCTCAGCCTCTGATCCCGGAGATCCATCGGGACGCAGCTCCTGCTTGGAATTTTCCCCCTCTCCCGTACCATTGAACTGACTGGAAATCAACTCAGGGAGCCAGGGATGCCCTGCTGGAAAACCCAAACATCCCAAAATCCTCCTTTGGATTATTTCCAAGAAGGAAAAATATTCGCTCTGAGCAAGCCGAAGCTTCTTTGCAGCGTCCAAAAAGATCCCAAGGAGTTTTCTTCCCAGTCGATGGAGTCTCTAAATCCGTGGATGGGTCGTGCCCGGCTCTGGGCGTGTTTGAAGGGAAGATTTGTGGGGGAGATGAAAGAGAAGGAACGACAGGAGGAAAATGACAACAAAAACGTCAGGAAGCCGTAACGAGCTTTGCCACCGCTTTATTGCCACCAGCCCCAGCGTTTATTCGGGATTTTGTATCAGAGGACGAGCGAATCCGAACTCGTTGAGCTCCACGCAGCGCGTGAGCGACGGAGGCGCCGGCGGAGCCGGAGACGTTCCCGGGAGGGGCGGGAAAAGCAGGATTGGGATCTCCTGGGGGGGTTCTACTTCTGCTTGGGGCACTGCTGCTGCTGCTGCTGCTGCTGCGGGGGGCTCTTCAGGGCGGCCTGGGCCTGGCCTTTGGGGGCCTGGCCTATGGAGGCCTGGCCTTTGGGGGCCTGGCCTTTGGAGGCCTGGCCTTGCTCCAGACCCTTGGGAGCAGCCCCACATTTTCCCTGGCACAGGGGAGGGATTTGGTGCTGCTGCTTCTGCTGCTGGGACATCCTGGATCCGCCTGGGAATGAAAACCAACGGGAATGTTCAGCGGTGTTTTTAAAGCCCTGCTCGTTCCTCCTGTTGGGGTTTTGGGAGGTTCCGCGGATTTGGGATCGGCCCAACGGCGAGGAGTCACCTTTAAACCCAGTCCTGCCAGGAGAACCAGGCAGCTCTTGGAAATAAATCCCCTGGGAAGCTCCATTTTCTGCCTCGTTTTGGGGGGTTTTTTTGGGGGGTTTCCATCCCGTCCTCTCTGGGATCAGGGATTGACTGAGACTAAAATCAGGATCAGGGAATGACTGTGACTAAAATCGGGATCGGAGCCGGCCTGGAAGGGCCACAGAGCTGGAGAGGAGGCAAAGAGCAGGAGGGGTTTTCCTTCCTTCCCTCCGCTCCCTGTTTTAGGGATGTTTCAACCTTAAAAACCCGGGAAAAGTGCAAATTTGAGGGAAAACTGAGCTCAAGGAGAACCTCAAAAAAAAAAAACCAACCCCAAAACATCCAAAGAGGAGCAAAAAAATCACTTTATAACAATCCCAATCATTTGATATCAATCCCAATCTTTTGATATCAATCCCAATCTTTTGATGACAATTCCAATCATTTGATATCAATCCCAATGTTTTGATAACAATCCCAATAATTTTTTATGGCAATCCCAATCATTTGATGCCAACCCCAATCTTTTTTGATAACAATCCCGATCTTTAGATGCCGATCCCAATTTCTTGATGCCAATCCCAATCTGTTTTGACATCAATCCCAATCATTTGACATCAATCCCAATCTTTTGATGACAATTTTTGCCACCGCCAGGTCTCTGCTCAGTCCCTTGAGAGCCCCGGAGCAGGAGCCACCTCTGGGGCCATGAAATGCGGATTTTATCCCAAAAAATGGGAGCTGGGAGCCCTGGAAATCCGGGAAGCTGCAGCTCCAGGGCTGCCCGTGGATGCCAACCTTTGGTTATCCACAGGATCCTAATCAGTTTGGGAGAAAATGATGAGGCGTGACAAGGGGTTTCTGATCCAAAGGATCAGCCAACCGCTCCCTGGAGCCTCGGGAAGCCTCAGCATCCCAGAATCCGGGATTTTCCCCTGCGTGCAGGTGGTGGAATTCTGGGGGAGACGGGCTCAAGCTGTGGAAGGAAAACAAAGGGAAATCCCGTTTTTTCCAACCCCGGGGCACCGATCCCCCTCCCCTGGACGCCGAAAGGGGCCTGGAAGGACTCACCTGGGATCTCCTGCTCTGGGAAGGAGGGAAGGAGGAGCCGCTCCAGGACCTTTCCCAACGGGAGCTTTTTATACCCTTCCAGGAGGGAGCTGATGACAACAGGTTAAACTCCATGACCAGGATCTTTCCCAACCGGAAGCTGCTCCGCTCCCACCTCCGTGCTCCTGGACCACAGTCAAGGTCTGGGAAGGATCCCTCCCTTTCCAGCTGCGGGGGATTGGTTGTTTTTAATTCCAGGCACACCCAGGCCTGGCAATCGCTGATTAATTTATGGATAATTCCCCCTCATCCCTGGCCCGGGCCAGGATCCCACACTGGAACTGGGAGGTGTGGACTCACATCAACTCTGGGATGAATCCGGATAAATTTTAAGGGATCATTTGGGCTCTGAGCACCTGGAGAGGGCCCCAAAAACCCAAATAGGATTGGGGAACCAATCCCGGCTCCCGGGAAGGGCAGCAGGTCTGGTTGGGAATTCTGGGTTTCGTTGTTTTCCTTCTCCACTTCTCCAAAAAGGGGAATGAAACTTTTTACGTTGCCAAGAAATCGGGAAGCTTTTCCCTGATATTTCCTTGCTCACTTCATTTTTCATGGATTTAATTCCCTTTTTACAGACTCTGGGTTTGTTTTGCTGAAGTTGGGGCAGAATTCCATACTTTTTTTTCCTGGGGATGGATCTGTGTTGCAGGAAAATATTGATTCCCCCTGGAAATTTTTCCAGGGAAGGAACAGGGAAAATGTTTCACTGGAAGCATTGGCTTTGCCTCCAGTGGAAAAGATCCTGCCTTGGGAATTACAGCCCTATCTCCTTTAGGGATACGTGGAGGGGTCACAGAATTCCAGGATCTTTGAGGTTGGAAAAGATCTCCAGGATCATCGAGTCCAACCTTTGGCCAATTCCCACCTGAACACGGTGTTCCCTTTTCCAGCCACATCCTGCTCTTCCCACAGTGTGTTCTTCCCAACAACCCCTGGCGGCTGTTCCCAACAATCCCTGGCTGCTCTTCCCAACAATCCCTGGCTATTCCCAACAATCCTTGTCTGTTCCCGACATTCCTGGCTGCTCTTCCCAACAATCCCTGGCTGTTCCCAATAATCCCTGGTTGTTCCCAACAATCCCTGGCTATTCCCAACAATCCTTGTCTGTTCCCGACATTCCTGGCTGTTCTTCCCAACAATCCCCTGGCTGTTCCCCACAATCCCAGGCTGGCTCCATGGTTTTCCAGCTGCTTGAGCCTCCACATCAATCCCTGGTTTTCCCGGCTCCTCCAGCCTGACAAGGATGAGACGCCACCGAGGTGCTGAAATATCCCGGGAATTTCAGCCATTCCCGGAGCCGACCACAGCTCCACAGGAGAGCGGCTCTGGCTCGGGAAGCGTCGGGAGCACAGCAGGTCCCTCCTGCTGCTTCCTGTGGCTTTTCCAGAGCCTCGTGCTCCTTCCTGGCCGGGATCCCGGTGCCGTGGCCCGGGAGAGGAGGGAAGAATGCCGGTGATTCACACCGGGACGTCGGGATTGGGATGCTCCAAAGTCAGCCCCAGGTGATTCACCTGCGGAGCGGCTCCACGTGATTCCTGACTGACTCCTGCTTTATCCAGGATCCCTGACTCCTGCTTTATCCAGGATCCCTGACTAACTCCTTTTTTATCCAGGATCCCAGACTAACTCCGTTTTCATCCAGGATCCCTGACTAACTCCTTTTTCATCCAGGATCCCTGACTAACTCCGTTTTCATCCAGGATTCCTGCCTGAGACCTTTTGTCTCCAGGATTCCTGGCTGACACCTTTTTCACCCAGGCTTCCTGACTCCATTGTTTTGCCCAGGATTCCTGCCTGAGGCCTTTTTCTCTCCACGATTCCTGGCTGACACCTTTTCCATGCCTCCAAGAGGCCCCAAAACTGACTTCTCTAAAACCACCCACGCGGCAGAGCTTGGATCCCAAAGCTTCGAGCTCCACAGGAGGAATTCCAGGCGCTCATTCCCCACTTCCCCGTCCCTTTCCCTGCCCTGGGAACACCCGCTCCTGCTGTACCTGTCCGACCTCTCAGGTGTGCTCGGGTGGGTTTTTTTTTTGTTTGTTTGGTTTTTTTTGCCTTCCCCAGATTTTTTTTTGTTTTATTTTTTGGCCTCTCTCAGGGTGTCACCCCTTGGTGTCGACAGAAAAGGCACCCGAGGGAATCCGCCCCCCTCCCCACCTGCCCATTAACGGCTGATTTGGAAACCCGGATTGCTCAGCCCTAAATCCAACCCTTTTCTTGTCGGGAGCAGAGGTTCCCCACCCTTGCCGTAATGAGGTGGTGGGTGGGGAGCAATTCCCGCGTCCCAGACATGGAAATGGGGTGGGCAGCGCGGAGCCAGGCCTTGCACAAGTCCCAGGCACACAATGGGACCTTTATCTCCCGAATCTGCATTTTTAATGGGGTTGAGGCCCCTCCTCCAGCGCCCAACTCGTCCTAAATAAAGATTCTTTTATAACTGAAGTCAAATGTTGTGCCAGATGTCCGTGAAGCCAAAATTCCCAGCGTTTCCTCAGGGATGGGATTTCTCCTCCACGTGGGGAGGGGGTGAAGCCACACCAGGATCCCTCTCCCGAAGCCGAATCCCTGATTTTCTGTCTTTGCTCAGCGAGGATTGTGGGAAGAACTCAAACCCCACCACTTATCTCAGTCAGAACGTGTTAAGAAATAATTCAGACTCCACTGAGAACATTTAAATTCTTTTATTGAATTTAAGGCTTTCTTCCACTTCAATTCACCTTTCAACACTTTCTAGGATTTGCCTCCAAAATCCCAAGGTATCAAGACCAAAACTCTGTCCCTGATGAAGGCGAAAATCAAATTTCTGTCATTCTTTTCAAGCATCTGTCAGAAATCCAGAGCAGGTGATGATTTCCTTATGGAATTAGAAAGAATTCCTCCGTATCAAAATGTTTTTTCCTTCAGACACCAACCCTCCCCAGGCACAGCTTTTTGAAATGTGATAAAAGGGAATTTTTTGGGGTCTGAAGACGTGGAAGTGGGGAGAAAACAGACAAAGGTGATCATCTTCCACCACCAATCCTGACAGCATTTCCTGAGATTTCCAACAGAAAATATTGGGAATGAACAAGGAACAAACCCTCTCCAGCCACAGCTTTTTGAAATGGGAAGAAAAGGGAATTTTTTGAGGTCTGAAGATGGGGGAATGGAGAGAAAAAAGACAAAAGAGATCAGCTCAGAACTTCCCGAGATTCCCAACAGAAAATATTGGGAAAGACCAAGGAACAAACCCAACCCAACCTCAGCTTTTCGAAATGGGAAAAAAAAGGAAGATATTTTGTGGTCTGAAGGCGTGGAAATGGGGAAATGAAAGACAAAAGACACCTGGGGCCATAAATGGTCAATTTTTATTGCTGCACATGAAAGACTAAGAGGAGACACGAGGAGAAGAAAGAAGGAAAGTGATCATCTTCCACCACCAATCCTGACACCAATTCCCAGCAGTAAAACACCGGGAACGACCATGGGAATGACCACGGGAAAACGCTGCAGAAGCACCACGGGAAACACCCAGGAAAAAACCTTTCCCAAGACTAAAAACACGTGGGATGCTCAGAGCGAGGGGAGGCCTCGTTCCGCCGCCGCTGGATCTGGGCCTTGTTTTCCCCCCGGATCCCGCGGCCCTTCCCGGGCCTCCGGAGCCGCTCCGAGGGGCTCAGCAGGGGTGGGAGCAGGCGGGCTCCAGGCACACGGACTCCACGCACTTGGTGCTGCTGCACACCTGGGCCTGGCACGGCTCCACGCACTTGGTGACGCACTGGGCCTGGCACGGCTCCGGGCACGGCGGGCCGCAGACGTCCACGCACTGCGGGGCGCAGAGCTCCACGCACGGGGTGCCGCAGGGCTTGGCACACACCTCCACGCACGGCGGGGCACAGCTGGCGGCGCAGGGCTTGGCGCAGACGTCCACGCACTGCGGGGCGCAGACCTCCACGCACTGAGGGGCACAGGGGGTCTGGCACGGCGTGGCGCAGACCTCCACCGTCCACGCACTGCGGGGCGTGGCGCAGACGTCCACGCACTGCCGGGCGCAGACCTCCACGCACGGCGGGGCACAGCTGGCGGCGCAGGGCTGGGCGCAGACGTCCACGCACTGGGCGGCACAAACGTCCACGCACGGGGCGGCGCAGGCCGTCTCGCACACCTCCGCGGCCCGGGCCAGGCCGGCAGCGCGGCGCGGGGGGACAGAGAGGACATCGCGGTGGGCGGCGCAGCGTTAAACGCAGACGTCCACGCACTGCGGGGCGCAGACATCCACGCACTGAGGGGCACAGGGGGTCTGGCACGGCGTGGCGCAGACCTCCACGCACGGGGCGGCGCAGGCGGCCTGGCACACCTCCGTGGCACAGGCCGTCTTGCAGGCCTTGGAGCACTTCTGCAGGCAGATGGCCGGGGGCAGGCAGGGCTGCTTGCACTGCTCCTGGTAGCAGGACATCCCGGGGAGGTGCTGGAGGAAGGAGCTGGGGGGAAAAAAAAGCTGGAAAAGAGGCACAAAAGTCAGGGTGGTCGCCTGGGCCTGGTTGGTGTCGTGGGGAGGAATTGGATGTGTCCGGGATTTCTGGATTCAAGGGGAGGAAGGGAGGGCTGAGGGAATTGGATGTGTCGGGGTTTTCGGGATTCAAGGGGAGGAGGGGGGGGGAAAAAAAAGCTGGGAAAGAGGCACAAAAGTCAGGGTGGTCGCCTGGGCCTGGTTGGTGTCGTAGGGAGGAATTGGATGTGTCGGGGTTTTCGGGATTCAAGGGGAGGAGGGGGGGGGAAAAAAAAGCTGGGAAAGAGGCACAAAAGTCAGGGTGGTCGCCTGGGCCTGGTTGGTGTCGTAGGGAGGAATTGGATGTGTCGGGGTTTTCGGGATTCAAGGGGAGGAGGGGGGGGGAAAAAAAAGCTGGGAAAGAGGCACAAAAGTCAGGGTGGTCGCCTGGGCCTGGTTGGTGTCGTAGGGAGGAATTGGATGTGTCGGGGTTTTCGGGATTCAAGGGGAGGAAGGGAGGGCTGGGGGACTTGGATGTGTCTGGGATTTCTGGATTCGGGTGGAGTCGGGATCCTCCCCCTCTTAAGGGGATGGCCCATCCTGGGATCAAATCCATGGCCTTGGCATTGTCAGCACCACGCTCTGGGCTAGCCCCTGGGTTTTCATGGAATTAACACTGCTCGGGATCCCTGCCTTCCTCGGGAAGCCTAAAGCCATAATCCCTGAATTTCATGGGATTGCCCAGAGTTCAACTTTGTAGAAGTCACGAAAATCTTTCATTTCCTTCCTCCCTCAGCTACACCAGCAGCTGTTCCAGGGCTTCTCTCCTGCTTTATCAGATCCTCGGATCCTCACTCCCACCTGGGCACCTCCCCGGTGCTGCTCACGCCCACCCACAAAGCCCAGAGACCACAAATCCCAACCCTATCCCACGGAATCATGGAGTGGTTTGGGTGGGAAGGGATCTTCGAGGTCACCTCATTCCAGCTCCCATGGGCAGGGAACCTCCCACTATCCCAGCCTGCTCCAAGCTCCGTCCAACCTGGCCTTGGACACTTCCAGGGATGGCGAATCCATGGAATAACCTGTGCCAGGGCCTCACCTCCCTCACAGGGAGGAATTTTCCCCCAGTATCCGACCTGAATTTCCAATCTTTCGGTGTAAACCCATTCCCCCTTTTCCTGTCACTGCAGTTCCTGATGGAAACTCCCTCTCCAGCTTCCCTGGAGCCCCTCTCCACAGAACCTCCTCTCCTCCAGCCTGGACATTCCCAGCTCTCCCAGCCCCACAATCCTCGGGATCCTGGGACGCCACCGGAGCTGTATCGGAATTACTGGGGCTCATCCTTCCATAAAAGAGGGATTGGCCCCGATCCTGCAGCTCCTCTTCCCAGGTCATTTCCTCATCCTGGCTTCTCCCAGGAGTCTCCTTCCCGCAGCTTCGCCTGCAGGAATTCTGCAACCTCCTCCTGCCAGATAAATCTTCTTCCCACCCATCCCTTTTGATGTTCCAGGAGTTCCTGCGCAGCATCCACTCATTTATTTAATTCCCTGACTTAATGAGGCTTTAAAAAATTAATCCAGACAGGACAGGAGGGAGGGGGAGAGGCAGCCACAGCTTCCCGGGGCTTTTCCAAGCTGCTTCAGGCAGAGCAAACTCTAAAGAAGAGATCCCAATTTTCCCAGTTCCAGAAGAAATCCTGGAAGAGAAGCACGGGAGCGGGGCAGGGACAAACTCTGCTGAGCACCACGAGATATCCGGATAAAGATTCCCTGATAAAGCCAAGGAGGACTTACCAGGTCAGCAGTCCGGGCGAGCCAGGGAGAAGCCAAAGGAACTGGTGGGAGCATCCGAATCCAAACCTTTTATACGGCCGGAGCGGCGTCACCTCCGGAAATTCGGGAGCCCAGGGGGGATGGACACCTGACCACGGAATACCGGAGCAGGCTCCACCTCCACGTGCTTTGCATATTTGTTTGCATCCTAATTTCTGATGGAAAGCCTCTTCCAGGAAGGCAGGTGACCCTGAGCAAGCCCTGCTCCCATCCCGGTCACGCGATTCCCAACGGGAATGGCGGAGTCATTAAACCAAAAAAAAAAAAAAAAAAAAAAAGCAGGGCTTGGTTGGATTAATTGCTCTTCAGAAAGGGATTTAATTCTCTGGGATGTCTCCGTGTCCTGATTTCCCTAAATGTCGGGATGGTACCTGGGGTTTTTCCGACGTGGGAATGGCTGTTATTAGGGAAGACGGGTAATTAATCGGATTTACTCTGAGGAATAGCCCGGCCTAATTCTCGTGGCAAGACACAACCAGTCCTCCCGTGCTTCCACAAATCCTTGGTGCTCTTCTGTTTTCTGGAAAATGAAATCCGTTCATTCATCCAGCCCATTCCTCTCCGGGAATTAACGACGTCCGTGCTTGGCAGTTCCAACAGGGACACAGCTCCCCTTCCTTCGAGGAACATTCCAAGCCATTCCAGGCCAGGAAATGCTCATTTCAGGGACATTTTTCACTGCCAGGGAAGTGCAAAAGGCTCCCGTTTCGGCGGGATTTGGGCCCAGGGTTCCATTTTAACGGATTGAAGGGAAAATCCCTATTTCTCCGAGATATCCCGATCCCGGAGGTGGAATGTGACCATCCCAAAAAAAGCTAAATGGGGGGAAAACGCCCCAACTCCAGCAACACATCCTGTTTACACCCCCAGACCAGGAGTCTCCCGGAGAATTCCAGGCGTCCGTCGGCGCCGATTCCTTCCCAGTGTTTACATTGGACACCAGGAATTCCTGCCCGGAGCTGACGGATTCCCACAGGTTTTGACACCTCGTCAGCTCCTCACGTGGAGTTTCTCCCCCTCCGGAGACTCCCCCGCCCCGGAGGCTTTTCCGGGAATAATTTGGGACTCTGTCTTGAACATCTCCCTTTTCCACGGGAGGGGAAACCGCATCCAACGGACCACGAAGGCCGGAAAGCGGATGGAAAACCCGTTTGGATTTAAGGGTCGGATTTTTAGGCGAATCTCTCCACGTTTCCTCCTGCTGGAGCTGCCGGGTGTGGGAATTTCCGCCTCGAGGTGCCCTCCAAGGCTCCTCTTCCTGAGGGATATCCCGTTTTTCCAACCGGAACAGCTCCTCACCTCCACAGCAGGCCCAGCCCTACACCTCCCTCCCCGCAGTGAGTAATTTACAACCCTGATTAGCAAAGCTCCTCCTAAAAGTGGATATTTCGGGAGCCCGAGGTGGGTTCCCACTTCCAGCACCCGGGAAGGGCAGAGGGTGGGATGATTATCCTTAATTGGCCCTAATTTGGGCACCCTGATTATCTTCCTGAGCAACCTGAGTCGTCGCCCTCATGTCAGTGAGTCAGGACCCCACAGCAACGTCCGTGGTGGCCCTTGGTGGCCCTTGGTGGCCTTTAGTGGCCCTTGGTGGCCCTTGGTGGCCTCACTTCGTCACCGGAGCTTTGCCTGGTGCTCCAGGAGAGCTGAAATCCCGTGCCCAGGAGTTGTTTGCTTTTTTTTTTCTGGAAAAACCCGGTTCAAAAAATAAATTCTCCACACGTCTGGCTCCCAAAAATCCAAGAGAAATTTTGTGATTCCTTTATTTATTTATTTTATTTTTCTATCTGGAAAAAAAGGTCAATTCTTCCATGAACTGCTGAACGCTTTGCTTTAAAAACGGGATCCCTCTGGATTTCCCTGCATCCCCTGGCTCACCCAAGAGTCTCTGGCTGAGCTTCCTTCCCCACCCAGCACTGCTTGGATCAGGGATTTCATTTCGCTTATCCCAGAATCATCCAGGTTGGAAAAGAATTCCAAGGGCGTCGAGCCCAAACTTTGCTGGATCAACGTCGTCTCACCCAGCCCAGGGCACTGAGCGCCACATCCAGGAATTCCTCGGACGCCTCCAGGGATGGGGATCCCAACATCCCTGAGCCCCTTCCAAGGCCTGACCTCCCTTTCCAGGAGGGAATTTAAAAACCAANNNACCTCCCTTTCCAGGAGGGAATTTTCCCTAAAAACCAACCCGAGCCTCTCCTGGTGCCATCTGAGGAGTCTCCCCTTGTCCTGTCCCTGTTCCCTGGGAGAAATCCCGATCCCCCCGGCTGCCCCCTCCTGTCACAGATTGTGGAGTGAAAAAATCCCTCCTGATCCTCCTTTTCTCCGGGATGAGCCCCCCCAGCTCCTCTGGGAATTCTCCATTCCCTTCTCCTGCTGCTCCAGCCCCTCCTTGTCCCTCTTCCCATGAGGGTCCAGACCTGGACATGGGATCAAGGTCCAACCTCACCAGTGGAAACGTGAACCCCGTGCAGGATTCCCATTTTCCTGGCGGAGCATTTTCACAGAAATCGGGGATTCTCCCCCTTTTCCTGCCGGAGCATTCTCACAGAAATCGGGGATTCTCCCCCTTTTCCTGGCAGAGCATTCTCACAGAAATTGGGGATTCTCCCCCTTTTCCTGGCGGAGCATTCTCACAGAAATCAGGGATTCTCCCCCTTTTCCTGGCAGAGCATTCTCACAGAAATCGGGGATTCTCCCCCTTTTCCTGGTGGAACATTTTCACAGAAATCGGGGATTCTCCCCCTTTTCCTGACAGAGCATTTCCACACTTTGGTCTCAATTAAACTTCCTGGGGTTTCACTGCTCCCAACTTTCCCCTCCCATCATTCCCACAGCGTCCCGGGAAGGTGGGAGGCTGCGATCCCACATCCAGGGCTGCGATCCCGCAGCCAGGACAGCTCCAGGTGCGGCTGCCGCTCCTTCCCCTGGTTTTTTTTTTTTGGGAATGCCGGCATAGCTGGGATTCCGGGAGGCTGAGTGGGGAGGGCCGTGAGGATCACGCGGAATTCCGAGTGCGGCTCCTCCAGCCCCTGCCCGAGGGAAAACTGGATCCAGGGATGAGCTCATCCCTTCTGGGGGATGAGAGGAACCCCAATCCCACCGTCCAGCCCCTGTTCCTGATTACTCCGGAAGGTGAGCGCTCCGTAGGGAATGACAATGAGCACCTGGGAAAAAGGAACTGCTTGTGGTTATGGAAAACAAAAATTTAAAAAATTACCCCTCATCCCTTTTTTTTCTTTCGCCTTCGGACTTTTGCAGAGCTTTGCTTTGATTTTCTCCGTATTTTAGGAAGGAAATCCGCCTTTCCGTAGGATTTTTTGCCACTTTAATGGGTAGAATTCTGCCTTGATCTCCAAGGAACACATTTTAGGGCTCGGAGCGCTCCTCCTGGCAGAGCAACCGCGGGGATTCTCCAACATTCGCCGCACCAGCAGCGATTTTCTCCCGGTTTTAACCATTTCACGGGTGTGGGATCAACATCCAGGTGCTCAGGGAAGAGGGATCCCCGCTCCCCTTCCTCCGGCACCGCCTGGAAGTGAAGCGCCTGCTCTCCGCTGCTCGGGGAGGATTTAAAACGGGAATTTCTGCGGGCGTGGGAAGGATCAGAACGGGAAAATCCTTTTTCCCCACCCACATTTTATATCCCAGAAGATCGGGGGATGCCTTTTTGTGTGTCCCCCCCCCCCCCCCCCCCCCTACATTTTATTTCCCAGAGGACCGGGGCCATTCGGCAGCGGGCGCGGAGGAAAGGGTGGCTTGCAGGGAACGTTTCCGGGCGTTTTTAAAGGAGTTTTTGGAGCCCACGGGGAGGATTCGTGCCCCGGACGTGCTGGGAGGTGCGGGGAGCAGCGGCGCTGCGGGGGTGGCACTGGCGGCGTTGTCACCAACCCCGTCCCTCGGGGCGTCTTCGGAGGAGCCTCGGCTGCTGCTCCCAGACGGGCGCGCCCCGTCTGCCGCCGCCCCCGCGCATTCCCGGCGGGATTTGCCCATCCCAGCCCTCCCCGGGCGCAGCTCCGCCCTGGAATCCCGCGCAGCACAAGCGCTGGGATGCCCCCGACTCCCGCATCCGCGGATTTGGGGGCCGGGGAGGGAGCGGCGGGAGCTTTGGAGGAGCGCTTTGGAAATTCCCCCGGTTTTTTGGGAAATCCGAAGGCCGTGGAGGGGTGGGGGTTTCCTGGTGGTGTGCTGTGTCCCCTCTCCCAGCAAGGAGATGGGATATCAGGCTTTTATCTGGGATACCAGGGCCCGGGGAAGGGCTGGAGCTGAGAATTTGGGTTGGATACCGGGAAAATCCTTCCCCCAGAGCGTGGTGGGGCCCTGAGCAGGCTCCCCCGGGAATGGGAACAGCCCGGAGCTCCAGGAGCCTTTGGAAAACACTCCCAGGCACAGGGTGGGATTTTGGGGTGTCCTGGGCAGGGCCAGGGGTTGGATTTGATGATCCCGGTGTGTCCTTCCAGCTCAGGATATTCCAGGATTCCACAATCCCCGTTAGACCTTCCCGAGCGTTCTGGAAGGAGCTGCCTCTCTACAAAAAACCGGGATTTTAGGGAGAAATTCGAAGGATAAGGAGCGACTCTGGGGGGATGCAGGAGTGAAGGAAACACTTTTATTGCTTCAGACACGGAAAAGAAAAGATCAGCAGGAAGAAGAAACAGGAAAATTCCTCCACCCACGGCGGTGCCGGGAGGAGTTGCAGACTCTTTCTCCCAGGGAATATTCCCGGGGGCACAAAATCACGCGGTTACAGGCTCCAAGGAGAGGCACTTCCTTGAGGAAAACGCAGCGGGAATTTTGCAGGACGTGAGGAAAACTGAGGATTTTCTCTTCCCACCTCGGGAAGGGCACGAGGAAGACGAAAACGCGAGGGGGACGCCGGCGAGTTGTGGGATCTGCGCACCGTTCCCGTTCCTTACCCTTTGGAGATCCCGCGGGATAACGGCGCGGCGCAGAGGGGTCCCCCCGGGGTCCCAGCCCCTCAGGGAGCCCGGAATTTCCGGCAGCGGACGTCGGCACAGGAGATGGAGCAGCGCTGGCCACAGGCCGCGGGGGCACAGGGCGTGGGACAGGAGGTGACGCACCTGGGGACGGCCTGGACACCCCCACGGCACGGGGGGACACAGGGCGGGCCGCAGCAGGGGTCAGCACAGCCGGTCACTCCCTGGCAGCAGGGGTCCTGGCAGGTGGTGACGCACCTGGTCACTTCCTGACAACACGGATCCACACACCTGGGCACACACGCGGTCACGCCCTGGCAGCAGGGGTCCTGGCAGGTGGTGACGCACCTGGTCACTTCCTGACAACACGGATCCACACACCTGGGCACACACGCGGTCACGCCCTGGCAGCAGGGGTCCTGGCAGGTGGTGACGCACCTGGTCACTTCCTGACAACACGGATCCACACACCTGGGCACACACGCGGTCACGCCCTGGCAGCAGGGGTCCTGGCAGGTGGTGACGCACCTGGTCACTTCCTGACAACACGGATCCACACACCTGGGCACACACGCGGTCACGCCCTGGCAGCAGGGGTCCTGGCAGGTGGTGACGCACCTGGTCACTTCCTGACAACACGGATCCACACACCTGGGCACACACGCGGTCACGCCCTGGCAGCAGGGGTCCTGGCAGGTGGTGACGCACCTGGTCACTTCCTGACAACACGGATCCACACACCTGGGCACACACGCGGTCACGCCCTGGCAGCAGGGGTCCTGGCAGGTGGTGACGCACCTGGTCACTTCCTGACAACACGGATCCACACACCTGGGCACACACGCGGTCACGCCCTGGCAGCAGGGGTCCTGGCAGGTGGTGACGCACCTGGTCACTCCCTGACAACACGGATCCACACACCTGGTCACGCACGTGGTCACTCCCTGGCAGCAGGGGTCCGCACACCTGGTGGCACACCTGGTGACACAGCAGGTGTCCACACACCTGGTGGAGCACTTGGCCACTCTGCCACAGCAGGGGTCCGCACACCTGGTGGCACACCTGGTGACACAGCAGGGGTCCACACACCTGGTGGAGCACTTGGTGGCGCAGCAGGGGTCCCGGCAGGTGGTGATGCACCTGGTGACCTCCTGGCAGCAGGGGTCCACACACCTGGCGATGGTCTTGGTCACCTCCTGACCACAGGGATCCTGGCACGTGGTGGTGCACTTGGTCACTCTCTGGCCACAGGGGTCGTGGCAGGTGGTGATGCACCTGGGGACCTCCTGGCAGCAGGGGTCCACACACCTGGGGGCACATCTGGTCACACCGCAGGGATCCTGGCACGTGGTGATGCACTTGGTGACCTCCTGGCAGCAGGGGTCCACACACCTTGCGATGGTCTTCGGCGCCCCCCGACAACAGCACTCCTGCCCCGCGGTGAGGCCCTTCGTTCTGGCCTGGCAGCAGGGGTCCACACACCTTGCGATGGTCTTCGGCGCCCCCCGACAACAGCACTCCTGCCCCGCGGTGAGGCCCTTCGTTCTGGCCTGGCAGCAGGGGTCCACACACCTTGCGATGGTCTTCGGCGCCCCCCGACAACAGCACTCCTGCCCCGCGGTGAGGCCCTTCGTTCTGGCCTGGCAGCAGGGGTCCACACACCTTGCGATGGTCTTCGGCGCCCCCCGACAACAGCACTCCTGCCCCGCGGTGAGGCCCTTCGTTCTGGCCTGGCAGCAGGGGTCCACACACCTGGCCATAGTCGTGGTCACCTCCTGACCACAGGGACCCTCGCACGTGGTGATGCACTTGGTCACTTCTTGGCAGCAGGGGTCCACACATGTCCTGGCGCACGTGTTCACTCCCTGGCCACAGCAATCTTGGCCTGTTGTGATGCACTTGTTCACGATCCGGCCACATGCATCTTGGCACGTCGTGATCCACTTGGTCCCTTTCTGGCCACACGGATCTTGGCACGTGGTGAGGCACTTGGTCACTTCTTGACAGCAGGGGTCCACACATGTCCTGGCGCACGTGGTCACTCCCTGGCCACACGGATCTGGGCACGTGGTGATGCACTTGGTCACTCCTTGACAGCAGGGGTCCACACATGTCCTGGCGCACGTGGTCACTCCCTGGCCACAGGGATCTTGGCACGTGGTGATGCACTTGGTCACTCTCTGGCCACACGGATCTTGGCACGTGGTGATGCACTTGGTCACTCCCTGGCCACAGGGATCTGGGCACGTGGTGATGCACTTGGTCACTTCTTGACAGCAGGGGTCCACACATGTCCTGGCGCACGTGGTCACTCCCTGGCCACAGGGATCTTGGCACGTGGTGATGCACTTGGTCACTCTCTGGCCACACGGATCTTGGCACGTGGTGATGCACTTGGTCACTCCCTGGCCACAGGGATCTGGGCACGTGGTGATGCACTTGGTCACTTCTTGACAGCAGGGGTCCACACATGTCCTGGCGCACGTGGTCACTCCCTGGCCACAGGGATCTTGGCACGTGGTGATGCACTTGGTCACTCTCTGGCCACACGGATCTTGGCACGTGGTGATGCACTTGGTCACTCCCTGGCCACAGGGATCTGGGCACGTGGTGATGCACTTGGTCACTTCTTGACAGCAGGGGTCCACACATGTCCTGGCGCACGTGGTCACTCCCTGGCCACAGGGATCTTGGCACGTGGTGATGCACTTGGTCACTCCCTGGCCACACGGATCTTGGCACGTGGTGATGCACTTGGTCACTCCCTGGCCACAGGGATCTGGGCACGTGGTGATGCACTTGGTGACCTCCTGGCAGCAGGGATCCACACACCTGGCGGCGCAGCAGGGATCCGCACACCTGGCGGCACACCTGGCGGCGCAGCAGGGATCCGCACACCTGGCGGCACACCTGGCGGCGCAGCAGGGATCCGCACACCTGGCGGCACACCTGGCGGCGCAGCAGGGGTCCCAGCACGTGCCGGAGCACTTGGCCGCTTTCTTGCAGCACGGATCCGCAGAGCTCCGGGAGCTCTTGGCCCCCTTCTTCCTGCAGGGGTCCCCAGCCCTGGAGCTGCCCTTGGTGCCCTTCTTGCCGCAGGGGCTCAGCCACGGCGAGCTCCACTTGGTCACCTTCTTGCAGCAGGGGTCCAAGCACGGCGTGAGGCCCCTGGGGGGCTGCCTGCAGCAGGGGTCCACGCCCCTGGTCACTCCCTGGCAGCAGGGGTCCACACAGCTGGTCACTCCTTGGCAGCAGGGGTCCACACAGGTGGTGATGCTCTTGGTCACTCTCTGGCCACAGGGGTCTTGGCAGGTGGTGACGCACTTGGTGACCTCCTGGCAGCAGGGGTCCACACAGGTGGTCGCTCCCTGGCCGCAGGGGTCCACACACGTCCTGGTGCATGTGGTCACTTCTTTGCAGCAGGGGTCTTGGCACGTGGTGATGGTCTTGGTGACCCTCTGGCCACAGGGATCTTGGCACGTGGTGGTGCACGTGGTCACTTCCTTACAGCAGGGGTCCTGGCAGGTGGTGATGCTCTTGGTCACTCTCTGGCCACAGGGGTCTTGGCAGGTGGTGATGCACTTGGTGACCTCCTGGCAGCAGGGGTCCTCACAGGTGGTGATGCTCTTGGTCACTCTCTGGCCACACGGATCTTGGCAGGTGGTGACGTACTTGGTGACCTCCTGACCACAGGGATCTTGGCACGTGGTGGTGCACGTGGTCACTCCCTGACCACACGGGTCCTGGCACGTTGTGGTGCACTTGGTCACTCCCTGGCGACACGGATCTTGGCAGGCGGTGACGTACTTGGTGCCCTCCTGACCACAGGGATCTCGGCACACAGCGGAGCACTTGGTGACCTCGTGGCAGCAGGGATCCACACAGGTGGTTGTGCACGTGGTCACTCCCTGACCACACGGGTCCTGGCACGTTGTGGAGCACTTGGTCACTCCCTGGCCACAGGGATCTTGGCACGTTGTGGAGCACTTGGTGACCTCCTGGCAGCACGGATCCACACAGGTGGTTGTGCACGTGGTGACTCCCTGACCACACGGGTCCTGGCACGTTGTGGTGCACTTGGTGACCTCTTGACCACAGGGATCTTGGCACGTTGTGGTGCACTTGGTGACCCCTTGACCACAGGGATCTTGGCACACTGTGGAGCACTTGGTGACCTCTTGACCACAGGGATCTTGGCACGTTGTGGAGCACGTGGCCACCCCCTGACCACACAGATCCTGCAACACTCTGGACCACTTGGTGACCTCCTGACCACACGGATCCTGGCACACTCTTGACCACTTGGCCACCCCTTGACCACACAGATCCTGGCACACCCTGGACCACGTGGCCGCCTCCCGGCCGCAGGACTCCTTCCTGCTGCTGCCCCACTCGGTCACTCGGCAGCAGCAGGGCCGGCCGCACGCCCCGGTGGCCGCGGCCACCTCCCCGAGGCCGGGGGGGACGCGCGCGGTGGCCACGAGGCCACAGGGAGCCGCCCCCAGGCCGCCCAGGCTCAGGAAGGTGGTGCCGCGCCGCGGGATCCCGGGAAAGCCGCAGGGATTCCCGCGTGGAGGGAGGCACGGGAAGCTGCAGGTGGAGCCGCGGGGATCCGGGGTGGCGTTCCCGGGAAAAGCTGGGAGCAGCACGGCGGGAGGGGGGACGCAGAGCTGGCTCACGGGGCAGCCGTTCTGGACACGCATCCTGGGGGCAGGGGAGAGGCTGGAACGGGAGGGAAACAAGATTTGAAAGTGTGGAACAGCAGACGTCCGAGGCTGTTTCATACACAGGGTTAAATCACCCGCTTTCCAGCGGGATTCCGAGCTGGGAAAACAGCCCCAGCGGGGAAGCGACTCCACGTGAAAGCGTTTCAGTGGCTGAGTTCAAAGAACTTCGTCTCAAAACGGGGAGGAGAAGTTCTTCGAGCTCTTTGGGTTGTGCTGGGGGGTCTGAAGGTTCCCCCTGTCCACGGCTCCCCCCGGTTTGGGACGGGTCTTTGCCGTTCCTTCCCTATTTCCACCCAAAAAGGCTTCGGGGAGCGGCCTGTCCTCAGCCAGAGGCCTCCAGGGGAGGCTCCATGCTGGAAAAACTGCCCCAAAAAAGGCTGGGAAACCTCCCCAAAAAAGGCCCTGCTTGTCCCAGCTCTCCCACAGCACCAGGGGAAGCTCCATGCTGGAAAACCTCCCCAAAAAAGGCTGGAAAACCTCCCAAAAAAAGGCTGGAAAACTTCCCCAAAAAAAGCTGGAAAACTTGCCCTCCCAAAAAAAGGCTGGACCCCCCAACAAGGCTGGAAAACTTCCCCAGAAAAGGCTGGGAAAATTTCCCAAAAAAGGCTGGGAAACCCCCCCAAAAAAGGCCCTGCTTGTCCCAGCTCTGCCACAGCACCAGGGGAAGCTCCATGCTGGAAACCCTCCCCAAAAAAGGCTGGAAAACTTCCCCAAAAAAAGGTAGGAAATCTTGCCACGAAAAGGCTGGAAACCCTCCCAAAAAAAGGCTGGAAACCTGCCCCAGAAAAGGCTGGGAAACTTTCCCAGAAAAGGCTGGGAAACCTCCCCAGAAAAGGCTCTGCTTTTCCCAGCTCTCCCACAGCACCAGTGGAGATTCCATCCTGGAAAACCTCTCCCGAAAAAGGCCCTGCTTTTCCCAGCTCTCCCAGAAAATCCGGCCTGGCTCTTCCCAGACTCCCTCCCAGGCAGGGCCTGGAAGTCTCCACTTCTCATCTCCCCTCCCACTTTTCCCACTTTGAAGTCCCAACCTTTTGATCTCTCCCAGAGCCAACAATTCCCCGGATAAAACACGGGAAGCAAAATCACCGGGAGAGAAAGAGACGGAGAGGTTTGGTCCTTCCCGACGGAGAAGGAGCAGCACAGGCGGCAAAGAAATCCCGCCAGGAGATGGGATTCGTGTTTGGAATCAAGAAATTCATATTTGGGATTCATATTTGGGATTCGTATTTGGGATTCATATTTGGAATTCATATTTTGAATTAATATTTGGGATTCATATTCGGGATTCATATTTGGAATTCGTATTTGGAGTCCCGACCCCGAATCCCGCACTTTGAAGCCTCTTTAAGTCTTTCCCACAACCCTTAAAGCTGAGCCCAGCCCCAGCTCCAGGTGAATTCCCGGGAATCCCGGCCAGACTTACCCAGGTCGGCACCAGCAAGACCCAAATGAAACCAAAGGGGTTTGAGGGGCCCAGGACCAAAGGAATCCTTTTATAGGATCCCGGAATCCGCGGCTCCGGAAGTGAGACACCTCAGGGGTATGGAAATCAAATATTTAATAAATCCAGGCCTGCTCCACCTCCAATCCCTCAATTACTGGGACATTATAATTCCTGATGCCACCCGGGTGGGACGTGAGGTGACTGCTGCCTGCGAGGAATTCCCCATCCACGTATTTCCTACGGACTGGAAAACCCGGAGCCGATGAGGCAGCCTGGAAACAATCCCCCTCGGGATTGAGCCTTGTTTGGGGGGGAAAAAAAAAAAAAAAAAGCTGCAATTCCAGAGCTCGGGAATGGAGACGGGATGGGACTCTGGAAGTGTTTGCCGGCTCACGATGTTCCTTTTGCCGGGAATTTTATTCCCGATAACCTGGTCACTGATTCCCTCAGTGCAAGGGGCAGTCAGAGCTCCGGGGACGTCTGGGAAGAACCTCTCCAATATTTTTTGGGATGGTTGGAAGGGGGGCTGGGATCGCCCCGGAGGCTTTCCCAGGGTGACCAAATCCTTCAGCGTCTCCCAATCCATCTTTTCCTGGAACACCTGGGCGGTCTTTGTTGGTTTTGAGCCGTGGGACACAAATCCAGATGTGCCAGAGGAAGGGGAAGCTTCACAATTCCTCCCCTCTGGCATTGTTGGGATTTTTGGGAGCACCCGCGTTTTCCCGGCAGCTGCTCAAGCAAGGAGAGCGTGGCAGGAGAACCAGGATTTTCCAGGATCCCTGAGGTTGGAAAATCCTCCGGGATCATCAAATCCAAGCTGTGCCCGATCCCCACCCGCTCACCCATCCCAACGTCCAGGAATTCCTTGGACACCTGCAGGGATGGGGATCCCAACCTCCCTGAGCCCCTCCCAAAGTTTAACATCCCTTTCCATGGAAAAATTTTCCCTAAGGATCAACCCAAAGCTCTCCTGGTGCAACTCCAGGAGTTTCCCCTTGTCCTGTCCCTGTTCCCTGGGAGAAATCCCGGCCCCCCACTCCTGTCAGGGATTGTGGAGTGAAAAAATCCCTCTGGATCCTCCTTTTCTCCGGGATGAGCCCCCCCAGCTCCCTCGGGAATTCTCCACTCCCTTCTCCTGCTGCTCCGGCCTTTCTTTCCCTGATTTCCCAGCCCCGGACACGGCACGGGCCATTCCCGGAGCCCAGCACGGGGAACAATCCCTGTTTGGATCCGTTATTTTCTTGGACACAACTTTGATTTCCCGGGTTTGTTGTGATTCCGGGCTCCGGGAAAGCTTCACTCTGCCAGGACCTTCAGGGTCCTTCCAGGTCATTCCAGGACTTTTCCCGTGGTGCTCCCACTCCGTGAGGGGACACCCAGGAAGATCCCCCCGGACACAGTGACCTTTTGTGGCCACTTCTGGTGCCAGGAGGTCACACCCAGAGTGAAAATCACCCGTGGGAGGCTTGGATTCCCCCTTGGATTTCTCCTTGGATTTCTCCTTGGATTCCCCCTTGGATTCCCCCTTGGATTCCCCCTTGGATTCCCCCTTGGATTTCTCCTTGGATTTCCCCTTGGATTTCCCCTTGGATTTCTCCTTGAATTTCTCCTTGGATTTCCACTTGGATTCCCCCTTGGATTTTCCCTTGGATTTCTCCTTGGATTTCTCCTTGGATTCCACCTTGATTTCCCCTTGAATTTCCTCTGGGATTTCACCTTGAATTTCTCCTTGGATTTCCCTTTGGATTTCCTCTTAAACTCCACCTTGAATTTCTCCTTGAACTTCTTGGATTCCACCTTGGATTTCCCCTTGGATTCCACCTTGGATTCCACCTTGGGTTTCTCCTTGAATTTCTCCTCGAATTCCACTATGAATTCCACCTTGAGTTTCTCCTTGAGTTCCACCTTGAATTTCTCCTTGAATTTCCCCTTGGATTTCCCCTTGGATTTCCCCTTGGATTTCTCCTTGGATTTCGAATTCGACCNCCTTGGATTTCCCCTTGAATTCGACCTTGAATTTCCCGTGGCAGCCACAGCTCGGAGTCGCCGCTTTCTCCCCGCGTGAAAAAAAAACCCCAACCAAACCAAACCATTTTTTCCTGAAAACCCCTCGTTTTGAGAAGGAAAGAGAGACCCAACCAGTCTGGGAGAGATCAAAGGCTCTGGAATTCCTCCCGTGCTCGCTGCCACCCAGCCTGGAGCCACCGGGTGACACAGCCGGGACCAGAATTCCCGGGAGCGCAGGCGAGGCCGCGTTCCACCAGGACACCGAGGTGTGGCCTTGGTCTCCTTCCCTCAACCTCTGCGTCCAGCGCCCCGATTTTCGTCGTTATTGCCCGGAAATCGATAAATCCGGGATGCGTGACCCCCGGGGCTGGGAATTTGCTGTCGGTCGCAGGGAGCTGAGGTAAAACTGGGTGGGATTCGGCCGGTTTTGGGTCAAGTGGGATGAAGGGAGAAGGGTGGTGGCTCCTGCTGTCGCCTCCCTGCTCTTCCCTCGTGACCTCCCGGAGCGCAAAAACTTCAGGAGATGGGATCTGGCTCAGAACTCGAGGAGCGGATGGAAAACCCCCGGAGCCCGGCCACGGGGGAAGCGCTGCCAGCAGCACCGCGGCCAAACCGGCGCCAGAAAAAGCTCAGAATTTTGGATAAAAATTAAAGGAATCCCCCAAATCCCACATCCCATCCCCGGCTCCAATGGACCACGTGATGTGCTGGGCTGGAGGATGTGTGAGCATCCCCAAAAATCCGCCCCGTGACTGGCGGGTTTTTTGGGGAGCCGGCCGGGAATCCACTCATTTCCCAAATTCCTCCCCGGCGTCTGCAGGGCCACGTGAATTCCCGAGCTCCGGGTGCCGCTCCAGCCACGGAAATAGGCGTTTTCCATTAAAAATAATTAGCCAAATCATCCCTGACGGCGCAGAGGCGGAGCGAGGCGCCGGGATGCTCCAGGGTGCCCGGGGCTCCCCGGCTCCGGAGGCAGGGAACACTCCAGGCACATCCCGGGAAAAAGCTGCCCCGTCTGCCCCGCTGATCCCGGCCTGGGTGAGTCTCTCTGGGATCCCACAGATCCCGGTGTTCCTCTCCAGCCTCTCCCTGGGAGGGATTCCTGGGAAAGCAGCACGAGCAGGGGTTTGCTGGCTCTCAAATTCCTTGGGGGAGAAGGGATTCCAAGGGGAAAACTCCTCCCTGGCGCTTGCTTGGCTGTGATTCCACCATTCCCACGGAAGCCGTGGAGAATCCCTGCTGTCCCAGCTGGATTTGGAGGGATGACAGCGGGAACCAGAGCTGCCCTGCCTGTGCTGCTTGTCCGGGTGGGGAAGTGACTCTGGAATCCCTGTGATCCCAGGTAAGCCTGTCCAGCCTCCTGGGAAAACCTGGACAACTCCACCTTCCCCTTCCCTGTCCGTCCTGTTGCTGCTCTTAGCCATGGAAGAGGCCGGAGGATCCCCCTCCAGGAGATCCAGGAGCGGGGAAAAGCAGCTGGAGGAGGGGAAGGGAGAAGCTTGAACTTTATAAACCCGAAAAGGTGAATGAAATCTGTCGTTATCCCAAAAAAAAAAAAAAAAAAAAGAGCTGTCCAGTTGTTGAAATTGTTTGGCTGGAAAGAGATTTTAGGAAGGAATGTTGAGCTTGGAAGTTGGAACAGAAAAGGAAAAAAAGAGTTTTTTGAAAGAGCAAATTTTTGGTGGTGTCTTGAGGGAGCAGCTGTGGAATTGTGGAGTCGCGGAATCGTGGAATCGTGGAATTGTGGAATTGTGGAATTTCTCCTTTTCTTCCAGCTCTGCAGCGCAGGGAGATGAATTCCCAGTGCCAGCCGCCCTGTTCCCGCATGGAAGAGGCCGCCCAGGCCGATCCCTGCCCTCCTCCTTGCCCCGCGGTGGCTCCCGGGCGGAATTCCCGGCTGGATCCCTGCCCTGTTTGCTGCCCCCGTGACTCCCCCCCGGGCGGGGCCGGGATCGGCTCCTCGCCCCATCCCAAGGATTCTCCCGGCACCGCGGAAATCCCGGGCTCGGCGGGGGAACCCCTCACCATCGAGACCCCCGGGATGTGCGTGCTGACATTCCCGCTCCAGAAATCCATCCTGGCCGTGGAGCTGTGTCCCCCCGGCACCGCCGGGATGTGCCTGGAGTCATTCCCGCTTCCACAGGACGACATTTCCGACCCCAAAACAGCCGGGACCTGCCTGGAAAACCTCTCCCAGGAGCTCCCGGTCGCGGCGCTGGAGCCCTGCACCCTGGAAGTGCTGGAGCCGGACGAGGAGCCCTGTCCCGCTCCGGGAGTGATCCCGGGGGATCCCTGCGCATCCCAAAGCGGGATTTGCGCGGAGCCCTGCCCGGCCCGGGATGGGGTGCCGGTGTATGCGGGCGCATCCCAAAGCGGGATTTGCGCGGAGCCCTGCCCGGCCCGGGATGGGGTGCCGGTGTATGCGGGCGCATCCCAAAGCGGGATTTGCCGGGAATCATTCACGGAGGAGCCCTGCCCTGCCCAGGATGTGATCCCAGGGAATTCCTGCGCATCCCAAAGCGGGATTTGCCCGGAGCCCTGCCCGGCCCAGGATGTAATCCCAGGGGATTCCTGCGCATCCCAAGGCGGGATTTGCCGGGAATCATTCACGGAGGAGCCCTGCCCTGCCCAGGATGTGATCCCGGGGGATCCCTGCGCATCCCAAAGCGGGATTTGCCCGGAGCCCTGCCCTGCCCAGGATGTGATCCCGGGGGATCCCAGCGCATCCCAAGGCCCGGGGCCGTGCCCATCCCGGGACACCGCCGGAGCTTCCCAGGACGCCCAATCCCGGCCGTCCCCACGGCGCCCGTTCCGCCTGAATTCCTGCACTTCCAGCATCGTGGAGCGCTGCCTTTCCCGGTGCCAGGGCTGGTTCCGAGGGAAGAAATAGGAGCGGGATCTGTGAGGGAAAAATTTCAAATGAAAGGGGTTCCCGCCTCCCTCTGGTGAGTCCCAGTTTCCCGTAAAAAAGAGAGAGAAAACTGCTTCGTGTTCGATAAAAAAAATAATTAAAATCTATTCAATCAGCTGTTAATTACGCGTCCTTTATTGCCTAATGAGGGGTGAAATAACAATGGGGAAATAAGGCAGGAATTGCACTCGGCTCCTGTTTCATCACCTTTCCACATCCCACAGAAAAACCGGGAGCTTCAGAGCCTCCCTTAATTCAGTTTCGGGTTTGGCTCTGGGGGTTTTTTATCCTTTTAATTGGGTTTGTTTTAATTAAATTTACGGGAAGATTGCGAACAGCGGCTCCAAGGCGGAATTTCGGGATCGTTTGGGAAAGGGCTCGAAGGAGGGAGCATTTTGGGGTGGGGCAAAAAGCAAATTTTGAACAGGAAAATGTTGCCCAAAAAAAACCCAAAAAACCCCAGGAAAAGGGCAATGCTGAGGGGCGATTTTTGTTCCCATTGTCCAGCTGAAAACTGGGGGGGGGGGAAATCCCGTTTTTTCTTGAGGAATCCGAAAATTTTCAGCTGTTTCCGAGGGAAGGGGATTTCTTTTTTGCAATTCCAAAAACTCCGCAGAGCATCCTCAGGACGCTGTGCCTAAAATTACAAATCCCATCCTGCCTGGAATTCTGTGCCCAGCTCTGGCGTCCCAAAAATCAGGAAGACGTGGAATTGTTGGAGCAATTCCAGAGGAGGCCACGGAGTGGATCCAGGGGCTGGAGCCAGGCTGGGATAACTGGGAATGTGCAGCCTCTGGAGACCTCAGGGCACCTTCCAGGGTCTGGATGGGGCTCCAGGGAAGCTGGAGAGGGAAAATCCATCGGGAATTGCGGTGCCAGGACAAGGGGAGGGGGTTCAGGCGGAAAAGGAGGAAATTTAGGTGGGATATTTGGGATAAATCGTTCCCTCTGAGGGTGAGGAGGCCCCGGCACAGAGTATTCCATGGATTCCCCATCCCTGGGAGAGTCCAAGGCCAGGCTGGAGCTTGGATGGTGCTTCCAGGGCCCTTCCCTGATCCCGGTTATTTGGGATGTGCTGCCTTCACCGCCCAGACCTCAGGAGCAGCCTCTGCTTTGCTTTTTTTCCATCTTCTTTTTCCTTTCCTTCCCTTCTTTTTTTTTTTTTTCTTTTTTTCTTTTTTTTTTTTCATCTTTTTTTCCCTTCGCTTTTTTCCCCTTTTTCCCCCATTTTTTTTTCTTTTCCTCTTCTTTTTTCCTTCATTTTTTCCCTCTCTATTTTTTCCATCTTTTATTTCTTTTCCTCTTTTTCTCCTTCATTTTTTTCTTTCCTTCTTTTTTTCCCCCCATTTTTTTTCTCTTCTCATCTTGTTTCCTTCATTTTTTTCCATCTTTTTTTATTCTTTTTTTTCCTTTTCATCTTTCTTTCCTTCGTTTTTTTCCCCCCTCTTTTTTTTTTTTTTTCTTTTTTTTTCCCCCTTCTTTTTTTTCCTTTTTTTTTTTTTTTTTTTTCTTTTCTTCTTCTCTTTTCCTTTTTTTTTCCTTTAGTTCTTCCCCCTTTTTTTTCCATCTTTTTTTTTTCTTTTCATCTTTTTTCCCCCTTCATTTTTTCCCTTCTTTTTTTTGTTTTTCTTTCCACCTCTTTTTTTTTTCCCTTCTTTTTTTTTTCCCGCCCCCCCCCCAGCTCTCCGTTCCTTTTCCTGTGCTCCCATTCCCGAGTCCGGGAGGGGCGCGCCGGCTCCGGGACATTCCAGGGAATCCCGGCCGCGCTCCCGGAGCCGCTTGGTGGCACTGTGGGAAAAGGATTCGCTGCTCCGGGAGAATCCCGGGATTGTCCAGGCTGGAGGAGAATTCCCATGGATCTTTAAGGATCTTGAATGCCCCGTCCAAGTCAAACCGTTCCAGGATTCCATGAATCCCACCCAGTGGCGGGGACAGCTCCCGCTATCCCAGGTTGTTCCAACCCGGCCTTGGGCACTCCCAGGGATGGGGAATCCATGGAATTACCTGTGCCAGGGGCTCCCCACCCTCACAGGGAACGATTCCCTCCCACTATCCCACCTAAATTCCCCCTTTTTCAGCCTGACCCCATTCCTGACTCCAATTCCTGACGGAATTTCCCTCTCCAGCTTCCTAGATCCTGGAAGGTGCCCTGAGGTCTCCACAGGCTGAACATTCCCGGTTGTCCCACCCTCTTTCCAACCTCTGGATTCGCCCCAGCAATTCCAAGCCCTTCTTGCCTTGGGAGCGCCAGCACTGGGCACAGAATTCCCGGTGGGATCTCACCAGAGCAGGGGAAAGGGGAGAATTCCCACACGGATCCTGCTCACGTCGAGTTTCGGGAAAACGCGTTTTTGGGGAAAACCAGGAACTCGCAGGAGAGGCTCGGTGGGGCCCGGAGGGTCGTCACCTCCTCCCGGGAATGGCAGCAGACCCCGGGAATGGCAGCAGGTCCCGGGAATGGCAGCAGATCCCGGGAATGGCAGCAGGTCCCGGGAATGGCAGCAGATCCCGGGAATGGCAGCAGATCCCGGGAATGGCAGCAGATCCCGGGAATGGCAGCAGATCCCGGGAATGGCAGCAGATCCCGGGAATGGCAGCAGATCCCGGGAATGGCTGCAGATCCCGGGAATGGCAGCAGACCCCGGGACTGCCCCCCAGAGCTGCCGGGGCTTTTCCAGGGCGGATTCCCGAGGATCCCGCGCCGTCCCGGCCCCTGGGGGGAGCATTCCCGCCCGTTCCCACCCCAAACCACCCTGGAAGGCTCTAATTTGGATAATCACCCCCGGCCCCCCCAAATTGCAGCTTCCCGAGGGAGTCACCGCCCCACGGGCGGGGCCCGGCCCCGGCCGGGGTCATTTAATCCCAAAAAAAAACCCCTCGGAAGCGAAGCGCGGTCAGGGCCGATCCCTCGGGGCGTCACCGGCACTAATTAATTACTGCGCCCTAATTGAGCCGCGGAGCCGCGCTCCGAAGGCCGCGGGACGAGTTCCGGCTCCGCGGTGTCCCCCGGGATTCGTCGCCCCCCGCTCCAAACCCGAAACCGGGGGCTCGGGAGAGCCTGGAATATTCCCCATTTCCCCCGCGGCGCTGGGAGAGTCCGGCGGGAAACGGAGGAACCGGGAATCACTTCCCGGCTCCGAGGTGAAATTTAAAAAAAAAAAATAAAATAAAATAAAAATTAAGAGCAAGGTGAAATTCAGCTTAAACCGAAACCTCGGCGGAATTTCTGCTCTTATTTTGTAATTAAAGTTCAAGAAAAGTTGAAATTAAGGTTTTCCGCAGAAGGCGTTCAGCGGGAAAGGTTTTATCCTGATTTTCCTCCACGAAAAGTCACCGCTCCCCGAACATCTCCTTGGCCAAAAATTCCTTTTTTTTTTTTTTTTTGCAAATTCCAAAATGTTCTGGTTGTGGCTGGTTTAGGGTTTTTTTTTTCCCCCTGGGTTTATGTGACAAAAATGTTCCTTATGAAGAAACAAAAATAAGAACAAAACTCTACGAGGATATCCCGGAAGCCAAAATCAGGAGGATTTGGGGGTTTTTCCTTGTTTTGCCTCAATTTTTTCGTGCTTAAATCTCCTTCTGTTTGCCAGATCCGGCCTCGGGCTGGGAGTCCCGAAGGAATTGCACCAAAACCAACCCAAAAATCCCCTCTGGAATTGCGACTCCGCACCCATTTCCATTTCCATTTCCATTTCCATTTCCATTTCCATTTCCATTTCCATTTCCATTTCCATTTTTACGTTGAACTCTTCCCATTTTGACGCGGTTTCCGCTTTGTTTCCCCAATTCCCACCGCACACCGGGATTAACACCCGCCCCCCACCAACGCTTGGGACCCTTTTTAGATTTCCCCCCCCCCCCCAAAAAAAAAAATCCAAATTTAGACCCTGACATCCTGCGAGAGAGCCCGGCTTAGGTGGGACCTGGATTAGGTG